>CM050515.1:106373570-106836070 GCA_027563665.1 Antrozous pallidus
CTGACGGACCCGTTTCTTCATGCGTCGTTCAGCACAGGGCCCCTCGGCCCCGGGGACACTGCGGTCAGTCAGCCGCCCGCCCTGGCCGCAGGGAGATGGTGACATAATCAACCACAAGAGCTGGGCACCAAGCAGGACTCTGGCCACACTGACTTGTCACAATATGAGGCCCTCGGCTCCCCCTGGGACCCCGGGCCCAGTGTGTGTTCATGTGGGGTTCTGCCTATAAGGCCTGGTGGCGGCCTCGGCCTCCTTGGCTACATATCGGTCTGCAAAGTCGGTTTGAGCTGGTGAGGACGAAACTGGCCCCGAAATGTCCGCATGGCTCTTGAGATGTGTGGGGGTCAAGGCCCCAGAGGGTGGAAGGTGGGCCTGCCCTCACTCTCCCCAGACGTGCTTTCAGAGTGGCCAGCGCAGGGGGTGTTCTTGTGGCCATTACGTCAAGTCCCAAGTCTGTGTGGTGGCATCGAGACACCCAGAGGGCTCGCCTGCCTCTCCAGGGCCAGGGGATGTAGGGGCAGGGAGAAGGCTGTCCTAGGTGCTTCCTGTTGTTGCTCTGACAGGTCATCATCAGTGTAGAGGCTCCGAACAACACTCATGTGTCACCTTGCAGATGTAGAGGTCAGAAGTCTGGGATGAGGGCAGGGTGTGAGAGGACTGCTTTTGGGGGCTGGGGGTGGGGAGCTCTGGGCTGAGGCTGCTCCCTAGCTCATCCCAGGTCTGCAGGCCACATGCATCCCTTGGCTTGTGGCCCCTTCCTCCTTCTCCAGAGCCAGCAGCTGGGCCAGTCCTACCCACCTGCCCTCCTGCCTCCCTCATCCCATGGAGCCAGACCATCTCCCGAATCACCTGCCTTCAGTGAATCACCTGTACCCTCACTTCTCCCGACAGGTAACAGCCACAGGCTTGGGATTGGGGTGCAGAGGCTGGGGTTCGGGGACTGGCTGTTGACGGACAAGCGGAGCTCCTGGGCACCAGCGGGCTGACAGGACTGACAGGGCTGACGGGACGTCTCCCGGGAAGGGCTGGGCAGAGGGGACGAGAGGTAGGAGATGGGACGGTGTTTTGAAAAAGAGACAAGACCTGGCAGAGATCAGCTAGGGTGGCCGGGGGAGGGGTGGCAGAGCAGAGGGAGCTGTCCCTAGCCTGCGCCTGGGAAGGAGAGAGGATGCTGGGCTGGGGACACCGCCAGACGCCGCGCCGATGGGGTCCGCGCACACAGCAGAGCCGGCGGCCGGGCCAGAGGCACGCACTGTGCTCTGAAGCCATTTTCACTTCTGCCAAAACCCCGGGGTTCCGGCCAGAGAGGAGACCTCTGGCCGGAGTGGGGTGGGGGGGTGCAGGCGTGGGCACTGCCGTCGCTGTTGCATAACTCGCTCCGTGAATTTATTTGTTTGGACCTGCGCCTCCGAAATGGGTTGCATCACATAATGTGTTTTCCAGCTTATCCTGTTACACGGGCAGGGGCCTCGTATTTGTGTTTGCTCCTGGGATGTTTCCCGTCCCCAGAGCCCTGTTTCTGCGGCTGGGCAGGCAGATAGCACTTTTATAGACGGGGCTTTCTGGGGCCTCGCTTCCTTCTTCGGTTCCGCGCCCCGGTCCGTCTGAACCGTGGGCACGGCCGAGGTTTCTCTTGGACTTGCACACGGGAGCCAACTCCATGCGGGAACCTGTGCCCGACTCCCCCGCCCAGCCCACCCCCCTGCCGTGCCCCGTCCCGGGCCTTCAGCAGCCAAGGGACCGGCATCCCTGTTGGCACTGGGGATGCCAGCATGGGAGGCAGCGAGGCCTGGGAGGACCCAGGATGCAGGGCAGGAGGCCTGCGTCCCTCATGTGGCACCTCCAGGGGCTGGTTCCGGGGGCAGACCCGGCAACCAGACAGAACCATCCTGCCACCAAAGCCGAAGTGCCTCAGTCCCTCCCCTCGCAGATGGGGAGGCTGAGACGCAGGTGAAGCAGTTCACTCCTTCATTCCGTCGGGCAAGTGTTCCTGGATGTCCACGCGACGCCAAAGTGACAGAGTGCAAATCCGGGGCCCCCGCTCTCAGACACATACACCCCTGACCTGAGCTCTCCTCGCCCTAAAACCACACCTGGGACCCGCCCCGCCCCACCCGGCTTCCCACCAACGGGCATTATTCCTTACCTCAGTGGTTCTCAATCTTCCTAACGCCGCAACCCTTTCATACAGCTCCTCACGTTGTGGTGACCCCCAACCATCAACTTATTTTCCTTGTTACTTCATAACTGTAATTTTGCTACTGTTATGAATCGTAAACATCTGTGTTTTCTGGTAGGCTTAGGCGACCCTGTTAGCGGTTCTCCACCTGTGGGTCACGACTACAGAGCCAATAGAGCCGCTGCTGCAGAGCCTAAGCCCATCGGAAAACACAGGTATTTACATGACGATTCAGTAACAGCAGCAAAATTACAATCATGAAGTAGCAACGAAAATAATTTTATGGTTGGGGTCACCACAGCAGGAGGAGCTGTATGAAAGGGTTGCGGCGTTAGGAAGGTTGAGAACCACCATCTTAGACCAGCAGAGAGGGGGGCCTGGTCGTCACACAGACAACCCTTCACACGGTCACAGGATGTCGTCCTGCCCAGAACAGTACCTCTTGCCTCCCGTATGTCCCCTCCTCCTCTCGTCCTTTGAGACTCAGCAGAGTTAGCCCCTCACCCACTCTGAGGGTCCCCCACTCCCTGTGCCACTGACCCTCTGAGTTCTTGTCTTCCCCTCCAGGCAGTCCTGTCACATCCCATTGCTGTTGTCATTCTTTTGGTCATATTATTTGGACTTTTTTTTTCTTCTTTTATTTTTTCCAGATTTATTGATGTAGAATCAACAAAAATTATATACAGGGTGTCCCCAATACATGTATGCACACTTTAACGGTGGACAGCTCATTTTTGAAAATAAAATGTACTTGAATAAACGTGGCCTTGCCCAGCCGCAGTGGCTCAGTGATTGAGCGTTGACCTATGAACCAGGAGGTCAAGGTTCAATCCCCTGTCAGGCCACATGCGTGGGTTGTGGGCTTGATCCCCAGTAGGGGGCGTGCAGGAAACAACCAATCGATGATTCTCTTATCATTGATGTTTCTACCTCTTCCTCCCTCTTCCTTCCTCTCTGAAATCAATAAAAATATATTTTAAAAAATGAATAAAATAAACTAAACACTGCCTTTATAATGTTTCCAAGTGTGTGTATACATTTGTGGGAACACCCTATATATTTAAAGTGTATAATGTGATGATTTCATAAATGTATACATTGTGAAATGGGTCCCCAATCTAGTTAATGAATGCATCTGTCAGCTCTCTGCGGCTCTTTTTCTTTTTGAGGTGAGAACATTTGAGATCTGCTCTCTTCACAAATGTCAAGCCGACAATACATTATTATTAACTGTAATCACTGTGCTGTGTATTCGATTCCCATATTACATAAAACTGGAAGTTTGTGCCCTTTGACCCACATCCCCCATTTCCTCCCCCTCCCGCCTCCCCTGGTAACTACCCATCTACCCTCTGGTTCTATTAGTTCAACTTTTAAAAATCCCACATATATTTGAAATTATTCAGTATTCGTCCGTCTATGTCTGGCTTATTTCACTTAGCGTACATCTCCCAGGTGTATCCAAGTCCCAAACGGCAGGATTATATTCCTTTTCATGGCTGAATAACACTTCATTGCATATGTATTCACTTCTTCTCTATCCGTCCACCCACCCGTCACGGGTTGTTCCCATCTTGGCTGAGTGGACATGGGACCCCGGTGCCAGCGTGGCGTCCTGCTCTCATTCCTTTGCATAAACACCCAGAAGTGGGGCTGCTGCATCCGATGGCAGCTCTAGTTTTGACTTTTTGAGGGAACTTCATACTCTTTTCCGCAATGGCTGCACTAGTTTACATTCTCGGCGGGGTGCAGGGATCCCAATTTCTCCGCATCCTCACCAGCACTGCTGCCTTTTATTGACGTGTTTTATGATTGCCATCCTAACAGGTGTGTGGCGGTGCATCACAGTAGTTTTGATTTGCAGTTCCCCGATGGTTAGTGACAGTGAGAATAGTTTAATATACCTATTGACCATGCATATGCTTTTTTTCTTGGGAAAGAATGTCTATTTGGGTCCTTTGCCCGTGGTTTAAGCCAGCGGTCACCAACTGGTGATCTGCGGACCCCTGCTGGTCTGTGAGGTCCGAAAGGTTGGTGACAGCTGGTTTAAATCACTAGGTTTGCTTGGATTTTTTTTTTTGCCAAGTTGTGTGAGTTCCTTAAGTATTTTGCCAATATTTTCTCCCATTCCACATGTTCCCTCTCCTTTTGTTGTTTCTTTTGCTGGGCAGAAGCTTTTTAGTTTGATGTCCCACTTGTTTTATTTTTGCTTTTATTGGTGTCGGAGCCAAGAAATCATTGCCAAGACCCATGTCAAGGAGTTTC
Organism: Antrozous pallidus; assembly: GCA_027563665.1. Lineage (NCBI taxonomy): Eukaryota > Metazoa > Chordata > Mammalia > Chiroptera > Vespertilionidae > Antrozous > Antrozous pallidus. Next base: position 106,378,015 of record CM050515.1, read on the forward strand.
TCCCTATGTCTTCCTCTAGGAGTTTTATGGTGTCAGGTCTTGTATTGAAGTCTTTCATCCATGTGGAGGTAATGTTAGGGTGTGGTGTAAGATGAGAATCCTATCTCATTACTTTGCACAGGGATACCCAGTATCCCAGGGCCATTTTTCTTGAAGAAACTGTCCTTTTCCCATTGTGTATTCTTGGTGCCCATATCAAAGATGAGTGTATATTTGGGGATCTATTTCTGGGCCCTCTACTCTGGAAATCTGTGCCCTTTGTCCCACTGGTCTATGTGCCTGTTTTTATGCCAGCACCATGCTGTGGTGATTACTATAGTTTCTTAATATAGCGTGAAATCCAGACGTGTAAGGCCTCCAGCTTTATTCTTCTTTCTCAAGACTGCTTTGCCTACTTGGCCTTTCATGGTTCCATATCAGTTTTAGGATTGTTTAGCTCATCTCACCAAGAAAAAATAAAAGGGAGAAGAGTCAAATAAATAAAACTATAAATCAAAGAGGAGTCATTGCAACTGATATCACAGAAATACAAAGGACCATAAGAGACTCCTCTGAACAAGTATATGCCAACAAATTAGATAATCAATAAGAAATGGATACATTCCTAAAACTCTAAAACCTACCAAGAATGAATCACGAAGACATACAAAATCAGAAAAGACCAATAACGATGAGTAAGGAAATTTAAACAGTCAATCAGAAACCTCCCAACAAAGTAATGCCCGGGACCGGATGGCTGTATGGGTAAACCCTACCAGTTAAAGAATTCATTTCAATCCTCCTCAAACTCTTCCAAAGAGGTGAGAACACCTGCAAACTCATTTTACAAGGCCAGCATTACTCTCATACCAAAGCCAGATCCACAGACAGTCCAAGAAAAGAGAGTTACAGGCCAGTATTCCTGATGAACATAGATGCAAAACTCCTCAAAAGAACGCCAGCAAACCAAACCCCGCAGCACAGGTAAAGGGTCCTTCCCGACGATCAGCGGATTGATCCCTAGGGTACAGGATGGTTCAACACCCGGAAATCAGGAACATGACACCCACGTTAATAGATTAAAGGATGAAAATCATGTGATTGACTAAGTGGACTTTTGGAAGTCAACCAACCTTATATTTCTGGGCTAAACTCCACTGCTTATCAGGTAAAATCACCCGTACTTGTCACTTGGTCCATTTGCTAATATTTTGCTAATGATTGTGGCATTCGTTTTTCTGAGGGGCACGTTGGTTTGTGGCTTTATTTTCTCGTGATACCTCTGGCAGTTCTTAATATCAGGGGAATGTGGCTTCAAAAATTGAATTAGAAAATATCTTATGCTCCTCTTCTTTCTTGAAAGATTTAGTGAAGAGTTGATGTTATTTTTCCCTTAAGTGTTTGGTAGAACTCATCCATGAGGCCATCCTGGCCTACGCTTTATTTGGGGGAAGGTTTAAAATTACTGATTTAATTGCTTAGACATTTTTCTTTCTTTTTATTCTTTACTTAGTTTTGACTTTTTTTTTCAGGAATTTTTCTTCGTTCACTTAAGTTTAAGGTTTTGGCATAAACTGTTCAGAATCATCTTTTATAACCCCTTTAATTTGTGGAATTCTGTAGTGATGTCTCATCTTTAATGCTTGATTTTGTTCTTTTCCAATATAAGATTTTAAATCTGAAGTTTTCCTCTAATTTCAATATCACACTTTCATTTTGTTTTGTACTTTTTCAACCCCATTTTTATTTTTTCTTAGAGTCATGGGTTATTTGGAAGTGGGTGTTTGATTTCTAAGTATATGAGTACATCTCTGAGTTTTCCTGATGTTGATTTCTCATTTAACACTGGTGTGGCCAGAGAAGATACTTTTAGGTTATTTCAATTATTTTTAATTTATTAAGAACTTTTTGTGCCTGGCCCATGTCCTAACCTGGAGAATGCTGTAGGCGTGCTTGAAAACACTGTGCATTTTCCTGCTATTGTTTGGGTGGATCTTTCTACGTGTGTTTGAAGCCATCTGCTCTGAACTTTATTTGGGGGAAGGTTTTAAATTACTAATTTAATTGCCCAGGAATTAGTTGTTTGATTAGTTGTTTTTCACGTCTCCTATATTCTTACAGGCTTTCTGCTTATTTATTGTATCATTTACCAGGAAAAGATTATTTAAATCAACTGTGTAAATTAAAGTATAACTGTTGAAGTATTTATTCTTCTTCTCAATTCTGTCACACTTTGCTTCATTACTTTACAGCTCAGTTTTTAGATGAACATAAATTCATAACTACTCTTTATCCCTGATGTATAGATTATTTCATCATTAGGAAATATTCCTCTTTGGCTTTAGTAATATTTCTCATTTTAAAGTCTATTTTGTCTGATATTAGGATAGCTACTCCAGCTCTTCTAAGATTACTGTTGCATCATATATTTTATTTCCATTCTTTTATTTTCAATCTACTTATATCTTAGAATCTAAAGTGTGCCTTTCATAGTCACCATTTAGGTAAATTTTTATTTTTATGCAGTTTACAATCCAAATTTCTCAATGGGAGCATTCAGTCCATTCACATTTAGTATAATTATTGATATGGCTGGGTTTATTTCTGGTATTTTTAAATTTGTATTCTGTATGACTCATGTATTTTTGTTATTCTGTTACTCTTTTTCTGACTTCTCTATTGTTTTAAGAAAATTTTCAAGGTGCCATTTTTATGTCTCTTTAATTTTTTAGCAATACTTGTTTTTCTCAGTGGTTAATCTATGTACTACAATATGCACTTTTAACTTGTCACAATGTTCTTTAGGTAAATAATAACTTAATTCTGAGAAAGTATAGTAATCATATTATAATATCAATTTATTCCCTCACCTCTCTTTTGTGCTATTATTCTTAAATATGTCACACACATTTATTTTACTTAGAGTGCTTTTGAGTATACCTTTATGTAGATTTGTAGTGGCTGGCTTAGATATTTAATTATAAACACATAACTTATCACAGTCTTCAAATGTCGTCATTTTACTATTTCAAATGAAGTTCTAAAAATTACCTCTTTTTACACCCATTTACTCTTCCTTGTTTATAGTATAATTGTCTTAAATATTTCTTCTACATACATTGAAAACTGCATCAGATGGTGTTATAATTTTTTCTTCAACTGTCAAACATAATTTGGAAAACTCAAGAGGAGGAAAGTCTGTCATACTGACTTGTATTTTTGCTCTTTTTGTTGCTTCTCCCTTTCGGATGTTCCAGGATTCCTTGATTTTAATCAGTGTCTTTATATTTTTTAGAACTTCCTTTAGCCATTCTTTTTCTTAAAAAAATACATCTTTATTGATTTCAGAGAGAAAGGGAGAGGGAGAGAGAGATAGAAATATCAGTAAGAGAGAATCACTGATCAGCTGCCTCCTGCATGCCCCGTACTGACCACCAAGCCCACAGACCGGGCGGGTGCCCTGACGGGAATCGAAACATGACCGCTTGGTTCAACCACTGAGCAACACTGGCCGAGCCCTTTAGCTACTCCGCAGTAGGTCAGCTGGTGACAAATCCTCTTAGCGTTACTTCACCTCAGAATGACCTGATTTCCTCTTAATTGCCAAAGAACATTTTCTCTGGATGTAGAATTGATCTGCATTGATCATTCTTTTTTCTCAGTCCTTGAAAATGAAGTTCTGTCACCTCCTTCTGGTCTCATGGTTTCTCATGAGAAATACATCATTATTTTAATAGCTTTTTCCCCATGTAGGTAAGATGTTTCTCTCTCACTTTAATGTTTGTGTGTATGTGTGTGTGTGTGTGTGGGGGGGTGCGGGTGGTACATGTCTTTAGTGTTCAGAAGTTTGACTTTGACATGTCTTGGCATGGATTTTGTTTAAATCTGTTTGGGGTTCACATAGCTTCTTATATATGTAGACTTATGTCTTTTGCCAAATTTAGGGACATTTCAGCTCTTCTTTCTTCAAATACTTTTTTCCAGACCATCCCTTTTCCCTTTCTTCCTGGGATTCCTATAACATGAATGTTGCATCTCTTAGCACCCCACAGGCCCCTGAAACCCTTCATTTTTAGTCTATTTTTCAAGTTTAGTGATGCTTTTCTATGTCCTCTCCCTTCTGCTGTGGGGCATATCCATTGGTATTTTTATTTTGGTTATTGTATGCTTCTATTCTATAGTTTTCATTTTTATTTTCTTAGTAGGGGCCCAGTGAACAAAATTCGTGCACTGGGGGTGGGTGGTCCCTCAGCCCAACCTGCCCCATCTCACATACTGGGAGCCCACAGGGAATGTCCTACTGACAGCTCCACCCCAACCCCGGCCTTGAGCACCCAGCAATGGTTCTGTGATTGGGCTAATGACTGGCTCCACCCCAGCCTCAGCCTTGGGCCGCAGCCATTTTGGTTGGGGTTAATTTGCATATCACACTTGATTGGCTGGTGGGCGTGGCTGGTGGGTGTAGTGGATGTGTGGTCAATTTGCATATTACTCTTTTATTAGATAGGACTAGTGGCCCCATGCACAAAATTTGTGCACATTAAAAGGGTATTAATTAGAAGAAATAATTTAATATTGATATTTGCTCTTTCTCTATAATAGAAGTATCAGAGATGAAAGAAAATTAGTAAAGTATATATGAAAACCTTCCTCCTGTCAGAGTCTGGGGCCCACCACAAGACCCAGAGTCAAATCCCCACTCACTCACATGTGCCTCAAAATCACGAGAGACCCAGACCCAGCCGCGCCCCCCCCCCAAACCCCACACTGGGGTAGATCCAGACTCCACCAGTCCCACCCTGTCAACCCTGCAGGGCAAGGGGTGTTCTCCAGTCCCCTGGCCCAGTACCAGGATAGGGGGCATGGCCTGAGGTCCCCTGTCAAGCCCCACCAGGCAAGGGAGCACAGCCTCAGGTCCCCCTGTCCAGCAGCCAGAGGGAGGTGCAGCCTCAGGTCCCCCGTCAATCCCCACTGGCACAGGGGCACAGACTCAGGTCCCCTGTGAAGCCCCACTGGGTGGGGGCACAACCTGAGGTCCCCTGTCAAGCCCAGCCAGGCAGGAGGGTACAGCCTCAGGTCCCTTGGCCTGGTGCTGGGGCGGAGGGTATGGTCTGAGGTCCCCAGCTTGATGCCGGGATGAGGGTGCAGCTTAAGGTCCCCTGTCAAGCCCTGCCAGGTGGAGAGAACCGTCTGAGGTTCCCTAACCCAGCACCAGGATGGGAAGCGCACCTTGAGGTCCCCTGTCAAGCCCTGCCAGGTTGGGAGCGTGGCCTGCAGTCCCCTGTCAAGTCACACCAGGTGGGAGGCACGGCCTGAGGTCCCCCAGCCTGGAGCTGGGGCAGGGGGAGCAGCCTGAGGTCCCCTAGCCTAGCACCAGGATGGGAAGTACACTTTGAAGTCCTCTGTCAAGCCCTACTGTGGAGGACATGGCCTCAGGTCCCCTGGCCTGGTGCCAGGATGGAGGTCAAGGCCTGAGGTCCCCTGTCAAGCCCCTCTGGATTGGGGGAAGGTGTAGGCCACCAGTCCCACGTGCTATGCCCACGCCCCCCCCCTGGCCAACCATCCCGCTGCCACGACCACCTCATGCTCTTCATGAGCAGGTATGCGTAGGGAAGGCTGGGCCAGGATAATTGGGAGGTGGTGATGGGGGCCAGCATCCTGGGTGAGCTGGGCCTCACAGCCTCTCTGCTTCAGCTCCCAGCACCCCAGACCTAAGGAGTAGTGCTTTCATAGGGGCCTGGCAGGCACTGGATGTGGTGATGCCTTAAAAACAGAAGCCCCCTTTAACTCTGGCTGGAAGTGTGTTGGGAACTTATGGTCGGGGGAAGCAGCCCAACCTCAGGGCTGAAATAAGACCTTAGTAGCCTCTGGAGGGGGCAAACCAACAGTAAAAGGCATCTTTGAAACAAATATATTTGAACGTACAGTGGATATTAGGTGATATTAAGGAATTACCTTAACTTTTCAAGGTGTGACAATGGCTGAATATTTATTTCTTTTTTAAAGATACTCATCAGAGGATATTTAAGTGGGAAACAACTTGCTTTGAAAGTATGGCATTGTCCTGGCCCAGCCCTCCCTGCACCACGGACGCCTTAAGGACCAAGCCTCTCCCACTCACTAGGCCCTCAAAAGCGCCGTGCACAGAGGTGTGGTCCCTGCTCGCCACCTGCCTGCTCCTCCGACCCAGCACCTGGGCCTGAGGACTCACAGCCCTGCCTCGCACTCATTACCCAAGTTGCCCTGGGCGCTCATTTGCATGTCCCACACAACAGGTAAACCCTGCAGCTCAGTCGCAGCCTAACTATCAGAGCAACCAACGTTCGTGCAAGCCTCGTGAGGGGATCCCGTGGCATCAAATTCCCCTAACCGTCCACCAAGAAAGGACGCGACTCAGTCACTGTAACTGAAAAGGAGGGATCTCACTGGCCCTTAAATACCATGTGGGCAGGACTTAAGAAAATCTCATGTTGGCAGCACATATACTAAAATTGTGAACGATGCAGAGAAGATTAGCATCACAGATGAAGCATCCTGGCCTGCTGTGGCCATACCCATCAGCTGGCAGCATAACAAGGGCACATTTGCCATTTTTCTCTTTTATCATATAGGATTGTCTTCTAATTTTTTTCTGAGAACTTGTTTCTTTGCTGAATCTATTTTTTAATTTGTTTCAAGCATGCTTGAAAATGGATTTATATATTTACCTTTACAGTGAGTTTTGCACTTTTATGTTGCTGTTAGACATACTTTCATTTCAATGTAGCAATGTGTAGAAATAAAAGAACATAATTGCACAAAGGATGGGAGAAGACTAAATAAAAATATGCTGTTGTAAGATTCTTATATATGAAGTGGTGTAATGTTAGTTCAAAAAAATGTGATTACCTATTGTAGTAATCATAAGCATAATAATGAAAAGGGATATTCCTAAATATCCAAAATAGGAGATAAATTGGGTTGCTAAATATATTTTGATGAAGGCAGAAGAGCAAGATAAAAAACAGGAACAAAAGGAATTAAATAGCAAGACAGTTTATTTAACCCACAGCTACATTTGACATGAATGAGTTCTATCAAAGATAAAGAAGGACATTTCACGCTAGAAGTAGCAGTTCATTAAGAAGTAGTAAGCATTGGGGGATGATGGATGTGTTCATTTTCCCGATGGAGTGATGATTCACAGATGTACACATACACCAGATCCTATCACATTGCACACTCAAATGCTCTTACCATTATAGCTCAATAAAGGCGTTCAAAAATATACAGGGTATATAACGGACCTAGAATAGCCACTGCAAGCATGTAAAGGATAAACAATGTTATTGGGCTTACACCACCTGATTTCAAAAATTGTTATAATGTTAACAGTAGTCATTTAAATGTAGTATTAGCATGCAATTAGACAAATGAATCAATAACAGAAGGAAAAGTCTAGAAATAGGTTCACACATATATGATCAATTGAAATTTTGTGAGAGCTCCAGTGTAATTCCATGGAGAAAGAAAATTCTTTTCATCAAATGATATTGGAACAACTTGATATCCAGATTTAGGGGGTGATGAATCTTGACTCCAATGTTGTACCATACAAAAATTATTTTTATGTAGACCATAGATCTAAATTAAAAAATAATAATAATTGGAAAACATCTTTGAGACCTTAGTCTCAAACAAACTCTTAGAGTTTCCAAAAGTGGTAACCATGCAAGAAAAAAATGGTAAACTGGATTTCATCAAAATTAATGATGTCTGCTCTGCTCATTAAAAGGCTCCTTCAGTAAAGTGAAAATGCAAGTAACAGGTTAGGAGAATGTATTTACAGTCTGTATATTTTGAAAAGGACTTATATTCAGAATATATTACAGAGCTCCTACACAACAAAACTAAAAAGATAGTTCTATAAAACAGGAGCAAAAGATTGGCACAGATATTCTTCAAAAAAGATATATAAAAAGCGAATATGTTTATAATAAGGTACTTAGTGTTATTAGAGAAATGTAATTTAATACCATGGTTAGTTTAATCCATTTCATACCCACAGAATGACTAAAATAGAAAACGGACACTATCAAGTGTCACTGAGGATGTGGAACAGTTTGGCTTCTTATAAATTGCTATGAAAGTATGAAATGCTACAACCACTTTGGAAAATTCTTTGACAATCTATATACCATATGTAAAAGCCTAAGCAACTGTTCAACCATTCCACCATTCAACCATTCGACTGGTAGCTATGACACGCACTGACTACCAGGGGGCAGGCACTCTGACTGGTAGGTTAGCCTGCTGCTGGGGTCCAGCTGATTAGGACCGAGTGAGATGGGCCAGACACATCCTGGAGCCCTCCCATGATCCCTTCCCAGCCCTGATCATGCACCAGTGGGGTCCCTCAGCTTGGCCTACACCCTCTCGCAATCTGGGACCCCTTGGGGGATGTCCGCAGGCCAGGCTGAGAAACCCCACCAGTGCACAAATCTGTGCACTGGGCCTCTAGTTTCTTATAAAAGTAATATGCATTTACCCACTGATTCAGTAATTCTGCTCTTAAGTAACTTCCCCCAGACAGATGAAAATATCCATAATAATAAAAGTGCAATATACTAATTAGACTGGACAGCCGAACAACCTTCTGGTGTCATTCCAGATGTCCTTCTGGATGAAGCCGTGGTGGCAGGGGCTGAGGCAGAGATGATTAGGGGTGATCAGACAGGCATGTGAGCAGTTAGGCAAAATCAGGCAGCCAGGCAAGTGGGTAAGGGTGATAAGGCAGGCAGGTGAGAGGTTTGATTTTATATAAATAACTAGAGGTGATGAGGCAAGCAGGCAGAGTGGCTAGGGGTGATACGGCAGGCAGGTAGGTGAGCAGTTAGGAGCCAGTGGTCCTGGATTGCGAGAAGGATATCTGCTGCTAGTTTAAGTCGGATCCCTGAGGGCCACAGGCCTCTAGTAACACCATACAATAGCCCTAGCTGTTCTGGTTCAGTAGTTAGAGTGTCAGCCTGTGGACTGAAAGGTTTTGGGTTCAATTCTGGTGAAGGACACATACCTGAGTTCCAGGCTCAATTCCCAGCCCAGTCAGATAAATGCATGTGGGAGGCAACCAACTGGTGTGTCTCTCTCACATCAATGTTTCTCTCTCTCTGTCTCTTCCCCGCTCTCTCCCACTTTCTATAAAAAAAAAAAAATCAATGGAAAGAAAATATCCTCAGGTTAGGATTAGCAAAACAAAACAAACAGAAGAAGCACCATGAAATACTTGTGAAAATGATTCATAGCAGCTTTTTCATCATAGCTGAATATTGGAAACAGCCCAAATGTCCATCGACAGGATGTGGATTAACAAACTACGGTTTATTTGGACAGTGGAAAACTACTCTGCAGTAAAAAAGTGGCTGCTACATGCGACCGCACGAGTCGGCAGCATTGTGCCAAGTGAATGGACCTAAAACAGATGGATGTCTGTGGTCGAACTCGTTCACCAGCGGCTCCGCACCAGGCAAGCCAGGGACTGGCCATGTTACAGTGGAAGCCGGAGTGGGACACACGGCGATTACCTGGGGTGACCAAGATGGTCTATGTCTTTCCCCCCCATTTCATTAACTTATCTTTCAATTTCAGTTGACATTCAGTATTATTTTGTACTAGAGGCTCGGTGCACGAAATTCACACACAGGTAGGGTCCCTAAACCTGGCTGGTGATCAGGGCTGATCAGGTTCCCTTGCCTCCCTGTGTGGCACCACCACATGGTACTCCCACCCCCCACTCCCCGCCTCCTTCCCTCACCACCCATGGGCTGCCACCTCACAGTTCCTCCAGCTTCTCTGCCTCCTCTTTCCCTCACTCCCTCAGCTCCTTGTTGCCGCTGCTAGTCACCCACAAGTTCCACACCACCTCTGGTGGTCAGCGCATGTCATAGTGCGCGATCAAATTCCTGTTCTCCCTGTTGAACTCCTGAAGGGACACTTTGCATATTAGCCTTTTATATATACAGATTAGTTTCAGGTGGATGGCTAGTGATTAGATAATCATCTACTTTACCAAGTGTGCAATATCTTCATCTGAGAGCTAGATACATAGGATATACATTTGCCAAAATTCATCAACCTATGGATCTCAAATCTGTGCATTTGATTTTATATAAATAACTAGAGGCCCGATGCACGAAATTTGTGCAAGATCAAGCCTTCCTTCTCCCAGCTGCCAGCACTAGCTTCCCTCCAGCACCCAGGACCAGGACTTCCCTCACAGCCCTGGCTTCGTAGTCTAATTAGCATATTATGCTTTTATTATTATAGATGCCTCAATAAAAAGAGTTTTGTGAAAGAAATGCAATAATCAGGACCACTTGTTCTTCTAAAAAGAAACTTGAAGTCCTAGCCGGGTGGCTCAGTTGGTAGGAGCATCATCCGTATACCAAAAAGGTTGTGGGTTTAATTTGATCCCAGTCAGGGTACATATAGAGACAACCAATTGATCTCTCTCCCTCTCTCTCTCTCTCTCTCTTTCTCTCTTTTTCTTTCCCATCCTCTCTCTCTCTAAAATCAATAGGAACGAGGCTTAAAAAAATAAAGAGAGAAAAAGAAACCATTGGACTAAGTGAAGCCACAACCAATGAAATTGCAGCGAGAACTGGATAAATCAACAATCCTAACTGTCACGGAAACTATCCCTCTTTGAAACTGATTAATAGAGCAAGCAGTCAAAAAAAGAAAGAAAAAAAAAAGACTTAGAAGGTTGGGGTAACAAACTTAAGCTCTTAAGCAAGTGAAATAGCAAACAAAGGCATTGGCCCTGAGCAGTTCCCCGGCGCGGCAGCTTTAGGTGAGAGTTCTGAGGAGCCGAGACGGGCGAGATAAATCCTCCTGGAGAACTTGTTCCAGATAAAAGGGAAGGCTGCCCGCCTCGCTTGATGAGGCTGAAATAACATGTATTCCAAGTTCAGACGGGGTCAGCGTCAGAAAGAAACGGGTCAACTTCAGTTACATAAACAGAGGCACGATGCCAAGCAAGCTGCTGGCGAAGGAAGCCTCGGCGTTCTGAAACGGGTGGGCGGAGCGCACTCGGGCCGGAGCGCGGCCTCGGCGTCTGTCGGGGAGATTTACCGCGTTGTTGGCCGGAGCAGCCAACCGCGCTCGGCACACGCAGCAGCGTCTCGGATAAAGTTCAACCTCATCTTGTGACTTTGTTGTTGTTAATCCTCACCCGAGGGAATGTTTTCCATTGGTTTTTAGAGAGTGGAAGGGACGGAGGGAGGAGGACGAGAGAGAGAGAAAGAGAGAGAGAGAGAAAGGAGAGTAAGAGAGAGAGAGAGAGTGAGAGAGAGAGAGAAAGAGAGAAAGAGAGAGGTGGGGGGAGAAAGAGGTGGGAGAGACACATCAATTGGTTGCCTCCCACACGACCCCCAGCCAGCCCAGGGGTTGAACCTGCTACCCTTCCACGAGCCGCCCAAGGTTCTAACCACTTGGCAACACCAGCCAGGGCCCCTTTTGTGATTTATAAAACAATTTAACCAGAAACTCTAAATAGAAATGACCGTTCTTAAGGCAACAAGGACTTCATCTATTACAACATCACAGAACACCTCCCACTCTTAGGTTCATTTCCTGCAACTTCCAGACACAGCCGCTCCCCTCCTCCGGGGCCCTGGCCGCGGCCACCCGTGAGACGGCGGGCAGGACGGAGGGCCGGACGCCGCTGTCACCGGGCGCGGAGACCTGTTGTCTCCGTGGGAACCCGCCAGAGTGAACGGAGAAGGGACTGGAACGAACGACCATTTAACAAGATTGCAGAACAGAAGACCAACTCGCCAAACCGATGGCTGTGAGCAGTAGCCGATTAGAGCAGAAAAAGATGCATTTCTTGGAGCAGTGCTCGGCAAACCGCGGCTCGCGAGCCACATGCAGTTCTTTGGCCCCTGGAGTGTGGCTCTTCCATAAAAGACCACGGCCTGGGCGAGTCTATGTTGAAGAAGTGGCATTAGAAGAAGTTTAAGTTTAAAAAATGTGGCTCTCCAAAGAAATGTCAGTCGTCGTCCTGTTGACATTTGGCTCTGTGGACTGACGAGTTTGCCGACCACTGCCCCAGAGGAACCAAACCTGGCCAGTATTTAGAAGGTAAGCCAGAAATAAATGCGGAAAACCCTCAGAGAGGGAGAATTAAAGCTTAGGACATGTAAGGGGTACAGACGGAGACGCGAAAAAGTGCAGCGATAAAATAAAAACTTCTAAAAATGTTGTTACAGCTGAGATTCAATGTTGCATGAGTTCCAGGTGCACAGCCTGGCGGGCAGGCGTTTCTGTAGCTTGCGCGGTGCCCCCTGGGTAAGTCTGTACCCGCCGGGCACCGCACACATTGTCATTACAGCGCTACTGACTGTTCGCCCTGCTGGACGTGCCGACGTGGACGCATTGACAGGACCCTCTCTGCCTCAGTCTGTCTGGGCTGCCATACCAAAATACCACGGCCTGGGGGGGGGGGGAGGAATTAAAGAGCGTAAATGCATTTTCTCACAGTTCTGGCGGCTGGAAGTCTGGGGTCAGGGTCGGGGGGCTCTCTCCTGGCTTTGGAGGCCACCTGAAGCCACGTCCTCTGAGGGCAGGGGAGGGACTCAGCAGCTCCCTGCTGTCTCCTTCACAACACTAGTCCCATCAAAAGGGCCTGCCCTCCAGACCTCATCTGACCCTAATTCCCCCCCCCCCCCAAATCCCCATCTCCAAACACCACCATATTGGGGATTAGGACTTAAGAGGAAAAATTCTTTGGGGGGGGGGGGCGGGACAAATCTTTGTTATCTATAACAGACATAAAGAAAAACGAGAGTGCCCGGCCCTTGTGGCTCCGTGGTTGAGCATTGACCTATGAACCAGGAGGTCACGGTTCGATTCCCAGTCAGGGCACACGCCCGGGTGGCAGGCTCCATCCTTAGTGGGTGGTGTGCGGGAGGCAGCCGATCAGTAATTCTCCCTCATCACTGATGTTTCTATTTCTCTCCCTCTCCCTTCCTCTCTGAAATCAATAAAAATACATTTTTTTTAAAAAAAGGATAACATGAGTAAAGTGGAGAGATAGACCATTTTTATGGATGCTTGAAATTGTCGAGCTCATTCTAAAACATGTATGAGCCGTAACGCCCACACATTGCTAAGTCTGTTTTGAAAGGAGCTCAGGGTTGGGGTGGCGGCGGCTTGTCCTACCCGGTAAGACATCATGCTCCGAGGAGAGAGGCTTCCCTTTAATTGCTGTGTCACAGTTACCACCAGCTCGGTGACCTGTCAGTTGACAGCTCCTCAGGTCAGCAGTCTGGCGTGGCTTAGCTGGGTTCTCTGCTCAGGGAGGGGGTAGGGGGGTGGGGGGGTCTCACATAGAGGCTTCCTGCTGCCCGGGAGCCTGGGGAAGGATACACGGCCACACGCATGCATGTTGTCGGCCAAGTTCCTCATGGCTGTAGGCCTGCGGGTCCCACTGCCCTGTGGACGGTCACCTGGGCTGCTCTCCGCTACCAGAGGCCGCCTGTGCCCCACGCGAGGTGGCCCTCCGTCTTCACAGCCAGTGCCCACAGTGGAGACTCCCCTAAGACCGAGCCCCCACACTTAGAGCCGATCTCTCAGGAAGGGCACAGGCCTTTTCAGAGAAATCCCCTGATGTGGCCAATCTCGTTTTGATGAGGAGCTTCAAAGGCGCCTGATCAGTAACTGAATCACAAGAGTGGCCCCCCATAGGACATGGGGAAGGGACCCTACCAGTGTGGGCTCTTGGGGCTCAGAAAACAGGAGAGAGAGCTTAAGCCTCACCTTTAACATATGGAAACCTAGTATTTGATAGAAGTGGGATCACAAGTCAGAGAGGAATGGATAAATTAATTTTCAGTGTAGGGAACATTGACTCCCTTATGGCCGATCAATGTTTCTGTCTTACATGATCTCTCTCCTCCTCCCTCCTTCCCCCTCCCCCTCCCCCTCCTCCTCCTCCTCCTCCTCCTCCTCCTCCTCCTCCTCCTTCTCCTTCTCCTCTTTCTCCTTCTTCTTCTCCTTCTCCTTCTTTTCTTCTTCTCTTTCTCTCTCCTCTCTCTCTCTCTCTCTTTCTCTCTCTCTCTTCCTCTTCCTCTCTTTCTGAAATCCACAAAAATGTGTCCTTAGGTGAGGATTTAAAAAAAAATCTGAAAAGCAAGCAAGTATGTGAAGAGATTCTCCATTTCACTAGTAATTTTTTTTTGGGGGGGGGGGAGTAGAATGCAAAAATAATAAGGCCAATTTTGTAGAAGGATTGACTGGGCAGTCGGAGGAGATGGGAGGGAATTGGCCCCTCGTGTGCTGCTGGGGGTGGGGGACACGTGTCCCACTCTGCTTTGTGGCCCTTGACCGAACAGCCCCCTCCCTAGAACATGCCCGGGGCCCCGGGGCAGGGAACCAGTGAGGGCCAGCACCCCCGGCTGCTGCAGGGGAGGCGGGTCCCACACCGTCATGGGGGCCGCCTGAGTCGCAGTGCGTTCGGCACCAGCAGCAGGACAGATTCGGGGGCATATTGTTGACTGAAGGAAGTGAGAAACAGGAACTTCGTGGCACAACAGAATGTACTTCCAACGGAAACAGCACTCACCCCGAACCCGGCGGCTGCACGTTTCTCTAAGTTCAGTACGTGTTCCAGAACATTCGGGAAACGTCCCGGTGAGCACCTGAGGGGCCGGGAGTGAGGCTGGGGGCTGGGGACAGAGGTGAAGACTAGTGCCAGAGACTAGTGACAGAGGGGACAGTCCGGAGTCCTGTGCCCCGAAGTAAGGACCAGGATGAACCCAAGTGTCCGAACCCAAGGTGAACATTTCAATAACGAATGCGTACGCGGGACGTGGCTGTGGCCTCCAAGATGCTCCGGCTCCAAAGCCTTGGGGAGGTCCCAGTACCCCACCTCTTCCTCGGCGAGGCTGCCCGTTCCCCGTGGGCGGGCGACTGTGTGGAGCCTCTCAATCGTCCCTCGCTGTCGCCTGTGGAGGAGACCTGGGGCTGTGAGGAAGGTGGGTGGGGTGTGCTGCTGGCCTGTGGCTGATTGTAACGTTGCTCCCACTGTTTGCTGTCCCTCTCGCCCGGAGGGTGGCATTCTTCGCCCCATGAAAGCCGGGGCAGGGGTGGCACAGTGAAATGCAGGGCACTGTCACCGTGGCTTCTAGGAGCAGAAGAGCCTGCAGGCGTGTCTTGGTGCCCCCTGAGGCGAGCGACGCCTAGGAGGGGTTTGCCCCGTCTGCCCAAGTCCCGGAGCAAGGACAACGGGGTGACAGCAAGGTCTCTAAACGATGGATGTGTGGGGTGAGAGCGACATCATGCATGAGTGGAAGCCATAGACATGTGGGGGCCTGACTGACACGGGGCCTCTGTGGGGCCCAGCCCGGCTTCCTCTTCTTTGGAACCTAAAAGTTCTAAGAGTTGGGAGGTGGGGGGGCTGGAGACAGAAGGTTCTGACCAGCTCTGCCACCGCCCCCCACATTCTGCTCGAGTGATCACTGCTGCGGACAGCTCCTGTTCAGAGGACGCAGATGAGCGACAGCCACCCACGCACTGTGGGGGCGGGCAGCTGTTGGCGCCCCACTCGTCTGGACAGGGACAAGAGCCCTCCGGAATGTCCCTGGTAGTGGCCTCCATCACTTGGCAAGTGACGAGCGGAGTGAGCGCCCTCGGGATGACATGAAGGGGGGAGAAAATGAGTTGCCGATGAAAGTCCGCCCACCTGGGCTGCAATTACCTAATTTTCCTGGAAAATAGGCATCATCGTGATGAATGGTTGGCTAATGTCAGGGCAGACTAGTGCACTTGATCCGAAGGATGTTCCTCCTTATCCCCCGGTGAGGCCTGCCGAACACCCGCGCTGATTAACCCATCGGCGTGTGTCCGCCCCCACAGGCCAAGGGACCAGGGGGGGCTGTTCTTCCAACTTCATGCTCCAGGCTCACTTTCAGAATCTCCAGGTCCAGCGTTCCTCCCTGTTCTGGGCTGATGAGCCCTGTCCCTACAGAATTCATGCTTCCAGTCTTCACCCTCAGTACCTCGAAGGTGGCTGTCGCTGGAGATGGGGTCTCTGAAGAGGTAATTCGGTTACAATGAGGTCCTCAGGGCGGGAGGCCCTAAGCCCCTCTGACTGCCCTTCATACAGAGGAGATTAGGACATAGACACACACAGAGAGAAGATATGTGCAGGCTCTGAGAGGGGGAGACGGCGCCTCCAAGCCACGGACAGAGGCCTGGGGCAACACCTTGAACTTAGACTTCAGCCTCCAGAACGGCGAGACAGTAGCACCAGCTGGAAGCAGCCCCGCCCATGGTCCTGTGTTATGGCAGCTGGAGCAGCCGGGTAACCACACCCTCCAATCTGCCAACACTGGCCTGTGGGAGCCAGTCCGTCTCCTCCATCCTTGCCCCCAACTCCTGGGTCCCCTCCATGTGGCTGTTCGTTTCTAACCACAGGTCCTCCGGGGGCAGCCTGTCCCTTTCTCCTCGTGCAGCTGACCC
The DNA here is from genome assembly GCA_027563665.1 of Antrozous pallidus. Taxonomy (NCBI): domain Eukaryota; kingdom Metazoa; phylum Chordata; class Mammalia; order Chiroptera; family Vespertilionidae; genus Antrozous; species Antrozous pallidus. The sequence goes on from CM050515.1 coordinate 106,394,494, forward strand.
CTCGATGGCCCGTGTGGTTGATGGGGGACATGCTCTGGCACGTGCCACACGCCTTTCGAGGTCCCCTCCAAGGGAAGGCCGAGAGTGATGGGGCTGTGACAGAACTATCCCCACAGGAACAGGAGGGAGCAGGGTTCAGACGTGACATGGGTTTGCAGAGAAGCAGTTTAGGGACAAACTCCTTCGGCCCCTGGTGAGCCAGGAGGCGGGTGGAGAATTCCCTGCATCCAGAGGCTCCGGAGGCAGATGCTTTAGAGCCAGGTACACAAAACCAGGGGCCAAGGTGCCCATGCCCAGTGAGATAAACGCCTGTCACGTGGCCTGGACTTGGGCAGGTGTGACCGGTGCATGTCTGCAGGTGACCATCCAGGGAAGACGAGTAAGGACCAAGCGTCCAGTGGGCCTGAATCCCAGCAGCGGTGACCAGCTGGACAGGTGACAGTTACTGAAACAGCTCGATGGGCCGTTGCCCCATGTCTGTCCTGCCAGCGTGTTGGTGGTTCCCTGGAGGACTCACAACCGAAACCCAAGAGCTCAGAGCTCCTGGAGCAGCATACCCAGCAGATAAGGTGGGCTGGACGCTGCCAGCCTGTCCCTCCCACCTGCTACCCACAGGTCCTCCCTGGAGGACGGGCTGTCTGTGATGACATGGGGGTTCTGTGCTCTGGCTGGCGCCAAATTTGACCCTTGGGAAGCCAGCTGCATCCCTGGAGTGACCTGCATCCCTGTCCCCCTCCCCCCGCACGGATTCCGGGACCCTCAGAAGGCAGACCGTCTCCTCATTTCCACGCGTGGGAAGGAGTTTCCCTCGTGGCTGGAGCGGGACACACAGACGTGTCTGTGACCAGACCCCACAGGTTAGGAGCTCAGCCCAACGAGACTGCCCCCTTTCAAGACCAGTGTCAAGAAGTGGGTCCCGGGGTCACCCTCCACCTCTGGTTACCAGTGGGAGGCTCCAGGGTACCCTCGCTGGGTGACAGCCATTTGGTGACCAGCTCCCGGAAGTTGGGAACCACTTTTCGCATTTCCGAGTTATTGAAGGGGTGACAGAGGGGAACGGCGGGTGGAGAGACGCCTGCGGCAGGTCCGGCAGGTCCCGCGAGCAGGCGCTCCTGTGCGGGCCGGTGGGAGCCTCGCTGTCCAGGGTGTGGACCTCTGCACCCCTAGTGCTGCGGGGAGGCTTCCTCACATAGAGGAGATCAGTTCTTCGCTCTACCTCCAGCCCCTCTCCCCTCTCTGAAGACCCAGGGCTGGGGCTGCTGAAAATTCTAAACTTCTAATCATGGCTCGGTCTTTCCGGTGACCAGCCCCTTCATAAGCCCACTCAGAGTCACCTCATTAGGCGGAAAGCCACTCCTATCACCTGGGAAATACCACGGGGTTCGGGGTCCTATCACCCCGGAAATGCCATGGGGTTCGGGGCCCTATCACCCCAGAAATACGAGGTTTGGGGGCCTGTGTCAGGAAGTGCCACGGGGTTCAGGGTTCTATCAACCGGAAGTGCCATGGGGTTCGGGGTCCTGGGTCGGGCATCGGGCAGAGACACGATGCCACCATAAGATGCTCCCAGCGCTCTTATCACCTGGGAAATGCCAAGGGTTTGAGACGCTCAGTCTACAGGCAACCCGCTGCCGGGTTCCAGGCCTTTCCTGCGGGCGGTCACACCCTCCAGCCTCCTTTGCTGCCGCTGCCCTGCGCCCAGGCTCTGAAGGGAGGCCCCCCTGGGCTCCGTGTGGGTCCTCTTCCTCCTCTCTGCACCCCACGTGGTCTCACCTGGTCCCCCGAGGACCTCCCGCCCGGACCATCTGCCCTCTAAACTTTTCACACGCGGCTGTCTCCTCGACAAACGAACCGGGACCTCCAAGTCTGGGTCAGAACCTCCACTGTCTCCTGGGGATGTCACTCAGTGGCCTGGACCTGTCATCCTGACACAGTCGGGGGGAGGTGGGTAACAGAAACCGATCCGGGGGGATATGGACTGTCTCCTGGGTCACTTGTCTCTCTAGAACCTGAAGCTTGTGGGAAAGGTTTCCTGGGGCCCCGCACCCTCCCGTACTCTGAATCACATCCTCCCAGCTCTGCACGGTGACTCTCTAAAGGCTCTTCGCCTCCTCTCACCTTTGCAACCCCTCCCCTGCCCCAGCCAGTGCAGGCTGGCCCTTTAAGGCCTCCTTCACCCCCACCCCTGCAGCCTTCTCAGACTTGGGTGGGTGCTGAGCCTCTGTCATGTGCTCCAGGCAGCCCTCCTGGTCAAGCTGCCTGGAGCATCTCAATGTGGGCCAGGTTCACCGAGCTGTGCCCGGCACCTGGCACAGGGCACGTGCCAGCAAAGATGGAACCTCCCTGCCCTGTGCCCACAGCCACTCCCCTACTTGGGGAGCCTTGCACTGTAGACAAGGGAAGGCCGGCCTTTCCCAGGAAGCGCCCACTAGCCATCGGAGTCAGCACCTCCATCTCACTCACAGCCTGGGTGACCCTGGCCTTGGAGTCTGCTGCATCCAAGGAGTCTGCTGCTGTGGGGCTGGGGGCTTCCTAGATAGAGGGGCAGCCGGGGCACCTCGGAGCCTGCCTGCCTCCCTGCCTCCCTTTGTGGTTGAGCAAAGCATTGCCTTAAAGGGAATTTATTTTTCCAAATTGCAGAACAAAGAACACAGTGTTTAGGAAGAAAACACATTGCTTACATTTGAGAAAAATTAGCAGCATTATATAATGAGAGAACTTGAAAGGGTTGAGTCACCCCGGGCTGACATACATCTTTGACTAGTTTGTGAGACACTCATAAAATTACATCCTGTTAATTTAAGGCTTCTTATGCTAATTTCCAGTCAATTTTATTTGCCTACGAAATTTATTGGCGGCCTCCAGGGTAACAGCCGGGTTTGGTCCAAGTTATGTGGATCCTTATGAAAAACACCGTGCGAGGAAAGTGAAGCCGAATTTGGGGAAGGCCAGGAGGATGGGAGGATGGGTCAGAGGCTTCGGGGTAGCAAGGAGGGGGGCTCTCCGTGGCCCCCGAGGCCCTGCCCTCAGAGCCGAGCAGGGCAGTGTTGAGGGCCACCCCAGCCTGGTCCAGTGGGCTCAGCCAGGGTGGCCCCTTCGGCACAGAAGGAGCCACTGAGGCACAGAGCTGCTGGCTCCTCCCCCGAGGAGAGCTCCCAGAGAACGTGGATGGCCCCACGTCTCCGCCCACTCCACAATCTCAGGTTAGCAAGGGGAGGCTCTTCCAGATGAAGAATGTCTGGTGAAGGGGGGTGAGGGCATGAGTGGGGGGAGAGGTGGAGGAAGGGGTTAATAGAGGGATAAGGACACATATGCAATACCTTAATCAATAATAATAAAAAAAAGAATGTCTGGTGACACTCGACTGGATAAAGCAGCAAAGAGAGGCCATTTTTATCAGTGGACGTCCATCTTTATAGGCAGAACGGTGACCTGTACCTGGGGCTGTCAAGCTGGGCAGCTTCCTGGGTAGACCACAGGGCCCCGTTCTCCGAAGGGCCACGCTGCTGTCTGTCGTGGTCTTAAAAGTTCCTATCGATTTCCTTAGGACCCCACTCTTCACATATCCGGCCCTGCCCCCAAGGCAGAGCCACGGCTCAGAGAAGGGCCAGGGGCCCGGGTCACACCTCCCAGGCTGTTCCTGCAACATTCTCCTGACCTTGGCCAGGAGAGCACCCACCAAGGGAGGACACAGATTCCTGAGGCGGCCTCCAGAAATGAGGCAATGGAGGGGTGCTCTGCCTGTCTCCCCAAGACAGCTGGGGGTGGGGAGAGAAGGTAGAACCACTCGAGAGGGGTAGGAAGGCTCAGTGGGCAGCCCATGGGGATATGGGGGTCTGGAGGCTCAGGGAAACAGCTGTGGGATGCTGGGTCCAAAATGGGGAGCAGAGCATGAGAGATAAAAACTTCCATGTGTTAGAATTTTGAGAGATTTCACACACACACACACACACACACACACACACACACACACGGCCCAGTGCACGAAATTCGTGCATGGGTAAGGTCATTAGTGATCAGGGGCAAGCAGGTCCTTCCAGCTGCTGTCCAGTGTCTTCTTTCGTTCTGCACCACCCCCTGGTGGTCAGTGTACACGTAGTGAGCGGTCAAACTCCCAGTCAGTCAAACTCCCGAGGGGACAATTTGCATATTAGGCTTTTATTATATAGGATATATTGATTTCAAAGATGAAGGGAGAGAGAGAAACATCAATGATGAGTGAGAATCATTGATCGGCTGCCTCCTACACTCCCCCTACCTGAGTGAGAAGAGCTAGCTCCAGAAGTCACACATAACCCTCCCACAATGATGGCTCCTGATTGTGGTGGTGGTTACAGGAATCTACCCATGTGGTAACAGCACTGAATACACACCATACACACACACACACACACACACACACACACACACACACACACACGATGAATGCATATGTTTTAGCCTGGTTGTGCCCCTCCCCCCCATATGTTGACTATATACCCTTCATGTAATGATATTAGGAGGTGCAGCCCTGGTGATGGGATTAGTGCAGTTATAGAAGACGGACTCTCTCCCTGGTGAGGACATGGCAAGAAGACGGCCATCTGTAAACCAGGAAGAGAGTCCTCACCAAGAACTAAAGTGGCTGGCACCTCGATCCTGGATGTCCAGCCCCTAGACTGTGAGCTACACGTGTCTGCTGTTGGAGCCCCAGCCTGCAGTATTTTGCCACCACGGCAGCCCTAGCTGACCGGGATAGCGTGTGACACGGGTGGAGTCCGGTCCACGGGCCACGCCGAGGCCAGCTTCCCACGTCTAATGCTGTGCGGTGGTGATGCGATGGCTGTCCCTGGGGAGAGGAGAACTGGGGGAGGGGGTATGAGACATCTCTGAACACTTTGCAGTTTCCTGGGAATCTATCGTTATTTCCAAACAAGAAGAAGGCAGGGAGAGGACAGATGCCTGCGGAGCTAACATTACGGGCAGAGGCCGATCCCAGCAGAGATACCGGACGTTGGAGAGATACGTGGCGAGCAGGTTTGTTTGAACAGTCCTGGCAGGACGCCAGGTCCGACGTCCGGTCTGGGGAAGGTTAACTCAAGTGAGGAGGAAGGTGGCCCCAGCAAAGGTCCTAACCCGCCAAGACCAGGATGTTAACCTGTGAGCAACGAGCAGTGGGTGTCGCCTGGCCTGCTCTGCCCTCGGCTGTGTGGGGGCAGGCGGACAGGGGCCCGGCAGGGACTGGTGTCCACGCTCCCACCCCTGGGGCACCTGCCCACGCCCCATCGGAGCACAGGGTGGCACTCTCCGCGCTACCTTGGCCGCCAGAGGAGGGTCTGGGCTTCCCGGCAGAAATAAGTAGCCGAAGCGTCTTGCTTTGCACGTTGGGAGCGCTGCATCCCACTCTCCCGAGTTACATGAGGACACGATTTATCTTTAGCCCGAAGCCACCTGCTTGGTAATCTGTTTCTGTGTATCCGACGGATCCCGCCGTCCTCCGTCCTGGAGTCCGAGGGGCAGCGGCTGCCTTTATTGAAGGCAGTCACCACGCACGGGGAAGCTGGATGGGTGGTCGGGCAGGTCTGGACCGCCCCTTCAGGCAGCCCTGCCCTCCTCGGAGCGGCGGGCACTGGGCCCGGCCCGGCGGCGAGGGACATGGAGTCACGTGAAGGCACAGCTGAGGCCCAGGCACCGCTGAACGCCGGGGCGTTTCCTGCCCGTCAAGAAGGCCGGCCCCTCATTTGGACATTCCGGGCTCTGTTCTGGACAGAGGTTTAAATTGCTTAATGAAGATTCTGGAAGCATTCTTTCCCAACACTGCCCCAATGTTAGATGAATTGCGACATCTATGGGGTGCTGATGTCTTAGTATCTCAGGGTGCGAGCCCAAAGGAGAGAGGAGTCCCCCCTGTGTGTGTTTGCCGAATCGTCCTCAAACGTATCTCCCCGCGTCCCCCCACGACCAGCAGCCACACGTGCGCACAGAACGCACGACGCTCTCTGTCTCTGAATTCTTCTTCCGGGTCCGTCGAGTATGTCAGGCCCCGTGCTCACTTTTTCACAGATTCCGGGACCTGCGAGGCCGGTGGTCGGCAAACGCATTCGTCCACAGAGCCAAAGAGCACCAGGACAAGGATTGACATTTCTTTGGAGAGCCAAGTTTTTGAAACTTAAACTTCTTCTCACGCCACTTCTTCCAAATAGACACGCCTAGGCCGTGGTATCTTGTGGAAGAGCCACCCTCAAGGGGCCAAAGAGCCGCAGGTGGCTCAGGAGCCGCAGTTTGCCTACCCCTGTGCTATGCAACATGTCCTCCTGCACTGAATACAAGATAAGCCGGCGTGAGGGGTGAGCAGTGCACACGGGCTGGGCGTGAGGGCTGGGCCGCCTCCGCCGGTGGATGTGGGCCCTTGCAGGGGGAGGTTGCCCCTTACCTTCCGGGTGAGCTGTGAGGACTGACCCCTGCCCCCGCCCCAGATGCTGTTAGTGCAGCACACCGAGTGCCTGGACCGGCAGGGGCGCCCTTTCCCTGCCTTTGGTACCGTAACCAAGCACACGTAGCCGTTGACCATGTCAGGCATTTTCCACTCGACGACTCAGGGCATTAAATACAGTCACGTTGGTGGGCAAGCATCCCTCTATCTGGTTCTAAAACTTTCCGTCACCCCCAACAGAACCCCCTGGGATGCTTAAATTTCTATATCAACTTGCCTGGGCCACGGGTGCCAGCGGGTAAGTCAGACACCACCCTTGGGTGTGTCTTGGGAGAGGCGAGCACAGGAGCCCTGGGCTGAGTGAAGCGGTTGCCCTCACAGGGAGAGCGGGCCCCGTGCCATCTGTCGAGGACCCGAAAAGAGGAACATGGCAGCAGAGAGCAAATTCCCTCTCTGCTGGAGCTGGGCATCCATCTTTCCCGCTCGGATCCAGCGCTCCTGGTCCCTCTGGGTAGACCAGTTGCCCCGGGTCTTCAGCTCACAGACATCGGACGGTGAGCCTCCGGCTTCTGTGCCCTGGAAGCCAATGCCTCGGAGTCAGTCCCCTTCTCTATAGCTGTGGACATTCTCTTGGTCCTGTCTCTCGGGGGAACCCTGGTCAACAAAGCCCCAGACCTACTAAGCAGTCACCCCCCCCCCCCACTTCCCTCCCGGCCCCGATCTCTCGCCCACCTCCACAGCTTTGCCTGTTCTAAAATGCTTCGGAAAATGGAGTCACACAGCGGGTGGCCTTTGATGTCTGGCTCCTCTCCCGGCTCCTCCCGTGGCCAGCTTGTCCACATTGTAGCCGGTATCTCAGTGTGCCGTTCCTTTTGACGGATGCGTAGTATTCCACCGGATGGAGCGCCCGCCTTTCGTTAGTGGGTTCGTCCTCTGCGGCCGCCTGGGGCTGGGGGCCGCTGGAGTTTGCATCACCCCGGGGGGCCTCCTTGAAGGGCAGCGGCTGCCACAGCTGTGTTTCAGTGGTAGCACCGTGCCCGGTGCAGAGTGGGTGCTCAGGGTGTAGTTTCTGAATGAATGGAATGAATGAATGAATGAAGGAGAGTGGTTGCTGGGAGTAACCGTGAGAGCACTTGTGCTCTGAGCTCCCAGAGGGACGAAGGCAAGTGACAGCTGCTCGGGCCGCTGTCTGTGGCCATCGTTGGGGAGAAAACAAAGCGGCGGGGCTCTCCGGAGGAGCCCCGGGCTGGGAGCCAGGAGCCGGGCCACGCAGGGCCGGCTCTGCCAGCGCGTGGACTTGGTCACTTAGGAAGCTGCGTTCGTTTCCTGTTGCTGCCGGCGCCAATTTCCACACACGCAGTGGCTTACAACGGCCGCCGTTTACTGCCTCACAGCGCTGGGGGTCAGGTCTGACACGGTCTCCCCGGGCTGACCTCGGCGTGTCCGCAGGGCTGGCTGGCCGCCTCCGGAGGCTCTGGGGGACCGTCTGTCTCCCGGCCTGTTCCAGCCTCCAGGGGCCACCGCCGGCCTTGGCTCGAGGCCCCTTCCTGCACCTTCCCGGCCGGCAGTAGAGCCGCTCTCGGGCCTCCTTCCCCCGGCACCGTCTCTCTGACCACAGCCAAGAAAGCGGCTCCCCTCCGCAGGGCTCTGGGGCCACCGGGTAAGCCAGGGCAGCATCCGTCTCAAGATGCTTGGCTTCATCACCTCCTCGGAGTCCCTTCTCCATGTGAGGGGACATGGCCACGGGTTCCTGGGACGAGGTGTGACCTTTCAGGGGCTCATTCTGTTGACACAGAAGCCCCTTGGCCTGCCTAAGACTCAGTGTCCGGCCCCCTGAGAAGACAGGCCACACAGTGCCCGAGGTCTTTCCAGCGCTGAGTCAGGTGATGGGCGAGGGAGAGGACAGTGGCCCCTGACGTCCTGACCATTTCTGTCATCGCTAGAGCAGGGCCCCCTGAGGGCACCCGGCCTGATGCCCCCCTGGGCCCATCCACCCGTTTTCTCCCCCGAGCCCACCGTTGGCCTCTGAGAGGATGAACCCTCCTTCTGACAGGCAAGGGGCACAGGCCTCCGAGATGCCTAGTGGTGTTCCTGAAAGGGGGGCTCGAGTCCAGGGGCCCCATCCAGCGGGGAGCTGCTGGAACCCTCCCCGGTTCGCACAGCTGACTCGGGTGACATGCACTCACTTCAGGGCATTAAAAAAAAATCCAATGAACTGAGCACATGTTCGACGGGTCCTTTTAAGAAGCTGAAACGTGCAATTAATGCAGTCATTCACTTAAAAGTCTTCGGAAGGGACCTTGCTCAGAAAAAAGCGGAGCATGTTGGGGAGGCTCTGCGGATGGGATTTTAATGGTTCAGTGAGTTGCTTTCTGAAGTCCTTTCCGGGGGGGGGGGGGGGGCAGCGAGCTGCAGAGAAGAAGTGGGGAGGGAGGAGCACTGTGGGCAGCTCCCCAAGGTGAGCCTCTGTGCCCTTGTGTCCGCCTTCCTCTGGAGCCGGTGTATGCGGATCCTGGCAGGCGGCCCTGAAGGGACACACAGGAATTCTCCCGGGGGAGCAGCCAGCCCCCTCGATGGCCCTGTCCCCACCTGGGGCTCCCGCCGAGACTCACCAACCAGCCCCCCGCAGACCGAAGGCCCCAAACCCCCGTGTCCTTGGAAATCGCCCTTTCAACCGTTCAGAGGTTGTTTCGGGGATGGGGTCTCTGAGGAAAGGGCAGGCCCGAGCGCACATCACCTGGATGAGCCGGGGGCTTGGTTGGCACCAGCCCCTGAGGGGACTTGTCCTTGTGAGTCCCCTGGTTGGAGCTTTGTAGGTGTCGTTCGGGTCTCGGTGGTCTAATCCGAAGAACGGGTATAATGTACCTATTTGCAGGGGCATATTTGCATGGGCTCCTTCATTCTGGAAGCAGGGATTTGATATCCTGGGAGCCCCAGGGGATAACGGGGGAGCCCCAGGGGATAAGGGATAAATGAGGCGTTCCCTGCCCTCCCGGCCCTCGCAGTCTGAGGGAAGAGACGCACGCGCACAGCGGCCTGGGATAAGCAGCCCTGGTTTGCTGATTTACTCATTCATTCATCAAGTGCCTCTTGCAAGCTGCTTCGGTGCCAGACACTGTGGGTGCCCACCACCGGGAGTCACGTGCCGCCGTGGAAATGCCAGTGGGAATGTCAGGCATCTTCTTCAGTGCAGCGCAGGCGCAAACCTTTGGAATAATGGTGAAAACGGTTCCTCGAGACTCATCGAGCGTCCCCTTTGACCTGGGCCAGTGGTCGGCAAACTCATTAGCCAACAGAGCCAAACATCAACAGAACAACGATTGACATTTCTTTGGAGAACCACATTTTTAAACTCAAACTTCTCTAACGCCACTTCTTCAACATAGACTCGCCCGGGCCGTGGTGTTTCCTGGAAGAACCACCCTGCAGGGGCCAAAGAGCCGCGTGTGGCTCGCGAGCCGCCGTTTGTCGACCGTGGACCTGGATACATTATTTGGAACTTTTAGTAGGAAAACCACTTTGCAGATCGGCCGCTAACAGGTACTCTGTGTACCCCCGAAGCCGTGGGCTGTTCTCTGCCTGGCCACTGGGCCTCCCTGCGGGGCACGGGCACGAGGGGGGCACGGGCACGAGGGGGGCACGGACATGAGGGGCACATGGGCACGAGGGGGGCACGGGCACGAGGGGGGCACGGGCACGAGGGGGGCACGGACATGAGGGGGGCATGGGCACCAGGGGGCACGGGCATGAGGGGGGCATGGGCACGAGGGGGGCACGGACATGAGGGGGGCATGGGCACGAGGGGGCACGGGCATGAGGGGGACACGGGCATGAGGGGCACACGGCGCGGGGGAGAGGGAAGGTTACTGCCCGTTCGTTCGACGGCTGCCACCCACCCAGGGCCTGCAGCTCGCCTCGCTGTTGGCACCATCTCCTTGATAAGGGGGTGACTTGTGCCGGCCTCCTTTGCCCCAGGGCCTCCTACAGATGCTCGGGACCTCGGCTCGGGCCCTGGCTGCCAGGACCTTTCTTAGAGACGGACTTTTGGGGTTCCGCTGGGCAGTCCAGCGCAGGGATTAGGAGGGAACCGACGGGCTTCTGCTCTTGGAACAGAATTCGCTCCAGGTTCTTCCTCCCTGGGCTTGGCTCTCGCTGCAAAGGCTCCATCTTGTCGGTTTGCAAACCTTGGGAAGCTGGAACATGAGATTCGCTTATTCATTAATTGAAAAGTGTGTGCTTTCTATAAATAATTTTTTATTGTTGAAAGTATGTCCCCCCTCTTTCCCTCCCATTGGCCCCCTCTAATTTAAAAGGTTTTTGAAATAGACTTTCTCAGTTAAAACAAGAAGTGGGGTGGAGGGGCATGAATCAGGTGGGTGCTGTGGTTGAATTGTGTCCCCCCAAAAAACACAAGTTGAAGGCACAACTCCAAGTCGCCCAGAGTGGGACCTTATTTGGAAATAGGGCCATAGCATGTAGAATAAGTGGAATTAAGATGAGGTCCCACCAGAGTGGGGTGGACCCCAATCTAATATGACCGTTGTCCTTATGAGAAAAGAAAACACAGTCCTGGCCGGTGTCGCTCCGTGGTTAGATCATCTGCCTGTGCACCACAGGGTCCCGGGTTCGATTCTCAGTCCAAGGCACATACCTGGGTTGCAGGTTCGATGCAGCCCTCACCTGCCCGGTTGGGGACCTCATCTTAATTTCACTAATTCTACATGCAATGACCCTATTTCCAAATAAGGTCCCATTCTGAGGGACTTGGAGTTCTGACTTTACCTGGCCGCTGCTCCCTTAAGACTGGGTGCTCTGTGCAGGTGGGTGCAGCTGGGTCTGGCAGGTGGGAGGGGATCAGGAGCGACCCAAAGCCTCCTCCCGGGTCCTGGGTCCTGGGAGGGGCAGGAGAGCAGAGACGGGTGGAGAGAGGCGGCTGTGCCCAGGCAACAGATGGTACCCACCTGTTCTAACCCTGCCTCCGCAGGATGGGCCCTCCCCACCAAAGGGACCCCTTCAAGCGGCCCCTTGGGGAGCGCAGAGCCCTGCTGATGCCAGCAGTGAATCTTGGGGCTGAGGCAGCCAGGACTCCTCTGGGACACCCACGTCTGGGGGTTAGTCTGGGAGACTTTAGTGGCAGTGGAGCAGGGGTGGGGCCCGGGCCACTGCACAGCGTCTCTCTGTCCCGAGGTCAGAGCCCTCGTTGGCTCCGTGGCGAGGCGAAAGCGGGCACGTGCGGGAAGCCCAGTCCAAGGGCCTGAAGGGCAGTCTAAACAGCACACACGTGCAGGGGCGGAGTGTCCCCACAGGGCGCTGGGCGGTGGCTACCTGAGCTGTGGGGGGAGGGGAAGTGGCAGGACCCCTAGCCCGATGGCCTCCGCTGTGCCAGGGACAGAGGAGTCCCCGGGAGCCCCGAGCAGAGGCCGAGCTGCTGTCTCCTGGCTCGGAAACGCAATCTGGGGCGCCCAGGTGCGTTCGAGTTCCCGGTGGACCGCAAATAGTGTTCCGGGGCGTGCTTATCGCAGACCCAGCCTGTCTGGCAGCCCTGTAAGGGAGGCTGCCATCTGGACATGGCACCGAGCCGCCGTGCGGGGCCTCCCCACCCTCCACCACCCCCTACCGTCACCTTGGCCAGAGGGCCGCGTGCCTTTTGTTCACAATCCTCTCCTCTCCGAGGTGAGGGTCTTTCCGGAAACAGCAGCTCTTGAACATGCATCATGTTGGGGGCCTGGCTCAGCCCCACCTTCTGGGGGTCCGAGTCCCCCCCAGCCCAGGGGCTCCCTCTTCCCGTGAGTGTTCTTCCGCCGGATGAAAGGCTCGAGCGGGCTGGGCGGTGCCCCTTCCCACGGCAGTGGGGCAGCTGATGCTCAGTCGGACCCTGAAGGGGCCTCGAGAGGCCTCCCCATGGGGGCCTCAGAGGGCTACACTCCCCTGTAGCTCCCACACCCCCTGGTCGGACCTAGGAGTCCCAAACTCACGATGTTTGAGTGGCGAGGAGCCCTGGCTAGGGTAACAAGACGGACAACCCGTCTGGGGCAGGGCTGTGGCCTGGGCAAGGCTCCTGGCAGAGGGGAGGGGCCTGGGTGGGTGTGTGGAGGGCTGGTCTGTTGCCTGACTGGAGGCAGCCGAGGGCTGACCTCCCTCTGGACAGCTGGCGGCAGCAACCGGCACCATCTTGGTGGGCCCGGCAGTCTCAGGCCAGAAGAGCTGCCGTTGTCCTGGAGGGGACCCTAGGGCTGGTGCCCCTGCCCGGAGGGGGGACTGTGGCCTTGGCTCTCCTGGGGGCTGGCTGACCAGCTGTCTGTCCACCCCAGCCCCCAGGCCCTTGGACGCTGAGGATGGCCACCAGGGGGCAGCGCGAGCCAGGCCACCTGGCAGGGATCCACCCAGGCGCTTCCGGCCTGCCCTGCCCAGAAGGAGACAGCCTGGGAGGGCGAGGCCTGGCTTGGTGGTCAGCCCAGGACCCCGTTGTCCTGCCAGGACTCTGCTTGGGTGCTGGGAACCTTCCGGAGCTCCACGACCATAGCCTCTCCCCATACTGTCACACACATGCACACATACAAGCGCACACACAAACACACACACACACGGGCACCCCAGCACACACACACACACACACACACACACACACACACACACACAGGCCCCCTCAGCACACACGCGGGCCCAGGTGGGTCACAGAGGCACCCATCACCGCCTCTCCCATCGGATCACTGACGGGGGACGCGGGGCTGTGAGCAACCCTTTGTTTCTGCCCCCGGGCAGCCCAGCTGCTCGATGGGGGAGCCACCCCCAAGTCAGGGCCCTCCCCCAGGCTCTTTCTCCAGCCCTCTGGGTCCTCTGGGTCTCTGGACATCCTGACCCCCCCCCCAGGGTCCTCCCCTGCCAGCAGCGCCTCCCCGAGGCCCACCCTGGAGGGCAGTGGCTGCTGTCCCCATGGCTCCCCTGCCCACGCGGCCCCCTGCCCCAGTGGGGACGACCTCAGGTTTCTCTTGTGCATGTAGGTTCCTTCCTGGTCAGGGACCCAGGAAGACCCCTCCCATGGTGCGGGTGGAGGTCCTAGTTCCTGCCGCCCCCCACCCCAGTCTGTCTGCCCTCCCTCTCCATCCTCCCTGCCCTCCCTCTCCATCCTCCCTCAGCCACCCCCTCGCAGCTCCCGCCCCCGAATTTTACAAAGACAGTGACATGCCCAGGGGCTCACAGCAAGCCAGGTGGCATCCACCTCTCTCTCCTGCCTGAGCTCAGGGTGGAGGGGGTTGCTCTCTCCCAGGACCTGGGAGACCCTACCCTGTGGGGGGCCAGGGGGGAAGGCACAGGTGCCCCCAGGTCCTGCCCTCACAAACCCTAAGTCATCCCATCTCATTGGGACTCCGTGGGCCAGGGAGGCACCTGCTCCGCACCCATCCGCCCAGATTCTGTGGGCTCGGCCGCCTTGGCCCATGGGGGAAATTGGAGGTCCAAGCCCCCCACTTCTCCAGCGGCCAGACATCCACAGACAAGCCAGCCAGTCCCACGCCGGGCCTAGCGTGTACTTCAGCTGCACGACAGATGCAGGGAGAGGCCTCCCCCCGCCCCTCCCCCGGTCAGAAGTGCGCCTCGTGACCTTTGTTTGGGGCTGGGCCCCCAGGGGTGAGGGGTGGCAGGCCAGCCCGTCTGGTTCTCCTGGGGCAGGGGGATGGGTAGGGGGGCGAGTGCTCAGGCTCAGCCCCCCACTTCTGCACAGTGATCCTGCCTAGGGGCACACACTCGTACATGTTGCCCAGCTCTTGGGCTGCTGGGGAGATGGAGATCAGAGTTTGTGGCAGGCACCTGGCACGGTGGCAGTCACAGCGCACGCAGGAGGGGAGGAAGGTCCCCGGGGACGCCTGTGCTCAGGGTCGGCGCCCCCTCTTGCCCACCACCCGTGGGCCCTGCGTTATGAACGCAGTGACCCAGACGGAGGCTTCCCTCCCAGCGCCACTCCGCCCCTCGGCCCCGCGCCGTGACGCAGGTTTTCCGTTTCCCAGGCCTCTGCCCGCAGCAGCCTCCGGCCCTTTGCCATCAATCTTTCACCGCCGCCCAGTCAGTCCCAGGTGGGCTCAGCGAGGAGGGCTGCCCGGTGGCTTGGCCCATGCAGGGACCGGGCTGGGACAGGCGGGAGGCCTGGGGACCTCCATCAGGACATGCCTACCCCGGACCCTTCACAAGCACCCCCTCCCTGCCCCCAACCCCTACCCCCCTTCACCCCCACCGCCGGGGTGCAGGGGCCAGAGGTGCTGGAAGGAGCGGTGAGGGGTGGGAGGGGCAAGGAGGCCTGGGTGGGCTCGGCCCAGCTCCCCTCGGAGCGGTGTGGGCAGCCCTGGGACAGGCGCATTGCGGCTCCTCTGGCCCCGGCTCCGGAAGCGCCCGGCTGGGACGCCCTGTCAGCGCTCAGAGCAGCCCTCAGGCTGGGGGCGCCTTGGTGCATCCACATTCTTCACCGGCGACGGCCCGGGAGGGGCCGGGGCTACCGTCAGACGGTGCTGTGTGTGCAAACATGCGTGTGTGCAAGCATGTGTGTGTGTCCGCCCGCGTGCATGAGTGTGTGCAGCTATGTGAGTGTGGACGTTGTGTGTAGACGTGAGTGTGCGCACCGGCGTGGACACACTTGTACGTGTGCCCTCGTCCAGGCCTGCTGCTCAAACACGTTCGTGTGTGTGTGCGTGTACTCCTGCGTGTGTGCACATGTGCGAGTGGGTGCGTGGTGTTGTGTGTGTGAGCGGGCATGCGTGCGCGCACTGTGCCCTGGCGCGGGCGGTGTGTCACCCAGCACTCCGCCGGGGCTGGACGAGGAGGGGAAGGGGCCGATGGGCTCCGTCGAGCGTTGTTTTGAGAGGTTTTCCCTTTCCTTCCCTCAGGCCAAGCGCTGCCTCTCCGTGGGCTTTGCCGGTGGCCTGCGGCTGGTCACGGCCAGCGACGAGGCCCGGGGGCTGCGATCGGGTGCGGTCGCCCACGTGGCTGGAAGGTTTGGTGGGCAGACACATCCCGTCGTCTCCAGTGTTCATCCCGGGCCCAAAACCTCTAGCCAAGGCGCTGACAGGCCGTCAGGAATAATAAATTAATCTTGTTTTTCCGTGGCATCCCCAGCGGGAGACGGTTCCCCAGTGGGGCGCCGGGGGTGGGTGAGCTGGGGCGTGGCCCGTGTGGGTGCCGCGGGGGGAGCTGGCATCACGCCGGTGCTGACCTGCGGCCTGCCCCCCCCCCCCCTCCGGGCTTGGCTTCCCTGTCCCTTAAGACGAAGGACTCGGCAGGCGTCCCCTTGGGCTCTGAACGGCCTTGGGTCAGAAATTCTCGCCGGATTGCGGTCCCTGTGTCCTCCCTGGGACGGTGTTGCTGTCGAGATAGCATCCAACCCCAGATCTGAATGTGCCCGACCTCAAGGAGGAGGGGGGGAGGGGCTGCTCCTGGCACCCCTGAGTCGTCAGGGCTTTGGGGCCCCGGTAAGTCTGTTTCAAGCCCCACCTTATTTCACAAAAGGTTACCTCCACCTGGGAGCAAGACAGAGCAATAATGAGTGAAAAGCAAACTCTCAAGGGCCCCCCCTAACCCCCCGGCCCCAAAGCAGCTGTAAGTGACAAATAGACTGAACACCAAGGAGGACACGGGACACCGCTATGCAGGCCAGTCCGTCCCTCAGCAGCTTGGATGGGAGTGTAGCGTCTGGCTGTGAGATTCCTGGCAGCCGAAGGGAAAAGGGAAACAGGACGTGGTCAGCTGTCCTCACTCTGCGGCTTCCCAGCTCTCCCCCCCAGCAGGAAGCACAGGGTCTCTGTGTGAGACCCGGGCGGAAGGCACACAGGCCTGTGAGGACCTCATGGGGGGCGGAGGGGCCACAGGGTGTCTGCACCCCTCCATTAGGAAAAAGCTCCGTCCCCGGGGGCGGTCCCCGGAGTTCTGGAAGACGCAAACATCTCTCCAGCCTTGGCTCAGAGAGAGACTCTCTCCTGGGGGCTCCATCTAGGTGGCCCTGAACGGAAAAGCGGATCATGTCACCAGCAGCATCTGGACAGCAAATGCGGTGCCGGGCCTCATGCAACGGCTCCTCGCGGCTGCTCCGGGTGGGGGCGGGGGGGGGGGGGATCGGGGCACGTCTCCAAACCACGGGGCCTGCCAGGCGACAGCACGCTCCGGGCGCCAGGCCGCAAACCCGGCCGGCGGGGTTCGGTGCCCTTAGTGAGCGCCTACTGTGTGCAGGCCTTGAGTAGGAGATTCACGTACATAGTTCCATGTTTCCTGGCCTTCACACACAGACCCACACGCACACGGGAACTCGGATTCCGTCTCAGGGCCACGGGCACCTAGGACTGTCTCCCACGCCCCCAGCCACCGGGGCAGGTGGGGATCGGGGCCCCGAGTGCAAGGAGGAGGAAGCAGGGCCTCTGACCTACACACCAGCGGTCCCAGAGTCCTCTCTCCGTCCTCCTCGCCTGCACCGACAGGCAGGAGGCGCACCTGCCGGCAGCCAGAGCCTGCGGGCCCTGCTGCGGGAGACCCGGTGGCCGGAAACCAGGGACAGGGGGCACAGGGACAGCATGCCTCACCCAAGAAGGCAAAGCAGCCCCCCAGCAGCCCCCCTTAATGCGCCCCCATCTCTCCCCCCACAGACACACTCCTTGGGAGGCCCACTCCAGGAAGCACAGCCCCAGGAGCCACTGAGTCATCCGCACCAGCAGAAGCTGAGATCCCGATTCCTGGAAAACAGGCCTGAGGCCCAGGGGACCCTCAGAGGATGGCTCACTGCTGTCGGCGCCGGGAAGCAGCAGGGCTGAGGGGGTGGCTGGTGCTGCTGGGGCGGGAGGGAGCGGAGGGAGGGAGGGAGGGAGCAGCAACTGTGGCTGGAGGAGCAGCAGGGCCACCTTGAGGCAGCCTGCCTTCCTGCGCACCCACTGTGTGCCCTGCGGGGCTGTGGGGGAAGGGTCCTGAGCAGATACAGTGCCAGCACAGAGGGGTTCCTCGCAGACCAGCTCCTGGGCCTGGGTGCCTGAGTGGACACCGGTCTGGGGCACTGCCTTATTCAACCCTCGTGACTCCAACCTCGCACGCGGGCAACCCCTCCATGCCCAGGAGCCCAGAGACCTGACTCCACAGCCGGAGGCCCAGCTAGCCTGGAGTGGAGGCCCAGTGGCTCCCAGTCCTCCCAGTGTACTTACCGGAGCCCCCCACTGGCCAAAGGCCCGCAGCAGGGGTACGAAGGAAGGTCCAGCAAGTTTGTCTGGGATGGGGCTGGGGGAGGGCACCTGGGCCAAGTGGGCCAGGAAGGGTGGGCCTGTGGAGGGAGGGAGGCACTGTGCGGACAGGACCAGGACTGGCAGGAGCAAAGGCCCTGGGGCAGAAAGGGCCCCACCTTGCCTTGCCCTCTGCCACCAGCGGTGTCCAAGGGGTGAAGCAGGGTGCAGAGGGAGTGAGTGCGAAGAGAGGGGGTCTCGGCCGCCTCCTGCCAGTCTGGGGTGAGAGCGTGTGAATGCTGTGCCCCTCGACGGGGCCAACACGCCTCCATCTGCCCTTCTCGCCTTCGCTCCTCCCTGCACCGAGGCCCTGTCAGGGCTGCTAAGAACGGACGGAGTCCCATCCTCCTGTCTCAGCAGATCCGTCCTCCGGGGTCACAGGCCCCTCGCAGCTTCCTCGCTTCTTTTTATTATTATTATTTTTCACAGAGAGGAAGGGAGAGGGATAGGAAGTCAGAAACATCGATGAGAGAGAGACATCAATCAGCCGCTTCTTGCACACCCGCTACTGGGGATATGCCCTCAGCCAAGGCACATGCCCTTGACTGGACTTGAACCCGGGACCTTTCAGTCCACAGGCGGACGCTCTATCCACTGAGCCACACCGGTTTTGGCCTTCCTCGCCTCTTTGGGCACCTGGGGAAGGCGTTCACATATGGGGAGGGTCTGCTCCGTGTCCCCTCTTGACCTGAGGTCCCAGAGCTGAAACACAGACACACTCACACACACAGAGGCACACGCATGCACCCCCGACGCTCACACACAGGCCCAAACATGGGCACACACGGGCACCCGTTCTCACTGCACACCACACTTGCACACGCACACTCACACCTCTGCCGACCCGCTGGGGTCTTTCCCCCCTCCATCGTTCCTTTTGCAGCGGCCAGAGAGAACTTTCCAAGTGAAAACCGACAGCCTTGGGCTTCAGCCCTTCCCTCCGCTCCTTGTCCCTTCGGGATACACACACACGCCTCCCCCTCACTGCGGGGCACTTCCGGCAGAGCCTCTGCCCGGAGCCTCTGCCTTGCCCCCACTGGTCACACGAATCCTGACCCCCGGGCCTTTGCACATGCGGGTCCTTCAGCCAAGACTGCACCTGCGGGCCCCGTCCTCCACCCCCATTCCTGTGCAGACCAATGACAGTTCCTGCGGGTCACCTCCTGAGGGCTTCTCTACGGGGGAGCACTTGGCCCTCTGGGCAGGACACCCGGACATACCGAGTGGAGACGTTCCCGGTGGATTTGTCACTGGGATAGAGCCAGGGCCCCACGCGTCCAGCACGGCCCTGAGCCACAAGCACGGAGCAGCCATCCAGCAGCCGAAGAAACTTTAGAGGGGACCCATCTTGGTGGGCGTCTTTACAGTTCGTGGCCTCAGCAACATGGGGCCCACCCTCCGTGCCCCCCATCCTCCCCACTCTCCCTGACCATCCGGACCGTGGCCTTTCTCTCCCCCCAGCTCTCAAACCCTCCCTCTCCCGTCCTTTCCGCTCCCCTCTTCCCTCATTGCCCATTCTCCGTTTTTCTCCCCACAAAGGGGAGCCCTGGAACTCACCCAGACGTGAGAATGCCCCTTCTCTCCCTCCGGAGACCTCTCTCTTTGTGCCCTTTTGCCCAAATCTGCATCATAAAAAAGCTGGAAACCCAGCTGGCAAACAGAGAGCTCTCCCTGGAGGGGAAGAGGGCAGAGAAGGGGTGACACAGAGCCAGCAAGGTCAAAGTTGCCTTTCTTCGGCGGGGCGCAGGGGACATTCACATGTTAATAAATCATATTCTCGTTGCGAGTCAACGAAACCTTTCTGCAGTTTTCCCACGAACAATTCTGCAAATAAGGAGACCGAGGCGGGGGTGTGTGTGTTGGGGGGATGGTAAACCCCACATCCTTTCCTGCCTCCAGACTTCCAGGAACAAAAGTGGGGCCTGACCCCGTAGCCTATGGGCTTACGTCCAGGATAAAGAGGGGCGGACTGGGGGTCCACGGGGCAGTCCTGAGAGGCCTGGGCTTCTTCCCGTAAGCAGATTGGCTGCTGTTCCCGACAAGCTCTGCATAGGCAATGTGTGCCTCCTATCGATTAATCGAACGGTTCAGAAAACTTAAACCTCAGCTCGAGGAGTAGAATTGACTTGGAGATTTGGCTGCTGCACATTCCGGAAGCTTCCAGGATGTTTGGGCAGAGACAGGGGAGCAGGGATTGGAGGGAGAGGGTAGCCCCAGCACAGGGAGGTTGGGCCAGGCCCTGGATGGAGCTGCAGATGGCCAGTAGGTGTGGTGGGCGGGGGCAGGTGTTGGGGGGGCAGGTGGGGGGAGGCAGATGGGGGGAGGCAGGTGGGGGGGAAGGTAGGTGGAGGGGGAGGCAGGTGGGGGGAAGGCAGATAGAGGGGGAGGCAGGTGGGCGGGATGGCAGGGGGGAAGCAGATGGGGGAGGCAGATGGAGGGGGAGGTAAGTGGAGGGGGGAGGCAGGTGGAGGGGGAGGCAGGTGGGCAGGATGGCAGGGGGGAAGCAGATGGGGGAGGCAGATGGAGGGGGAGGTAGGTGGAGGGGGAGGTAGGTGGAGGGGAAGGTAGGTGGAGGGGGAAGTAGGTGGAGGGGGGAGGCAGATGGAGGGGGAGGTAGGTGGGCGGGATGGCAGGGGAGAAGCAGATGGGGGAGGCAGATGGAGGGGGAGGTAGGTGGAGGGGGAGGCAGGTGTGGGGGAGGCTGGGGGGGAGGAAGATGGGGGAGATAGGTGGGTGGGGAGGTAGGTGGAGGGGGAGGTAGGTGGGGGGAGGCAGATGGGGGAAGGCAGATGGAGAGGGAGGCAGGTGGGCGGGGTGGCAGGTGGGGAGAGGCAGGTGGGGGGAAGCAGGGCCTCTGCGGGAGCTGGGCCCCTTCTGAGGCCCAGAGCAGCCTCAGTTTCAAAGTTGAAGTTTTCTTGTTAATTTGTTGCTGTGCCTCCCTTCCGGTTTGTGGGTTGGGATTAAATGAGGAAGAAGAGGGGGAACTCTTTAAAACTTTTAGGGAAGTTTTGTAAAAGCTTTAGGAAATTGTTCCTGGTTAACTAGGGGCTGGAAGGTTTGGAAGAAATCCATGAAATGGGGTCAAAACTCCCCAAATAAAAAGCAGCCATTTGCTCCCAGCCACCTCCTGGACGGTGGCCATGGCCCCCGTCAGGTTGCGGAGACCTCTGGCGGCAGGGACCCCCAGGCCCTCGAATTCTCCTGACTCTGTGCTGAGGCTTCCGAGGCGATGGGAGGCGGGGAGCAGGGAGGAGACCCCAAGGCCCATTGTGATATTGGGGCGTTGGCAGGACTTTGTGAGGTGCCCTCAGCTGGGCCCCAAGACCCAGGGTGCTCCTTACCTCTCCTAAGAACTTCCCCTCCAATGGCCCCAGCCTCTGGGTGTCCCACCAGACGGCAGGCTGACGTGGAAGGTTCTGGCAGGGTGGACAGCGGGCGCTGGGAGGCAGCGCTAGGTGGGGACAGGGTGGCGACCAGGGGGCTCAGGGTGTCGGTGGCCTGCAGGAGGTCAGAAAGTTTGGATGTGGGACAGGGGGGGTCTGCGGGGCTGGTGTGGTGGCGGCACCAGGAACTCTGCCCCCTGAACCCTGAGCTGGCAGGAGAGCTGGAAGCCGCACCTGTGGGCGACCAGCTGTGACCGGAGCCCTGGCACAAAGGCCCTGCAGTCACAGTCTGGGCCCTGGCCAGTGAGGGAGCCTGGGGGGGGGGGGAGGGTGCACAGGGACCGCTGGGTAGAAGGAGCCACTGTGGTCACGCAGAAGCGGCAGCAGGCGTGACCCCCAGTGCGGCCCTGCCCGGGGCAGCGGTGCGTGGCTGCACACCCACATCTGCGGGCTGCGTCCGGGGACTCAGCCTGGACACCGCACGTTGGAAACCCACATGCGGGCCTGCCAGGTGCCGTGTCTTGACGGGCGGGAGCCATTCAGCTCAGCCGCCCTCAGTCCCACGAGGCCCGATCAGCCCAGATACTCACCAGGAGAAATGCCGTTTCCATGGGCCCGAGCTCCGGGCTTTGTAGAATAAGCACTTCACACTCTGACATCAGGCGCTCACCGAGGCCTGGGCGAGGCGAGGGCTGCGTGCAGTGCCATCTTCCTGGCTCCTCCCGGTCTGGGTGGGGATGGGGGTGGGGGTGTCAGCGGGGATGGCCTGCAGAGGGGGCGGCTGTCAGGGAGCCAGACTTGGAGTGGGGCCTCTCCAGCAAGGCTGCCCTGGCTCCTGGGGCCTCTAAAGTCCTTTGGTCACATTGGGGTTTGGATGGGAGCAGGGGCGGGGTGGGGAGGAGTGTCACCCTCTCAGGAAGACCTATCCAACTGCCCCATTGAAAATGCACCCCTCTGCACCCTGACCCCCTCAACCTACTCTCTTCTCCCCTTTTCCTGCAGCACGTACTGCCTTCTCACACACTTCTCATGGGCTGAATTGTATCCCCTCCCATCCTTATATTGAGGTGCTAAACCTTAAACTATGACTTTCTGGAAATAGGGCCTTTGAAGAGGTGATTAAGGCGGAAGGAGATCTTAGGGGTGGCCCTAGTCCATATGGCTGGCACCCTATAGGACAGACGAGGAGGACACAGGCCAAGGAAAGGCCACACAGGATAGGAGAAGGTGGCCGTCTGCAACCCGGAGAGGAGAGACCAGCACTGCCGACACCTTGATTTGGGACTTGTAGCCGCCAGAGTCAGGAGAACAGGAAGCTGCTGTTCAGGATTCCCCTTCCTGTGGTAGCTCCTAGGGCTGAGCAAACTGATCCCAAACTATGTTAAACTATGTGTAACACATTGATTTCTTAAGTTTACTTTTTCTCTTCTGTCCATCTCCGCTTTCCCCGAGGCCAGAGGTGTTGGGTTTTGCCCTCCCATGCATCCCAGATGCATAGAAGGCGGCCTGCCATTCAATAAGCTTTGGCACTTAGTCAATATTGGACATTCAGCAAATATTTGATGAACTTTTACCTCTGGCCAAGATGGAATAACAGGAACTAGATTTACCCTCCTGCCTGAAACAATTAAAAGTCTGGACAAAATATATGCAGTCAACAGTTTTTAGACATCGGACGTCAAACAGTTCAAGTCTGTGACCCCTGAGAGATGGGAAGCAAACACTGTGAGCCTGTGGCAGCTGTTTCTGGGAGAGCGTTTCCAGGCCACGGCATGGGAGGGGGAGTCCAGACAGAGTGGGGGTGTCCCGAATGCAGGAGAGGGACCTGGGAGTTTCAGGGGGGGGGTCAAGCAGCTGGAGTCCATGGTCAGAGCAATGGAAAAGAGAGAGAGATGCATGCAGGGGGCATTTGGAGGTCTACAGAGCATTCCTCTTAAGTATTAGTGGAGAAATGATCAGCATGCGTGAATGAACAAGTCACCCTAGATGGGGAAAGAACTACCTAAAAGGATTGGATGTCACAGCATTTGTTCTCATGCAGGGCTGGAAATAGTGCCTGTTCCCACACACCTGACCGAAAGTCTCCCACCCAGCGCATGGGCATGGGGCAAGAACTCAGGAGGGTGCTGGTGCAGGAGTGGGGTACACCTAAATGATGCTCTGGTCTTACCTATCAGAGCTGAAGACCATGCCTTAAAAGATCAAAGTGTTTCCAAGTAACTGTGTCCAGGAACAAAGCTTAATGATATAGGAATAGAAACATATCTGGCACCTGACAAGGTAAGATTTACAATGTCTAGCACCCAATAAAAAATTACTCAGACATGCAAAGAAATAGGAAAACATGCTTATAATACAGAGAAAACACAGAGGTGATTGATTCAGTAAATAGGATAATAGAAGCAGTTATTATAACTTCTGAGAGGGAGAAATGGACCAGGAGATGGAGGAGAATATAACTATTCTCTCTCTTCTAGACGCATAAAGACTGAACAAATTAAGTAGAAGTGAGGACGATAAAACACAGAGAGAAACCCAAGTCAGACAGACGTCGAGAGATGAAAAGACAATGTCTGAGATGAAAAATACACTGGATGGAATGAACAAAGGGTTAAATGCTGTAGAAGAAAAGATTAGTTAACCCGAATGCATAGTAATAGGAACCGTCTACACTAATAAAAGAGTAACATGCAAATTGACCATACTTCATGACGCCCACCAGCAAGTCAAGAGTGAGTATGCAAATTAATCCAATAAAGATGGCAGGTTAAATTGCATACACAGGTACCAAGCCATGGTAATGATGCAGGTGTTCTGCACCACCCCAGCCGGTCCAGGCCTCTGGGCAGCGTGGAAAGGCGGAAAGGTGGCTCTGGCCAGAACAAAGGCGGTGGCGGCAGACAGGGGAAGGAAGGCCCATTCTTGCACGAATCTTCATGCAGCGGACTTCTAGTTCAGAATAAAACATGTAGAGAAGAAAAGAGATCGAAACAAACAAATAGAGTATCAGGAAGCTGTGGGGTAATTTCCAGTGGTCTGATGCCTGTGAAACGTATTCCCTGAATCAATGGAAGAGGAGCAGATAAAAATATTTTAAAACAATAACAGCAGGAAATGTTACAAACTCGATGAAAACACAGAGAGCTAAGTAGGCTCATGAAGCCCAAGCACAAGAGAAAACCACACCAAGGTGCCTCCTAATCTAATGACTTAACACCAGTGATAATGAGAAAAACTTGGAAGCGTCCAGAGAGAAAGCACACAGTGTGTACAGAGGAACCAAGACAACGATGGGATCAGGTTTCTTGGCAAAAACAATGTGAGCCGGCCACAGGAATCACATCTGAGTACTGACATGAAAAACTGTCAACTTTGTATTCTATACCCAGCAAAAATACCTTTCAAAATTTAGGCAAAATAAAGACTTAATCAGACATGCAGAAGCTGGAAGAATTCACGATCAGCACAGTTTCACTGTAGGAACTATTTCGAAAGGTCCTTCAGGAAATGGACCCGGTGGATATCCAAATCTCCGGTAACTGTGTGAGTATATGTATGTAAGTTTGACTTATTCAAAAGCGTCTCTTGGGAAGATCATTTCGAGCCACTTGGTGCTGGAAGGCAGCTTCTGGACCTGGTGGGGTGGATCAGGGCGCTGACAGGGCTCAGGCAGTGAGAGCCCTCGGGATGAGGGGCACTGATTGGCCATGCTGGGGACAGACGTGTCTGATGACAAAGACCATTGCATATCTTTATTTGGGGCATGTTATGAGCACCCTCTGGAACATGTTTGAGACCTCTGTTGGCAAACAACCTGCGGGTGACATGCAGACCAGCTCTCCACCCGCTGCTCCAAAGAACCAGCTACTCTGTGGTCCCCAAAGTGCTTTGCCCACACCTGAGGCAACACCTCCTGCAGCTGAAGCCCAGGCAACAGACCTCTCACATCCTCCTCACGGGCCCTTCTCCCTGGTGAGCCCGTTCTTGCAGAAGGTACCTCGGTGGTGGGGCAGAAGTCACCTGGCACAGGTCACCAAAGTGGTTGGTGGTGGTAAGGTGGTGCCACTGGCTTGTCTGACCAGCCTCCTCCCAATCGCAGAGCCGTGTGCTCTTTCCCACGCGACTCACCTGCAGCCCGTGGTGGAGCCGAGGGGAGAGCTGTACAGGAAAGGAGCCTGATTTCCTGTCCGTGATGCTTGACTGTGAGGGCAGAGCCTATCTCAGCACAGCCTCTCAGGAGAGAGGACAACAGCAGGGACAGGCGGGAGCTCAAGGGCAGCTGGTGTGTGAGGCAGGCAGATGGTTGGTGAGCGCTGGAGGAACTGGCCGCCGGACCAGGCTTCGGACACAGCATGGGGCTGTGGGTCCATGGTACCACCAGATTCCAACTGGCCGGGGCTGGTGGAGTGGATGGGCCTTCGGGTCAGGCCTTGTCTTTCTAGGCCAAGGTAGCTTGTGAAAGCATTTCGTGCAGGTCAACTCTCTCCACAGAGAAGTGTTAGTGCCTCTGATCTGAGCTCGCCTACCCCAGGTTCCCAGACCCTCTGGCTGGAAGGCAGAGGGATGAGGTGGGGTGGGGCATTGTGTGGCCTTGGGCAGTGACCGGGAATGAGACAGTCCTGCCCCAGTGACCGGGGAATGGGAGCCTTCTGCACCAATGTCGGGAGAGCCCGATTTCCTCTTGAGAAAGCAGTCAAGTTCAATTGCAGTGAATTTGGACAGCCGTGCAGAAGGAGAGGGGTTCCAGGTCACCCAGAGGGGCGAGTGGCTGTGCTCAGCCTCGAATCGGACCTCTTACATTTGCAAGGAGCAGAGGGTGGGAAGGCCACCTCCTTCCTCTTTATTAACAAAACACGCGTGATCGCGTGATTCTCGTACTGGGCCTCCATCGCCTACGCTATGAGTACTTGTGTGACTTGTGTGTGACTACTTGTCGTGTGCATATGTCTATGTGAGTGCACTAGCAGACTCGTCCTTGAAGTGCATTGGTCATGTGTTCAACAGTCTGCCCAGGCCAGACCCTCTGCCGATCCACCTCCCTTTCCCTCTGCAGAAGTCTGAGCTGGAGGGCTGGGAGGATCAACCAATCCAGCCCAGCTGGACAGTCCAGAACCCAGCACTGCTACTGTCCTTCAATGGCCCGCCATTCCGGCCTGATGTGTCCATCCAGCGGCCGGCTCGCTGCCCCTCCGTCCTGCCTCTCTGTCTGTCTGCCGAAGCAGAGGAGCCCGAGCCCGGGGGTGCCGTCAGGAGGCAGAAGCCACACGGAGGCCAGCCCACCACTCGCTCAGCACCATCTGGTCCTCTGTCACCAGCAGAAAGGCTTCCTTCTCACTGACTCCCGACACAACTGCGCTTGCACATCAACCCCCTGTGGCTGTGTCCAAGGCGGCACGCCTCATGGTTGCGTCTAGGAAGACGAGCAAACGGGCCTTCCTCAGATGTGGGTCAGGAGCCCACCTGGACGGCAGCGTCCTGAGGTCGGAGAACCGTCCACTGCGTGTAGCTCATTCCACTGGGCCTCTGTGGAAGGGTGTGTGCGTGTGCCTGCGTGTGTGGTGTGGTGTGTGCGTGCGTGCATATGCTTAGTTAGCGTGAGTGTGAGTGTCGGTCTATGGCTGTGGTATGTGTGTACATGTGTTGTGTGTACATGTGAGGTGTGGAGGTGCATGCATAATGTATATGGGTAGGTATGTGTTGGATGTGTGCTTGTGTAGTGTGTGTGTTTGTGTAGACAATATGTACGTATGTATGCATGTGTGTTATGTGTGACTATTTGTAGTGTGTATATATATATCTATGTGTGTGTATTAGTGAGGATTTTCCAGATACATATATGGGAGAGAGAGAGAGAGAGAGAGAGAAAGAGAGAGAAAGAGAGAGATACAGAGACAGAGAGACAAAGAGAGAATGAGAGTTATTTTAGAGAGTGGGCTCACGTGATTATGGAGGCCTGAGAAATCCAAACTCTGCTGGGTGGGCTGGCGGGCTGGAGACTCGGGTGGAGAGATGCAGTTTGAGTTCCGAAGGCTGTCTGCTCCCAAATTCTGGCGCAGGGGGAGTCATTCTGTGTTCTATTCAGGATTTGAATGGATTGGGTGAGACCCACCACATTATGGAGGGCAATGCGAGTCCACTGATTTAGGGGTTAATGTCATCTTGCCCTGGTTGGTATTCACACAGGAAGGCATGGGTTTCATTCTGGGTCAAGGGCACGTACTTGGGTTGCTGGTTCTATCTCTGGCCCTGGTTGGGGCATGTGCAGGAGTCAACCAATCTCTCTCTCTCTCTCTCTCTCTGTCTCTCTCTCTCTCTCTCCCTCTCTCCCTTCTCTCCCTCCCTCTCTCCATCTCCTCTTCCCTTCCCTTTCTTCCACTCCTCTAAACATCAATGGACAAAATATCCCCAGGTGAAGATTATCAAAAAACAAACAACAACAAATGTTAATGTCATCCAGAAAACAGCGCCACAATAACATCCAGAACCGAATTTCTGAGCCCTGCCCGTAAATCAGCGTGGTTCCTCGTGGGCCCACAGGTCTCCCTTCACCGAACTGTGGGCTTCAGTGACCGGTGCCTGGGGGCAGTTACTGTGTGCATCTGGCACGTAGTGAGCACGTGGTAATGGCAGTGATGGTTGCTTTTGTTCACATGTTAGAATCGAGATAGCAAGTTAGCTGGTTAGTGCATGAGTGAGGAAGAGAGTGATATTTACTGAGCATCTACTATGTGCTAGAGCCTGCGCTTACCCTTGTCTCACGGACGAAGTTAAAGGTGATGGGAACAGCGAAGATGAGAAAGATGTGAATGATGGTGACAGTGACAACAGTGTCATTGATGATGGTGGTGATTTCGGGGAGCTTCCTCTGAGGGGGCACCTCAGAGGCTCAGTGGGTGTGGAGAGGTTGGGGCAGGCATAGCAGCTGGATACCTTCTCTCTGGGAGGTAGACTGAGGCAACACTGAGTGAAGAGAGTGTGGGATTGTGGGTCGTGAGCTTGGCATTTCCACACTGTGCAATTTCTCCTGGAGGATCTCTCCTGTCGATGGGAATGTTGCCAATTACCTGCCTCCCCCTCCACCCCTTTACTCCTTTCTCACTGATGAAGACAAGATACCTCAGTGGTGGGAGCTCCTGCTATGAGCTACATGGGAGCTTTATAAAGTGAATGAGGCATTCCCAACATGCCCCCTTCTTGGGGCAGGACGAACCCTTCACCCTGTGTTCCCCAGTGGTGAGCACATGATGGTCACTTTGCTGAGTGGTTGAAAGGCTTCTGCAGTGTCTGGGTGCAGGTATCTGAAGGGGCGTCTGGGGATCTGAGGTTTGAACTGCAATAGCAAACAGCCATAGATGAAGCAGATGGACTTCAGACAGCAGATGGACTTCTCACAGTTCTGGAGGCTGAAGTCCAAGATCAAGGTGCTGGCCCACTCGCTCTTGGTGAGGGCTCACACTGCCCAGCCTGCAGGTGGCTGTCTGCTCACCGTGTCCACACGGAGGAGGGAGAGCGATTTATCTGTCTCTTCTGATAAGGGCACTAATCCCCCCGCAAAGGCCTCATCTCCAAATACCATAACACTGTGGGTTGGGGCTTCAGTATGAATTTGGGGGCGACACAGTGGGGCCCATAGATTGGAGAAAGCAGGTCAAGAGCTCACAGTGAGGTTTGTCTGCCAGAGAACCAGTAAGGAGGAGCCCCCTCTCCCTCTCCTGTCTCTGCCCTCCCAGGCCACCTGAGCTCCAGGGCACCAGTAGGGAGGGTGCCCTGATGCCCCAAACCTTCCACTCCCCCTGCATCCCCAAGGCAACCCTCTTCTAAGGGCCAAACCTTTCTGGCCGCAGCTGAGTCAGGCTCCCCATGCCCACCTGCTCCTCTTCAGAGTACCCATTTTCCCACTCACTGGGGGACATCCCAACTTTGAGGGCCAGAGACTTCCTCTTGTGGGTGATACTTTCGTGCAGGGGTGGGGACCTTCTTTCTGCCAAGGGCCATTTGGATATTTATAACATCATTTTCGGACCACACACAATTATCGACTTAAAAATTGGCTCACTGTATTGGGTCAAACATTTCATTAACTCACCCCTAATGCCTTGGCAGGACCGGACCCAATGATTTTGCATGGCTGGAGGGCTGGACGTTGCCCACCCCTGCTTTAGTGGGCCAGGGAGTCATTTTAGTGGGCCAGAGCCATACGTGTTAAAGGAAATAAAACAGAAGGGAAGAATCAGAGTGAAAGATGAAACAGATGGGGCAGAGAGACCAGAGTACCAGAATAGACTTTATTGAGGAGAAGACCTTTCCCAAGGGAGAAAGAGCTCACATGCGGGGTGAAGGCAGAGAAACCAGGGGAGGGGGAGAAGAAGGGACCTAGGCAGACCGCCTCCCAGACTGCCCTGGAGAATAGTCCTGGGAGAAAAGGTGCCTCCTGGCGCACTGAGACACCTTTTAAGGGCAGGAACAGTAAGGGGTTGGGCCCAGGGCAGAATGGGAAGGGGTGGGACACAGGGCACTTGGCATGCGCTTGATTGGTGGCTCAATGTCTCTGTGGCAGGTGCCAGTTACATCATAACTCCGCCCACCAGTTGGGGAGAGGGAGTGTTTATCACAGAGCATATCCCCAAAGCAGCAGCGGTTGTTTTACATACAATCTCTGAACGCCTAATAATCTGGCCACTCAGAGTGTGTGTGTGTGTGTGTGTGTGTGTGTGTGTGTGTGTGTGTGTGTGTATTTTTTTTCAGGGAAGAAAGGAGAGGGAGAAAGAGATAGAAACATCAGTGATGAGAGGGAATCACTAATCAGTTGCCTCCTCCACGCCCCACACTGGGGACAGAGCCTGCAACCAGGGCATATGCCCTGACAGGGATTCAAACCGTGACCTCCTGGTTCATAGGCCAATGCTCGACCACTGAGCTACGCTGGCTGGGCCAGGACCGCACGTTTTGAAGGAAATAAAAAAGAATGGAAGAATCAGAGCACATCCCCGAAGCAGCAGCGGTTGGTGGAGGCTCGGTCCCACAGGCCAAGTAGTGCATCAGTGTGTCTCCACAGGTGTGTGGCTGTGTCCCCGTGTCTGTGGCATGTCTGTGGGTGCAGAAAGGAAGGTTGAAAGCTGCCGCTTCGGGGCATGCTGAGAAGAAAAAGATTCACCCTCTGTTTTCAGAATGCCTCCAGGCAAGGCACGGAGGCAGGATCTGCGAGGCGAGAATGCCCTCTGGGACCGGCTCTGGAACATTGCTTTTCAGAGCCACCGAAATGAGGCCAGGAGGAGCCCCAAAGGAAAAGGCAGCTGCCGGGCCATCCAGTGGGCTTCTGCCTCGGCCTCCCCCAGGCCTCCTGCTGGGAGACAGGGCGCCTCCATGGGAGAGGCGGATGGGACACCTCCGTGAGAATAGACCTTCGAACAAGCTCTTCTCTATGAAGACAACGCGCAAACATGAGCAGGACCAACTTCTCCAGAGCCCTGGCAAGGGGCCCAAAGCTTGCAACCACCCCACGAGCATTTATGCTAGAAAAATGGCTGGTCTTATTAAAAGAACACCAGTAGCTTTTTAACCTGCCCTGCTCCCCGCCTCCCAGCCCATCTCCAGCTCCTTGGTGGCCTCCGATGGAGATGAAGGAGCTACTTCAAAGCCTCATTACCGAGAGGTGTCAGCCCCTAATTGTCTGATGGTGTGAAAGACCCCATTTGCAGAGCTGTGGACAAGGACTTGGAGTGCAGACTCAGAGAGCCCCTGGCTCCAAAAGCTTTTCCCAGAGCATTTGGCGAAAACACTCACAGGTAAAGGTTTCTCATGGCAACCGGAGGCAGGGGTAAACGATAGGCTCACTAGGAGGCTTGAATGGAAAAGCTGAGGGAGGGATGTCCACGATCGAATTAAACTAGAAATCAGTAACAGAAAGTTAGCTGGATAGTCCCAAAATACACAGAGGTTAAACAGCACACTTCCAAATCACACACGGGCCAAAGAAGAAATCTCACAATGAGTTGTAAAATAGTTTGAACTAGCCCTGGCTGGTGTGGACCAGTCGTTAGGGCGTCAGCCTGCGCAACAAAGGGTCAAGGGTTCGATCTTCAGTCAAGGGCATATTCCTGGGTTGCAGGCTCATTCCTGGCCTCACGGTGAACATAGGAGGCAACAATCCATATGTCTCTCTCACATTGATGTTTCTCTCTCCCTCTTCCTCTCTCGCTCTCTTTCTCGCCCTCCCTCCCTTCCACTCTCTCTAAAAAAATTTTTTTAAAAAATCAGTGGTGAAAATAAAGATCCTCGGGTGAGGATGAACAAAAAAAAATATTTTGGACTAAATGAAAATAAAAGCAAACTTAATAATATTTATAGAATGGAGTGAGAGCAGTGCCAAGAGGAAAATTTGAACTTTTTTTTTTTTAAATTGATTTCAGAAAGAGTAAGGGAGAGGGAGAGAGAGACAGAAGCATCAATGATGATAGGGAGTCATTATTTAGCTGCCTCCTGCACACCCCCTACTGGGGATTGAGCCCACCACCCAGGCATGTCCCCTGACCGGAAATCAAACTATGTCCTCCTGGTTCGTGGGCCGATGCTCAACCACTGAGCCGCACTGGCTGGGCACCAGAGAAATGTGTAGCAATGAACACATACATAGTTCAACAACCACCTAAAATCAGTCCTCTAAGTTTTCACCTGGGGAAGCTAGAAAACAGAAGAGCAAATTACTTCCAAAGTGAGCAGGAGAAAAGACATAATAAAAGTTAAAGCAGAAAGCAATGAAATTGAAACTAGGAAACTTATAGAGAAAACCCAATGAAACCAAAAGCTGGTTCTTTGAAAAGATCGATCAAAGCAATAAGCCTCTAGCCAGGCAAACTAAGGGGGAAAAAAGAGGACTCAAATTACTAATATCAGAAAAGACAGAGGGATGTCACTGCAGATCCCATGGTCATTAAAAGGATAATGAAGGGACACTATGAACAAATCTATGCCCACAAATTTGATACCCTACATGAAATGCACCAATTCCTTGAAAGACACAATCTGCTAGAACTCATAGAAAAAGGAATATATCTGGTCAAGTAATATTCCAAAGTCAATATATGTAATATACTATATGACTAAAAGAAAAGATAAAAACCACATGATCATCTCAATAGATACAAAAAGGAATTTCCCCAAAAAAACCAAAACCCCTAGTACTCTTTTATAGCCCCATTTCATGTTGTTTAACACAACGAATTTGAAATAAAAGGGAACTTTCTCAAGCTAATAAAGAATATCTATAAAATACCTACACCTCACATCATGTTTAATGGTCAAAGACTGAAAGCTTCGCCCCTCAAGTCAGGAATAAGACAAGGATGCCCGCTTTCCCCACTCACATTTTACTGAGGGTTTAGCCAGGGAAAGTAAGCAAGAAGTAGAAATGAAGGCATTTAGATTTTACAGGAAGAAATGAAACAATATTGATAAGTGGCATGATCTTGTACAGAGAAAATCCTAAGGAACATACACACACATACATACCCACACTTAGGTCTAATGAGTTCAGCAAGGTTGCAGGATAAAAATCAATCTACAAAACCCAATTGTATTTCTGTCATTGAGCAAACCAATCCAAAATGAAATTAAAACAATTTCATTTGCAAGGGTACCGAAGAAGATAAAATACTTAGGAATAAATGTAACAAAAGAAGTATAAGGCTTGTGCACTGAAAAGTACAAAACATCCTTGAAAGAAATTCCAAGTCTTAAAGTAAATGGATAAACAGCCCAAGTTCATAGATTGAACGCGTTAATATTGCTAACATGGCAATACTACCAAATTGATAGAAAGTCAGTGCAATTTCTATTAAAATCCTGGCTTTTCTCAGACAGACAAGCTGATCCTAAAATTCATATGGAAATATAAGAGGTCAGAATAACCAAAAGAAGCTGGGGGGAAGAAAACAAACAAGTAGGCAGACTCACACTGCCTGATTACAAAACTTACTGCAAAGTTATGAGTTGTATAGTAATCAAGAGCGTGGCACTGATGTATGAATAGACATATAGATCAATAAAACAGGTCTAGAGTCCAGAAATTAACCTTAGAGGTACATTTTTGACTTTTGAGAAGGCTGCCAGAAAATTCCATGGTCAGAGAAAAATCTTGCAACAATGGTGCTGATAGAACTGGATAGCCACATGCAAAATTAATGAACTTGGGACCCCACCTCACATCACATGCAATATTAATTTAAAGAGATCAAAAAGCTACATTTAAACTGATTTAAAATTCTAATTGTCTTAGAAGAAAACACAGACTTCCTGACCTAGAATTTGATAATGGTCTCTTAGCTCTGACACCTTAATTTCTTTTTAATTTTTAAGTTTAATTGATTCTATTGGGGTCACATCCTATATAATAAAAGGCTAATATGCAAATTGTCCCTCAGGAGTTCGACCGAGGACCGGGAGTTCGACTGCTCACTGTGACGGGCACTGACCACCAGGGGGCAGCGTGGAACGAAGGAAGGCCCCAGCCAGCAGCCAGCAGGGGATGGAAGAAAGGCCCAATTGGTCTTGATTGCTGGCCAGGCATAGGGACCCTATCCGAGCATGAATTTCATGTACCAGGCCTCTAGTTGATGGATAATAAAGTTTTCAGGTGTACAACTCTATAATGCATCATCTATACATTGTACGATGTGTTCACTACCCCAGCTATGCCATCTTAAACACAAGCAACCAATGAAAGAGCTGGTTCTAGATTTTCCAGTGCCCAGGGTCATCACAGCGTCCCTCTAAAAACTAGGCCAGGCAACAGGGTCAAAGCAATGGGACCAAGAAGGGCTTGGCCAGCCATTGCTGGCGGTGAGGGTGGAGGAAGGGGCTTTGATCCAGGGCGTGATGGGCCTCCAGATGCTGGGAAAGGCTGGGAAACGGTGTCCCCTGTGGAGATGCAGAAATAACCAGGCCTGCCCAAGCCCACGTGTCAGCTGCGGGGCCCAGGCCACACTTCTGACCTCCACACGGCACTGTGTGTCGGAGGTTCCTCACAGCAATAGGGCGTCTAACTCACAGCGCAACCTGAGGGCTCGCCAGGGATTGTGGGGTGGAGTCGGGAATGCCCAGGAAGGCCCTGAGGACCAGGACGAGAAATCAGTCACTCTCTCCCCTCCCAGCTCCCATAGGGCCCTGGGGGAGGTGGCCATCGGCACCATCACCACACAGGCAGGCCCAGGCTGCCGGCCAGCCTCTCCGACCCAGGCCCGTGTGTGGGAGGCAGGGCAGCAGGCCCAGGCCTTGACCATTCACCCTCACGTCTCTTCCATTGGGCTCCCTGAGTGGCTCTCCTGTGTCAGGAGAAGCAGGGATGTGCTGGCCATCCTCCAGGCTGGGGAGGACAGGCTGCTCACACTCCCAGGAAAGCCACACGGGGTGGGGCCAGCTCCAAGGCACAGAGGGCAGAATGTGAGGGGACAGTGCAGAGAAGACATTGCTGCTCCTCCCAGCCTGCATTTATTATGCCCCTGCTGTATACACAGCCTGGGCTGAAACTCTCCAGCTCAGGGCAGAGGAACAATGGGGTGGGCACGAGAAAGGCCCCAGTTAAGGGCAGGTGAGAGTGCTGGGGGCCCGGAGGGCTGGTCACACTCCTCCTTGGTGAGATGGAGGGGACGGGCCGGCCTGGCCTGAGCAGAGGCCGCAGGTGGAAGAGGACGACAGGGACATTCCTGGCCGGAGGCTGAGCTGTGGAGGGTCCTGAGGGCCGAGGGCCAGCTGTGGAGGAGTGGAAGTGCAGCCGAGGGCCCGGGGGGCCTGTCTCGGGGGCCCTGGATGCTAGGTGGGTTCTAGAAGGTTCTCTCTGAGGAGATAAGGAAAGGGCAGGGCGGGAGACTAGAGACTAAGACCAGAGAGGAGGCCTGAGCTTGGGGCAGTGGGATGGAGAAAGGGGCAGATCCCCTCTAGGGGATGGGTGGCTGGGGTCGGGGGTGGCGCTGGAACCCACTCTTCCCAGAAAAGGGAACGGATGGTGAGCTTCGAGAAAAGGAGCCAGACCCTCTCTGGTGCCCTATCCTGCGGGCTCAGCCCCAGGCCCACGTCCTCCTGCTGTCCCGGTGGATGGAGCCCCCCACGCCCAGCCCAGCCAGGCCTCTGCACCCTTTGCTTGTTGGGGTGTTCCTCCGAAGAGTCCTGCCTGCTTGTCTTCCTGGAGGCGAGCCGGCGCTTCCCTGCACCCTGGGCTTGCAGATTTCATTGCCTCTAATGAGCCGGCCGGAGCCTGGGCAAGGCAATTAGGAGCGCCCGACCTTCCCGTAAGCCTGCTCAGAGCCCGGCCCGGCGCGCAGTCCCGTCACGCCGCCCACCGCCTCGTAACGAGAGGGAGAAATCCGGGAATTAATGAGGACGGGAAATTAATCACAGGCTGCCCGGCTGTGCTGCACCCTGGGAGGGAGGCTCACTGCCGGTCTGGAGCCTCAGATCCCTCCTCCAGATCTGGGGGTGCGCAAACACAGCGAGCCTTCCTGCCTCCACCCGCCCCCCCCCCCCGCACCCCCTGTCCGCACACGGTGAGGAGGCAGCTGAGGATGGAGCTGGACCAAGAGCAGGACCCTTAAGGATGGAGGCTGAGCCCCGGCCCCGCCACATGCTGGGTGACCTGGGGATGATGCTTAACCTGTCTGGGGCCCAGGCCCTCCATCTCGTAAAGGAAGAGCTCGGTGTGGTTGGTGGTGGTGCTGATGAGAGGCGGTCAGACCCATCAGCCGCGGCTCACACCCAGGGCCCAGGGGGTTAGGGGAGGGTGCATGTGACCGAGTGCGCTGGCAGGGCCGGCGCCTGGGCTTCCGGGACCCTCCAGCCTGCAGCCATCGCAGTCTCTCCCAAATCCACTCTCAGGAAAGGGGAGAACTGGGGCGGGGACAGGGCCTGCCAGCAGACGGGCACAGCCTGTGCAAAGGCCCCAGGTGGGAAAGGGAGGGCATGTTTGCTTGTCCAGATCGGCAGAGCCGCGGAGAAGGGTGAAGAGACGCACAGTGGGGACACCGGGCCGGTGTGTGTCTGTGTGAACGGTGGGTATGAAGGGAGGCCTCGGTCTCCCCCATGCCACCCCCCGGCCTCAGCCCTGGCTCACGGTCCCCTGGGCTCGCTGGAGGGAGGCAGGCGTGTGTCAGAGATACCCTCAGAAGGTGATAGCCAGCAACCGCGCATCCTGAAGCAGCAGCCCGGGCCGTTTGATGAGGACAAACGTGTTCCCAATCCCTTTGCAAGAATGTAAGTTTGCTCGGAGGAAATCTGGATTCCAGCTGCCCTCCCCTGTGGCAGCCACTGTTACCTCTGGGCAGCCAGGACATGCAGGCGGAGCGGGCCTGGCTCGCTGGGGGAGCAGGTGGGCACACTCCGCTCGGCTTCTAGGCTCCTGCCTCCAGGAAGTCCTCCTGAGGCCAGCTGAGCTGGGGCCTGGGCGCTGGGGTTCCTCATTGCCCTGTCCTGCCCACCCGGCCCAGCCACCCCGGCCAGATCTACTCCCACTCCTCTCCCTGGCCCCGGGGTCAGCCCAGATGCCCCACAGAAGCCAATGGACAGACCGACCGACCGACTGACCGACTGAAGCAGGTGGAGCAGCCGGTGGACAATAGGCCCTGCGGAGCCTGCTGCCATCCCAGGCCACAGGCCGTGGTTGGGCCAGGCCTCTGCTCTTCTGGAAACAGGTGGCAGCCCGGCAGGTGACAGCAGCACCCACTTCTTCGCATCGGCAGCGTTGGCACCCGCCACTGGGTTTTCTGTGGGTGACACTCTGCCGAGTAAACAGCTTCCCACTCTGCTCAGTTGAGGTGCCATTGCCAAGAGGCGGGAGCTAGGGGTGGACTCACCTTGGGGAGCCAGGCATCTCTCAGTTCAGTACCTCAAGGAGGGCACCCAGCGCCCCGGCTTGTGGCCGAGCTCCTGGCGGGGAGGGAGGCCCGTGTGCACGCTCGCTGAGCAAGCCTGTCGGCCGAGCCTCCTCAGGGTTTCCCGGCTGCTTTCAAACGAAATGTTTTACGGCATCAAACTCTCCTCCTCTCGGCCCTGAAGGTCGGGAGCTGCGTTCGTTTCCTGGCAGTCGGCTCTACCCTTTCGTCAGCGGCCAGCGATGGGGCCTCTGCTGGCCGGGCAGCTGGTAAGGCCTCCCTCCCCTACCCCCCCCCCCCCCCCAGCATTGGGCTCCACCCTTCTCCTGTCGCCTCCGGCTCCTTGATTACCTGGAGGACACCCAGCCTCAGTTTCCCCATCCCTGTAATGAGTTTAGTTGGGCCCAGTGGGTGGGGTTGGGGGGTGCTTTTGCTCCCACTCTTGAAAATGTGGATCAAGGCTCCCTCTGGTCAGAGAACCCGCCCTGGCAAAGGGTGGGCAGGGCTCTATGCCCCTTGCCTCACCCTCATGCCCCCCAGCCACACAGCCTCTGCCCTGCTTCGGGCCCCGGGGGAGCTCTAACTTACAGGATTCCCACCTGGCTCCCGTCGTCCTGGTGGGGGTGAGCCGGGGCCCTGGGTGCCCTCCTTAAGGTATTGAACTGAGAGATGTCTGGCTCCCCAAGGTGAGTCCACCCCTCGCTCCCGCCCCCAGGAAGTACCAGCCCTTCCTCCCAGCGGTGGCCCAGTCCGGGGTGATGGCACCTCAACTGAGCCAAGTGGGAAGCTCTTTACTCGGCAGAGTGTCACCCACAGGAAACCCAGCGGCGGGTGCCAACGCTGCCGATGCGAAGAAGTGGGTGCTGCTGTTACTTCCTCGTCCCGACGGTACCACTGAGGCTCAGGGAGCCTAGCCACCCTGAGATCTCCCAGGTGCCCTTGGGAGGGCTGGGCTTTGGACCTAGGGCTACACCTTCTCCCCCTCCCCCTTCTCGGCCACCTTTGCTGGAAGGGGACCCCCTCAGGGGCCGGGGGAGCTTTGACTCACAGCCCGGAGTCCTGTGTCGGCTGGGTGCTCAGACAGACACGCAGAGGCAGGCCCGTCGCTGTGCCAGGCTGTGGCTGGCCTCAGGGACCCTTGGAAAACGGGGGGGGGGGGGGGGGGGGGAGCCCTACCCTTCCATGATAAATGTGGGGGGGTGTGGACGGCCGACAGCACCGACCAGGGAAACCCAACGGGTTCAAGAAACGCCCTTCGCACCAAAACCTCTTTGGAGACGTCCATGGGACAGCGAAGCTGCCAGGGACTAGGGCTGGTCCTGCCGGCTTCTTGTCAGCTCCTCGGCCCCGTTGTGGAGAGCAGCCACCCAAGATCAACCTCACCGACGCTGCTCTGCGAGGAGAGGGCAGAGGGGGGCAGGCGGAGGAGAAAAACACGGAACCGTCCCGCCGTGCCAGGTCTGCCCTTGGAAATGAGATGCGAATGTGGGGAAAACACGTCAGACGTTCCCGGCTCCGAAACCGGCAGCGGCGGCTTGGAGAGAGCCACGCAGGGGCGATGACAGCCTGTGGGGCCGCCGGGCTCCCGTCCGTCAGAGGGGAGAGCGGCCCGAGGGGCAGGGACACCGCAGGCCACCCGGGGGGGCGGGGGGGGACCTGGCTGGCCCCGAGAAAGGACCTGGGGAAGGCCCGGGGCGTTTACCCTGCAGACAGGAAAACCAGGCTGCGCGGAGGGAGGGCGGGTTCAGAGAGGAGGGGGCCCGCCCGGGTCTGCAGAGCTCCAGGGGCAGGAGCCAGCGAAGGCTCTGGAACTGGAGGACACCTCCTTTGTGCCCGGAGCTGAGCCCGTGTAACCTCATACCCGGTCGTCGTCTTGTCTCCCAGGAGGAAACATGGTCTGGCCAGTGAGTTTGCTCAATGGCTGTTCCTTGTGCCTTGCCGCTCCCCCGCTCCCCAATCCCCTCAGCAGCCAAGGGCCACCTGCCCCCAGGAGACGCAGCAGTTCAGGGGAGGCGGGGGGCGAGCAGGGGTCTGGCTCCCAGGGTGCTGGGTGCACCTCCCTGAGGGTTCCCTCAGGGCTTCGGTACTTTCTCTTGGGTCAGATGGAACTGGGCTTCCACTGAGCGGTTATGCCCCGGCCTGCGCCCGCCCTTGCAGGAGGCTCCCTGCCGGGCCCTGGGCAGCAGAACTCATGCCTGGGGCCTGGGCTGCCGCCGCTCATTATGCCCGGCCTCCTAACGAGCCTCCGGGGCTGCTCCTCGCCAGCTCCCCGCTGCCTCTCCTTCGGTGGGGCCGTAATCAGGAAAGGCAGGTCTGATTGTGCAAAGGGAACGGAGCATTGCCTGGGGGGCCCCCAGGGCCGCACCCCCACCTTCCTCCACAAAGGGAACTCCGGCGAGAGGCGGGCTTGGGGCGGAATGGCCGGGTAGTGCCCACCACTCCTCTGCCTGTCAGGGGCTGACTGTGGGCCTCTCTATTCTTTAAAAAATATATATAGAGAGAGATTTTTTACAGAGAGGAAGGGAGAGAGATAGAGTTAGAAACATCGATGAGAGAGAAACATTGATCAGCTGCCTCCTGCACACCCTCCACTGGGGATGTGCCCGCAACCAAGGTACATGCCCTTGACCAGAATCGAATCTGGGACCTTTCAGTCCGCAGGTCGAACGCTCTATCCGCTCTATCCACTGAGCCAAACCGGTTTTGGTGGCCTCTCGGTTCTTATATTCGTATCCAGTGAGCCCAGCCCGACGAGGCTGCTGCGAGAATTAAACAAGAAACCAGGGCACCAAGGTCCATAGACTCAGAAGTCCCCACGGGGCCCCAGAAGGACACAGTTATGACCACAAAGAAGGCTCCGGCCGCACGCCCAGCACTCCCCGCACGAGGGCTGTGTGAGTCCGGGAACAAGAACTGTGATGGTCCTGTGTAGACACGGGACTTCATGGCACCACGGCACCTGGTCTCTGTCTTGGCGGCCTGGGAGCCAGTGGAACAGGTAAGAAGAGACAGGTAGACCAGCTGGCTCACCGGCAATCACGGGAATCAGCCAGGGTGGAAGTCTAGGCTGGTCTGACCCTGCAGCTCCCCCTGCCCCCACGGCCTCTCTTGAGACCAGAACATTCTTTGGAGTGACCCCTCCACTGCACACAGAAGCCTTTAGAAAGGCGGTAAAAACTGGATCCCGTTCCCAGAGGCACATGCCCACCAGCACGCTGGCACCGGAGCAGGTTTGCGGGCACATCCACGTTTGGGTTACAGGAAGTCCTGGGACCCCAGAGCGAGACCCCTGTCCTGGAGCCACACTCCTCTTGAGGTGGGGACCCGCCTGTGATCAGCGGTGTGTCTGGCCCACAGAACAGGAACCCAGCTCGCAGTCTCCTAGGGCAGTGGTCGGCAAACTCATGAGTTCACCGAGCCAAGTATCAACAGGACAACGATGGAAATGTCTTTTGGGAGCCACATTTTTTTCAACTTAAACTTCTTCTAAGGCCACTTCTTCAACATAGACTCGCCCAGGCCATGCTATTTTGTGGAAGAGCCACCCTCAAGGGGCCAAAGAGCCGCATGTGGCTTGTGAGCCGCAGTTTGCCGACCAGGTCCTAGGGGATGGACTCCCTCCGATGGGGGAGCTGGGGGAGGGGCAGGTCCCGGACTCCCAGAAAGAACAGAACAGGCTGGCTGCTCAGTGGTGTCAGAGGAGTCTCTGCGTCCCCCCCCCCCCCCCTTCCACCCACCCAGTACTTTGAATGTGTGTCTGGGCATCAGGAAGACCTGAGCTGGCCAGTGTCTTGCTGAGCATCCAGTCTCTTTCACAGAATCGTTTGGAACGTGGGGGAATTGGCCCCTTGTCGGGTCCTGGTTCGTTCCCACAGTGTCAGCGCAGGCGGGTAAAGCCGGGGTGGGCGGCAGCCGGGTGGTAAAGGGGGTGCAGTCGTCCGACCCAGATCAAGCATGCCTTGTTGGATGTTGGGGTCACCCTCTCAAGTCTCACTCCTTAGCTACCTTCAGGGCGATGCCTGCCTGTTAACTCAGAAACAGCGCCTCCTTGGTGGATGGGTCCTGGCTTCAGGAGAAATGCATCCCACTTCGCATTACAGTTGGTTCCATCTAGACACAGGGATGTTTGTGGCAGAAGAAAGCCGAGGGATTTGTAATAACAGATGACAAACCAAACATGAGTCGTCTTTCACTGACATTCTAGTGCAGCTGTGTCCAGAGCCCTGAGGTGGATTTGTTTGACTGACTCTCTGGAGCCTTCTTCTTGGGGAGAAAGCCCAGACCACCCTGGTGTTTACTGGAAATTGTGTTCTTTGCAGCCCCAAGAGCGGGAGAGCTGGAAGGCCTGTGTGAGCACTGCCCGCAGCTCCAGGAAGCTGTCCCAGAGGCTGGCTGGTCCCCGCCCCCCAGTGAACATGGGGCTGATGAGGTGTGTTCACCAGGTGAGTTCAGAACTGCGAGTAGCACCTCCTGTCTCCTGAAGGCCCAGCCCAAAGACCGTCTTCTCCAGAAAACGGTCCTCACACCCTCTGGGCTTCCCTTGACGTTGCCAGAAATGATGGTCGCCTTTTCCAAGTCACTAGGGCCTCCTGCTAACTTCTCTCAGGTGAGCGAGCCCGTGGGCAGGAATTGGACCTTGTTCCACCACCCTGGCACCCATCACAGGAGCCCTTCTGGGCGGGACAGGTGTCTCCTGGGTTCCCCGAGAAGCCTGTTTTCTGCTTTGCTCTGGCTGCTAGCTGTTGCCAGAGGACAGGCAAGCAGAGATATCTCTGGCTTTCAGTGAGGATTTCAGTGTCAGGGTCCCTTGAGCAGCCATGGGGACAAGTTGGAGGCATAAGGTCTTTCCATATAATCACAGAAAGGACCCCTAGATCTATGATTGTGTCCAGGAGATAGCATGGACCCTGGACGGAGGTTCGACCTCCAACTCTTCCAGGCAGTTTCCTTAGTCATTTGGGGGAAGATGGAGGACAACACCCCAAACTGGGAGGGAACCTCATCGCATGGGCGATCGGCCAGCCTTATCTACAGGTGAGGGGTGGGCTTCGCGGGTCTAAATCTGTGTGGGTTAGACTGCGATCTGCATCCTGATGAGCTGAGGTGAGAGTGTCGTCCCGACTGAAGGTCCGTCTCGGAAGGAGTGTTTCTTTCCTAGGCACCCTGCTCTGACCCAACACCAGGATGGAGAGCCCCAGAGAAGCTACCTACCCACAGGCTACCCTGCTTTGGGGACTGAGTCACATCCTATTTAGTTGTTTGTGTATGGTTTCATTTTGCAGTTAAGTAATCTTTAATAAGTTCATTTTTTAAAACAAGAAAAAAAATCAAATGGGGCAACAAGATGGCCCTGTTGTTTTCAGGGAGGGGCTGACTAGCGTTGAGAGCATCCATTCCAGGTTTTGCCATAACACCCACTAGGGTCCCAGATACTTCCACAACATCTCTGGTTGACACTGTTACAGAGTCTGATCATCCAAATTTGCCAAATCGGAGGTCTGTCTGCTTCATACCATACATCCATTGATCCACTCATTCATCTCTGCATCCACCCATCCACCCATTTATCCACCCACCCACCCATTCACCCATCCATCCATTCATCTATCCATCCATCCAATTCATCTATCTATTCATTCATCTATTCACTCATTCACATATCCATCCAGCCACCCAGCCACCCACCCATCCATCCATCCATCCATCCAGCAATCTAGTTCACTCATTCATCCACCCATCCACTCAATCAACCAATTCCACCCACCCATTCATTTACCTATCCATCTCTCCATTAATTCATCCATCTCTTCATCCTTTCTGCCATCCAGCCATCCAGCCAGCCAATTTATCCATCCATCCATCTCTCCGTCCATCATCCATTGATCCATCCATCTATCCATCCAGCCAGCCATCCATCCAGCCAGCCAGCCAATTTATCCATCCATCCCTCTCTCCATCCACCATCCATCCATCCATCCATCCATCCATCCATCCATCTATCCATCCATCCATGCAATCACTATCCAATCCTTGGCCCTGATGGTATCATAGCTATGGTTATCTATAGTCTGAGCCCAGTGTTCTTATAACTCCCCAAAGCTGCCTCTCAAATTCAATTTCTTCCTCCAGAACCCAGACCCCCTCTGAGGATCCTTTGGAAGGCCATTTCCATTGCTGTTTTTCAAAAGACTCCCCTCAATAGCTTTATACTAGGCTGTAAACTAGGGCTTATTCCTTCTGCCTCTTCCATGGCTCCCCCACATTCTCTAGTATGTTGCGTTATGGGTCCAAGAGGTGGAAACAGAGCAGTTGTCCTTTGCCACGTGGATTCCCAAGAGAAAACAGAACAATGAAAACCCATTGTCCTTTGGCCCCGCCGTGGCTGCAAAGGCTCTTGGAGCTCTGAAGTGCTGGGTCTTTGATGCTTCCTCACTTGGCAGCAACTCTTCCTGAGGACAGACTTCGGCGAAGAAATGTGCAAAACAACCCAAGATGAGTTGAGTGTTTCTTTTTTTCTTTCCTCTATTTTGGTGGTGCCCAAGACTGAGGTTCTTTTCAATATGTCAGGCTTTCAAAAAAATGATTAAAATGCACCAGATTATTACATAACACTGTTTCAGACTTAATTTAGCAAACTGTAACATTTTTATCATTTTTATAAAGCCCTTTTTAATGAAAACCGTCTGCAGGGAGACCAAATATCAAGGCGGAAATCATGTTTTCTCCGCATTTGTCATCCCTGAAGATGTTGTTTCCAGATTTTACAGAAATAATAAATTTCATTTGGAAGTTTGGGCTTCCACAGCGGTGCCACACAACTCGGCATTTTCCAATTTACAGCACAAGAAGCTAACCCCCGCTGTAATTTTTCATCTTCGCCAACTCTGACCACAATTTCATACCTTCCTCGCCTCTCTGTAAATGTAGTCCTTGTAGCAACATTCGACCCAATATGTTTATTTTCCAAGAGCCCCAAAAATGTTGTTCTAATAAGCATATGCATATTTTCTCGGTGACAAAGGTTTTCATCCCGTGGCTCCTGATTTCCCAGGTCACCGCTGGATGCGATGCCCACAGGCGCCTCCGGGGCAGCGGGGGGTTGGCCGGGAGGGAGGTGTCCCACTTGGATGTGCACCCGGTGCGGAACCTGTGTGGGAGTCGTATCTGCCTGTCCAGCATCCAGGCCTGTCCTGGACACCTCTCCAGTGACACCTCGTTAACGGAGGTGAGACTTCCAGTCCCAGAGACTCTGCCCGGGCCAAAAGCTACCATCACGCTCCCTCTAAAGGGATTTCTCAGATCCGAGATGCTCTGACCTGGCTGGGTGGCCGCCCAGTGACCCTGGGCCTTGCTCCTTGTTGGAAACAGAGGCAGCTGGAGTTGGGGAGCCCTGTGAGGTGGGCCAGACCCTGAGGCTTCAACTGGCAAGCTTGTGACTGGCACAGGCCTGGT
The DNA here is from genome assembly GCA_027563665.1 of Antrozous pallidus. Taxonomy (NCBI): domain Eukaryota; kingdom Metazoa; phylum Chordata; class Mammalia; order Chiroptera; family Vespertilionidae; genus Antrozous; species Antrozous pallidus. The sequence continues at coordinate 106,438,838 of CM050515.1, forward strand.
GGGAAGTAAGCCTGGTTGAGCCAAGGTCCTGGGAGTGAGGAGGGGTGTTCCTGGCTCCTGAAGGCTGGCTGCAGAGGTGGGGGGGGGGGGAGGGCATGCGGCCAGCTAGTCCCTCCTCGGCAACTCTGGGAGAATATCGTGTTAACTCCGGATCTCTGGAGATGGGGGGTGGATTCAATGGGGCTGGTGGAGCCCATGGCCTGGAAAGGGCACCGGTCCATCTGACCCACAGCAAACACCCCAACAACAGGCAGAGCTTAGGGCACAGTTCTCTTCGGTTCAACAATCTGGCTTTGACTGGATTCTGACAGCAGTTTCCAGTCCCCTCTCTGAGGACCGGGCAGGAAGGGTGCTGTGCTGGGGGCAAGTCCCAGCTGCTGCACAGGGAGGGTTTACCCGCGGTCCTCAGCCTGTGGGCGCCATTGTTCTCGGTCCCCCAGCTTTCATGGAGGCCTGCAAGGGGGGCGACTGCCACCACAGCTGCCTGGGAAAGAGGGGTGTCCTGGATGCAGGGCCCCAGAACTGACAGGAACATTCTGGACAGGCCCGGATGACCACTCCCCTGGTCTTGGGAGGCAGATGGAGTTCACGACACCTCCCTTGGTGGCAGGTCACTCTCTGTTGGGGTCCAAGTTGAACAGATCCCTCCTCTGCCTATCGCAGGAGCAAGGCCACACACCACTTCCTGTGCAACACCATAAAGTGTCCCCAGCTGCTTGCAAATGCCAGGAGTGGCCACCCACCACCCCTCCCCCAGAGCTAGGCAGGCCAGCACATTTCGGCTCAGGGTCACGCTGAGCCTTCCCCAGCCAGGGTCCTGATGCCAGGGTGACGGCCTTCCCAGGAGGTCGCTGTCTTCGCCGGCATGAGAGGAGACGGAGCAAGGAAGGGGCCAGCCTTGCCCGGGGTCACTCAGCAACTTAGGGACACACAGAGGGCCTCTGGCCTCCCCGCCCCAGGCTCTTCCGGTCTCACCCCGTGCCCAGGCCTGGCCCCAGCCAACCTCCCCACACATCCTTCCAAGGAGTTAGGCCAACCTGCAGTTCAGCCGAGGTCGCCAGAACTCCATGCAGCTCTGCCCCGTCCAGCCCCGCGCTCCCCATCCATGCAAACAGCCCCGCGGGCCACCGCCAAGCTAGCGATCTGCCGAACCCCGTGGCCGAGGAACAAAGGTCCAATTCAGCCCCCGGGTGGCAAAGGTATCTCATTAAGGCCCTGGCAGCCGACGTGGGGGCTGAGGAATTGTTTTTAATGGAAAAAACAAGAATTTGCTGTTATGGGTTAGATTAAGGCTTTATCCAGGGGAATTAATCGCATTGCTACCGGCCCTCACCCGCACCGCATATGCCCTCACGTCCTGGGAGAAGGCGCGGCCGGGGCTGCGAAATTGGTTCATTTCTCTTTCTGGTGGTTAATGAGGCCTCCGACGGCCCGCTCACGTGCCTCCTGGGAGGGGGGAAGGGCCGGGGCCAGGGGGGGGGGGGTGAATAGCTCTCACCTGCACTCACGACAGGCTATGAGCAATCGCCAGCCTCCCTGGGCCCTGCCCGCTAATCCGTGGCTCGCACCCTGCCAGATCCATCATCACCCCGAAACACAGCCCTGGTCACGCACCGCCATCGCTCAGGGGCCTCCTGGGCCGGCCCGCCGCCCTCGGAACAATGTTCAAACTCTCCGGTCCCCTGAGCTCGGGCTCCAGCGAATTTCAACTTTTTATTGGACTGGAATACACAGCGGCCAAGTCCACAGATCACAGGGACAATATTAGATTCTCAGAAAAGTCAGACACACCTTCGCCGGCCCCCTCCAGACAGAGAAACGCAATCTCGCCAGTGCCCGGGGGAACCTCCCGGCGCACCTTCCGCAGGTCAGCAGGCCCCGCCGCCCCGGGGGGTGGCCATTATCCTCATTTCTACACTCTTTGTTTTTGCCGGTTATTGCATTTTGAACATGAAACCATACATCATGTTGTGTACGTTCTTGCGATCGGTTCGACTAGCTCTGAAAATGTTACATGCTGTTCTCTGCACACTGGGGACCGGCGTCCCTCCCCTCCCCGCCAGCCCTCGCCAGAGCATCACCAACGGCTCAAATCCTGAATGAGCAGACTCCAGGCTCCTCTGGGGACCACCTCGGATGTCGCACCTCCCGAGCACTGCCCTAGGATGGCGCCAACTCCCAGTGAGACAGAGAGCTGCGGACTCTAGGGGTGCCTCCACATGGGGGGGGGGGGCCGGGAGGTTATGGAGTAAGTCCTTAACTGAAAGGTGCTCGCCGCTCCGTTGCTGAGTTCCTGTGTCAAGGCTGGTGTTCATTGTCCTCATGGGTTTCGGGTGGCGAGGAAGTCGCTGGGAAAGAGAGGAAGGAGCACAGAGAAGGGGTCAGTTGTCCGACTGCCTCCTAGGTGCCCACAGCGCAGGTGCTTGGCTGCCGTCCTCTGGTTCAGCCACCTCAGCACCCCCTTCGGTGACTTCCCGTTTCCCTGCGTGCTGTGTGTCTCTGGGTAGGTTACTCAACCTCTCTGAGCCTCTGTCCTCTCCTCTGAAGTAGGGATCATGGAGCCTGCCTGGCAGGGCTGTTGTGTGCACTGGTGACGGAAAGGCAAAGAGCTGGCCCAGGACGCAGCCCACAAGAACGGCTGCGGACTCCCAGCCGGGGCCAGGAGCTTCTCGTCCTGTGCTTCCCACCCTGGCTGAGGCTCAGGAGGAGGCTGGGTGCGTTCTCACGGCCCAGGGCCTCTCCAGTTGCTGGGGAAGCTGTTTCTTACCGCTGGGACCCTGTGGGGGGGGGGGTGTCTCAACTCAGACCCTCCAGAAGCCCCCACAACTGAGCAGGGTGACCCCTTTTCTTCCAACCTTGCAGAAGATGAGGATTCTGCCAGGGTGGGGAGAGGGGTCACGGGGGCTCTGAGCGTGCACCCCAGAGCGGGGGTGACTCTGTGAGGTGGGGACACACTCAAAACTGCTCTGAAGCCGCAGAGAGCTTTAAGACTGTGCTTCGAGCAGAGACAGGCACCACCGAGGCTGAGCTGGGCACAGACCTGTGTGGGTGTAGCTGAGGCGCAGGGTGTTCAGGGAGCACCTCCTGAAGGCCTCAGTGACAGAACACTGCAGGATCCCACCTTCCTCTGGCGCATCAGCCCCTTTTCCTGGCCCTGGGGCCCGCTGCCCTGTGTGAACCCCAGACCCTGATGCTCCCGACAGGGGGAGGGGAGCCTGTGTGGTCCCCGGTGCTCCCAACAGGAGGAGAGGGGCCAGGGAGCAGGGTCACCCAGAGGGTGTCAGTCCCTTACTTCACACCAAACATGTCCTGACAGGACTGAAGGCCTAGCAGATCACAGTTCACCTGAGCCTCCGAAAAGAGGGAGACGAGGGAGAGGGAAGCTGTCAGAGAAGATTGGCACCCTGGCCGCTGCAGAGGAAAATGAGAAGGACTGGGGGGGAGGGGGGCTCACATGGGGATGAAATCAACAGTGAACGGCAGGCCAGGAGGCATCTGCCACAAAGGGATGGACAACGGAGCCATAGACCTAAGAGGCAACGAGAAGTTAATTAGGCTGTGCCACCGGCCTCACTGCAGGGCCTCTGCGCCCCGGTTTCTCTGCAAGCCCACATTCCTGGGGATTCACCGAGGCACTAGTGGGACTGGGCTTGTCGGACCAGCCGTGCTGAGAGCCGGGGCTGCAAGGGGGTGGGCGCCTAGAACCTGGCAGGTAGGGAGGAGGGGCACCTGAAGGAGCCGACCACTGCATGTGGTGGGGGACCCCACGACAGGGGAGGTCTTTAGTAAGGTTATCTCACCATCCCCTTCCAGGTCATCCCTACCAGACCTGGGAGCCTTCCCTGCAGACAGGCCCTGCGCCCGCCCCCCCCCCAATCCCCCCATGCCCTCTCGGCAGCCCCCTGAGGCCCTGGCTGGCTGTGGTCTCCTCTTCAAGGCCCTTCTCGTGTGACAGCGACACGGACAGTTCCTCCTGCCAGCAGCTGCTAGTAGGGGAGTGAACGAGAGGGTAGGTGGGTGGAAGACAGAGGAAGGAACTGGAAGGAAGGAATAAAACGGAAGAGGATGTTAGTTCTCTTTTATAAAATTCGTTTCTTGCCCAGCCAGCACGGCTCAGTGTTTGAACATCAACCTATGAACCAGGAGGTCACGGTTCAATCTGGGGTCAGGCGCAGGCCTGGGATGCGGGCTCGATCCGCACTGGGGGGCGCCCAGGAGGCAGCTGACCAGTGACTCTCTCCCGTCGTGGAGGTTTCCAGCTCTCTCCTCCCCCTTCCTCTCTGAAATGACAATCTATTTTAAAAGTTTGGTTTTCAATTATAGTTGACAATATTATATTAGTTTCAGATTTCCGACATAGTGGTTAAACATTTATATATCTTAGGAAGCGATCACCCCAATCACCCTAACACCCATCTGACGCCGTAAATAGTTACTGCCATGCTGTTATCTGTATTGCCTGTGCTTTACATTTACACCCTCATGGCTGTGTCTTGTCCCTGGCAACATAGGACCCAGCTCCCACTTCTGGGTATAGATCCGAAGATAATTGAAAAGATATACACACCCCTATGTTCATTGCAGCAATGCTCATAAGAGCCAAAATATGGAAGTGACCTAGGTGTCCATGTATAGGAGGAATGGACTAAAAAGAGGTGGCACACAGGATAGTAGCCATACAAAGAATGGAATCTTCCCATTTGCAACAACATGGATGGACCTGGGGTGTTATGCTAAATGAAATAAACCAGGCAGAAAAAGACAAATGCCATATAATGTCAATTACACGTGGAATCTAGAAAAACAACAAAACACACACACACACACACACACACACACACACACACAACAAAACAAATAAACAAGCAACACAAAACAAAGACAGACCTATAGATGCCGAGAACACACGGGTGGTTGCCAGAGGTTATTTGATAACCTTTAGATGGAAAATAAATGCAGACAGGAGGATGTAAGGCACAGCGTGCGGAATAGCCCTGTGAGAGTGTGGCACCCTCGCAGGGCGACAGGTGGGTGCTAGACTTATCACGGCGATCACGGTGTCAGGCCTGTAAAGGTCGGATCCCGTGTAGTACAGCTGAAGCTAATAGAACATTGTATGCTAACTGTAATTTTAAAAGGAGGAGGGGGAGAGAAGGGAGAGAGAAAGGAAGAGGGAGGAGCAAGGGGAAGAAGGGGAAAGAAAGGAGGGAGGAAGGAGGGAGGAGGAGGGGGAGGGGCAGGGAGAGTTGGAGCTGGCAGGACTTCCAGGGCCCCTGGGCCATGAGCTCCCTCCCCCTCCTCCCTGGGTGCTTTAGGCACCAGCCCTCCCTGCTCTCTAGAGGCAGGATTTTTCCCATCGATGAACGAGTTTGAACACAGGGCCCCTCTCTGCCCGGGTCTCTCTGCTTGTTTCTTAAATTCCTATGGAGGTTTGGGGGGCAGGACTGAGATAGCTCCAGGGAAACCTGCCTTAAGGGGGAGCTGCTCTTACTGAGCAGAATGCAGCAAAAGAGATGGGATGTTCTTTCTGCAATCAGGTGTTTTTGTTAATGTGGCTTCTGTCTTGGTCTCTCTCTCTCTCTCTCTCTCTCTCTCTCTCTCTCCACCCCCACCCCCCATGTCTGAGGCAGCTCTGTGGAGGGACTCACGTGGCCAAGGACAGGCCTGTGAGTGAGTGAGCCTAGGTGTGACCTTCCTGCCCCAGTTGAGCCTTCTGTTGATCCTGCAGCCCCAACCAACGTCTCTGGGGGGACTTCATCCTGACCTTTAGAGTCCCTGTGGGAGAACGAATGTTTGTGGTTCCCCAACTCTAATTTTTGGGGTGTCACACAGACTAGAGAAATGATGAAGGGGGTCCTCAGAGAGGACCAGTGGTTCTTCCTCCAGGACCCCTGGGCAGGGCTCAGGTCTGACTTTTGGGTCTTGAGACAGGAGGTCCACTGACTCAGCCCGTGTGGGGGGGGGTCGGGCGGGGGGGGGCACCAGCTGGCTGTGGTGCTTTCACATGAGAAGGCCTTTGAACTTGAGGGAGAGGCGCAGCCACCTCCCCTAGGGCTGAGTCCCGAGGACCTCCTATCTCCAGACTCTGACTCTGCCCCTTGTGCGCCCCCTCCTCCCGTGTCAGGACCAGGTGAGGGCACTGGGCCCCCCTGGAGTCGCAGGAGCCCCTTCCCATTCCGAGGCCCTTAACCTCACCTTCAGAGTCCCCTGCCATGTCAGGTGACCTGACCACAGGCTCCAAGGCTTGGGACACCTGTGGGCACCTGTGGGGGCATTCTGCCGACCACAGAGGGGCCTGTGATCTTCTCCAGAGAGGCAGCTGCCCAGGGGGCAGCGGGCGGGTCTGCAGGACCAGGCTCTGAGCTTTCCTGAGGCCCCCGAGGGGCCATGTTTGGCTTTTAAACCTGGACCTTCCTGGGAGCACTCGGTCCTGGAGGGGCTGCGCTGGAACCGGAGGCTGCGAGCTCTGCCCAGAGAGGTTGACCTTGAACTCTGCTCCCTGAGCAGAAGCCTTCGAAGCCAATGAGGTGGAAGGGGAGGGCGCAGAGAGGCCGAGGGAAAATCACCCCTTCCCTGGCCACATAGGCCGAGGCAGGCAGGGTCTGCTGTCCGCAGCCCCTCTGTTCCCTGGGGACCCATCGAGGGCTCTGATAGCGATCTCGAAGGCTGGGAAGCTCCAGCCAGAGTCGCCAGTGAGGCTGGGCGGTGGGGGTCTCAGGCTCAGGGGGGTGGAAGGTTCCAGATTTAGCCTGTGTTGGGGCTGCTGCCCCCTCCTCTCTACGTGAGCCTGGGGCTTGGCCTCCAGAAGTCTTTAGCCTTCACCTCTGTGCAGGGGGGTGGGGGAAGGGCGGATGGGCCCTGATCAGACTCACACACTTAGGCTGCATCGGGCTCTCTGTTCAAGTCCCTCATCAAGAGCCAGGCATGCTGACCCCGGGGTCTGGGCTCCAGCCTTGGGGATGGATGTTGCTTCTCACACCCGTGCAGCCTGATTGGAATCCTTCTCTCTGTCCCATGGCCAGCCTGGTCCTCACCGCTCCCATCACCTGCAGCCCTCACCAGGCACCAGCCACCGCACCCCCCAGTAGCCTCCACACCTTCTTACCCATCAGCTCAAAGAGCCCTCCTCCCGCAGTGACCTCGGTGCCCAGGCGCTCCCCCACGGCTGCCACCACCATGTCATCCGTCTCTCTGTCTCTGCCCACCTCCCCCTGAGTGCCAGGAGCTTCCACCCCATGGCTTGAGCTCCTCGGTGGCCCGGGCCTGTGCTGGGGACGAGGACACCACAGCGGTCCTGGCCCTGCTGAAGTGACTTGGCCCACAAGGACATCCGAGCCCCACTTCTCCCCAAAACATGCTGCTCGTTTCCCACCTCAGGGCTTGGCCTGTGCTGTTCACCACCCACTCCCCCTCCTCCCACACACACATCCAGACATCTTTCTTCTGACTGTAGCCTCAGAGCCCTGCCTGTCTTTTCTGGGGTCGATCTGTCCCTCCCTGCACTCCCCCCCCCCCCCCCGCAGCCCACCCCGTGCCGTCCTCCTGGTTCTCGGAGCCTGGCTGTGTACCTGGGTGGACACAGTGACAGCCATGCAGGCAGGAGCTGGAGTTGGCTGCCCCACACAGGGTCCCTTTGGAAACTGGCGACTTTGAGGCTGAGCAGTGTGGCCAGGGGTGCCTGCAGGGTGCCCGTGCAGGTGCTGGAGAGAGAGGCCAATGGAGATAAACCGAGGGTGGGCACCGTGCCCTGAAGCCCCGCCTGGCCAGAGGGCAGCTCTGGGGTACAGATGCCTGGAGGGGGGATGCCAGGAAGACCTCACGTAGGAGGGGGCATGTGAGCTGGGCTGTGAAGAATGAGTAGGAGTTCAGAGAGGGAGGAGTGGAGAAATTAGTGCCGCAGCAACATCTGTGCCCCTGAGACTAGGCGTCAGCAAACCCGGTGGCCAATCTCTGACGGAGACTTATTTGGCACGGCCTGTGAGCTAAGAAAGCTTTTACATTTTTTAAGGTTTTACATTTTTGGAGAAAACATTGAAGAGGCATATGCAACAGAGACCACGTGCAGCTTGCAACACCCGTGTCCCTCCTTGCCGATGTTACAGAGGCACGCGGGGACCCTCTGCCCAAGGAGGCTGCTTGCGGCCGGCCCTCTGCTGCCAGCCGGAGGGGTGGGCAGGGCGAGCGGAGCTGGCTTCCCCGGGGAGGAAAGAGCTCACTGCTGTGTGGCTGGGCAAGCCCCTGGCCTCTCTGGGGGGTCCCAGATGTGGGTCAGTGCATGACGGCCCCTCTCTCCCAGGGAGCGGGGAGGCCTCGGTGCGATCGTGACCGTCACAGGGCCCACCCTGCCTCCAGCCGGCTCCGCGGCCTCAGGGCCGGGCCGGGCGGGCTCCCACTCTCTCTGCGTGAGCCACATTTTCCACCGACGGCCTGACAAGACGCGGTTCCAGGCTCGGTAACGGCTCCGCTCTAATGAGCTGGAATTCTAGTGGTTTCTTTTAATCCCACTGTTTACCCCAATCAGCAATCGAAGGCTGGCGGATGGTTGTCATTCCTCCTGTGATGAACACTTGGCAGACGGGCCGGTTTTCCAGGAAACGCCACTCTCCCGTCCTCATGTCAGCCAGCAGCACCCTCGGGGCCGACGGCAGCAGGGATGCAGGGCATCGTGGAGATCCTGGGCACCGGGCACGCCTGGCCTGCTGGCCCGCTCGGGCATTCTGCACCTGCCCGGTGGCCCCAGCGACGTCAGTTGTCCCGACGCTGGTGGCCTTCCTGGGGGCGGGCCCTTTCTCACCGTCCCGGGGAGGGGTCCTCGGACGCAGACCCTGGGATAAGGAAGGTCGGTGCAACGATTTATTTGGAAGGTGAGCCCCGAAACACTGGAATGGGGGGCAGGATTCCTTTCCAAGCACATCCCCTCTGGGGCAGCTGGTGACTCAGTGCCGGGGAGAGGGCAGTGTCCACGGCGGCCCCAGGTGGAAGGGCTGCTCCCTGGCGTGTTTGCCCCCCAGACGGAAAGGGCGGGTTCGCAGCTTCAGAGGAAGCCCCCCCCCCCCCCCCCCCCCCGGCAGCTGCTGGCAGCGGAAGGAAGGCCGCAGGCGCGCCCTGAGATGCGAGATCAGGAGACACGTGCAGCTCCAGGGCCCAGTCTGCTCCACCGTCTGTACATGTCCCACACATGGTGCCTGTCCCGCTGCCACGAGCAAGCTCGGGCTCTGCATGCCTGACGGCCAGGTGACTCCTGTGTAGTGGACAAGGGCCAGCACAGGGCTCTGAGGATGCACACACGTGTCTGTCACCCTGCTCACCGGCACCTGCCTGGGTTCCCTCAGTGCCGGCTCTCCACAGGCTCAACACCAAGAGCCCTTGGCCCCATATTTTATCCTTATTACTAGGATTCCCCATAGCTCCCCTCCAGGACTCCCCATAGCTCCCCTCCAGGGTTCAGCGTGGCCCTGCATACCGGGAAGGGACTGTGTCCGAGACCCCAGTGGGAATGGAGAGAAGGACAGGTCTGCAACACAGGCTGGCATCTGCACACACTTGCTGTTCTCTCTCCCCGGGCTTTGATGTTATTTTCCCTCTTTCTTCAAAAGAAAAGACATGGCATCTGTATGCCAGGCTTTTGACACAAAGGTACTGGCAGAGTTGAGGGGGAAATGGAGCTTCCATCCTCAGCAAGACGGTGTGAGTCAGCGGCTTCAGTTAGTTGGCTGCTGCTAAGGTGTAGCCAGGAAGCAAACCATCCATTCCCTCCCAGTGCCTGCTGCTCAAAAAATGGCTAACAATTCCTCTCATTTGGTGAAAAGCATGAACTTGTAGATTCAAGGATCTGAGAGAATCCCCGACAGGATAACCCAGCACAGAATCTGGGCCCAGAAACACCATAATCCAACTTCTGAAAACTAAAGATGAAGAACAATGCTCGCGAGCAACCAGAGAAAAACGGTGTGTCATCTTTAGGGGAAACCCCAATCCAGATGCAGGCAGATGGGTCACCCCACACCTGAGGGCCAAAAACTGTCAGCCCTGGATTCTATATGCAGAAAAAATATTGGGCGGCAATAAGAGGGAGATAGATCATAAATCTAAATTTAAATTATGAAATCATAAAAAATCCTAGGAGAGTTGGCCCAACGGTTGTGGGTTATTATTAAGCTTATTAACATTGTCTCCCTCCACACAACCACATTTGACTGATTATGAAAAAATAAATAAATAAATAAATAAAATCCTAGGAGAAAATATAGGAAGAACGCTGCTTGACAATGAGTTTGGCAATGAGTTTTATTTATTTATTTTGTATTTTTTTTATTATTTTAAATTTATTTGTGTTGATAAATAATATATATATACCATTATATTAATTTCAGATTACAACACAATGATTCAATATTCGTGTTTTGTGAGATGATCCCCGCAATAGTTCCAGTTACCGTCCATCATCGCACAAAGTCACAGAAGTTCTTTTCTGGTGATGGAACTCCCGAGATTGAATTTCTTAGCATCGTCTCCATTTGTAACACGACAGGACTGACTACGGACACGTGGGCCAGGGGCCCTCACGAGAGGCCATGCATGGCCAGCCAGGCGAAGAGCCTGTTCTAAACCCACGCCCAGAAACATTTCTGTAAATGTTCGCCTTGAGGCCATTCGTGCCCAAGCAAGAGATCAGAGATGAAGACGAGGGGTTCCTCTGCTCCAGGGATGAGGCTCTTGTCCCCCAGCCAGCGTTCCTGCTGATCGGGGTGCAAGTCCGGGCTGTGTGTCACATCCGCATGACTGACTATTTCATTTCTGGAGGGCTGTGCCCCTTCGCCCCTTTCGCCCAACCCTCAGCCCCGCCCCCTTCTGGCAACCACCAATCTCTTCTCCGTAGCTTTGTTTGTTTTGTTTCGTGGATCCCACATAAAAGTGAAATCTTGCATTCTTTGTCTTTGTCTGACTTTTTGCACTTAGCATAGTTCTCTCATGCTGTCACAAATGGCAAGAGTTTATTCTTGCCGTGGCTGGGGTGGCCCAGTTAGTTGAGTGTTGTCCCATGCACGTGGTGATTGCTGGTTCAATTCCCCCATCAGGGCATGTGCCCCAGTTGTGGGCTTGATCTCAGTAGAGAGTGTGTGTACAGGAGGTGACTGATCAATATTTCTCTCTCTCTTTCTCTCTCACTGTCCTCCCCAATCCCTTCCTCTCTCTCCTCTTCCGCTCTCTCTAAAACCAATAAAAACATATTTTTAAAAAGAGTTCATTCTTTTTTATGGCCAACTAATATTCCATTGTCTATAGAGTTTGTGCCATCTCTTCGTTAGCCCTGTACCCACTGATGGACAGTAAGGCTGCTTCCATGTCTTGGTTATGGTAAATAACGCTGCAATGAACCTAGGGCTGCATATCTCATTTTCATCTTCTTTAGATAAATACCCAGAAGCAGGATTGCTGGCTCATATGATAGCTCTCGCTTTAATTTTTTGAGGAACTCCATACTGTTTTCCATAGAGGCTGCACCAGGGTAAAACCCTTTTCCCCAGCGGTGTAGTGTGCGGGGGTTCCCTTTTCTCTATATCCTCACCGACAGTTATTTCTTGTTTTATCGATAACAGCCAATGCTAGCAGGTGTGAGGTGGTATCTCAAGGTGGTTTTGTTTGCATTTCCCTGATAATCAGTGATGTTTGGCATCTTGTCATATTCCCGCTGGCCATCTGTCTATCTTTTTTGTAAAAACGCCTATTCAAGTCCTCTGTCCATTTTTTAATAAATAACCTACTCAACTCAATAGCAAAAAGGCAATGAGGTTTTTTTTTTTAATTTTTTATTGATTTTTTACAGCGAGGAAGGGAGAGGGATAGAGAGTTAGAAACATCGATGAGAGAGAAACATCGAACAGCTGTCTCCTGCACACCCCCTATTGGGGATGTGCCCACAACCAAGATACATACATGCCCTTGACCGGAATCGAACCTGGGACCCTTGACTCTGCAGGCCGATGCTCTATCCACTGAGCCAAACCAGTTATGGCAAGGCAATGAGTTTTAAATACAACACCAACAGCAGGCTCTGTAAAAGAAAAATACGATTAATTGGATGTTTTTAACTAAAAACTTACCATTTTGCAAAAGACACTGTTAAGAGACTTAAAAGACAATCCACACATTGGGGAGAAATATCTGCAGGCCTATAACTTCTAAAGAACTTGTACCCCAAATACACAAAGAATTCTGAAACTTCAACAATAGGAAAACAACTTCATTAAAACACGAGGCAAAGCTCTGAACAGACTCCTTATCGATGACAATACGCACATAGCGCATAAGTATCTCGTGTTGTGAGTGACTTTCAAAACAAAGCAACAACGGAATATCCACCGGGACCCCCATGGCGAGGGCCCGGAGCAGCAAGGCACCCTTCCTCGTTGCCGGCCGGGATGCAGAATGGCGCAGCCACTTCCAGAGACGGTTTGGCAGTTTCCCACAAAGTTAAACATAGTCTTCCCATATGATCCATCAAGCTCCCCGGAGTTTACCCAACTGAGTTGAAAACTTATGTCCACACAAAAACTTGCATATGAATGTTGATAGCAACTTCATTCGTAATTGTCCCAAACCGGGAACAGCCAAGATGTCCTTCAGAGGAGAATGGACACAACAAGCTGGCTTCACCCACACGGCGGAATATTATTCAGCAGCAGAAAGAAATGATCCGCTGAGTCACGCACAGACACGGGTGAAGAAGAGATGAGAAGGGAAGCTGTTTAGCCTTTTGCTGAGCGAAAGAAGCCAGCCTGAAAAGGCTACATATCATAAGGCTTCTGTTATTTGGATACTGCAGGAAAGGCAAAACTACAGGCAGAAAAAAAACAAAACAAAACCCATGGTTGCTAGGAGGTTGCGGAGAAGGGGTGAATAGGTAAAGGACGGGAATACTTTAGGGAAGTGAAATTATTTTGTATCAGTAGATGTATAACACTATACCATTGCCAAAACCCATAAAAACCTTATAGCACAAGGAGTAAACTGTAACATAGGCAAATTTATTTTATTTTTTTAAAACATATTTTATGGATTTTTTTTACAGAAAGGAAGGGAGAGGGTTAGAAAGTCAGAAACATGGATGAGAGAGAAACATCCATCAGCCACCTCCTGCACACCCCCGACTGGGGATGTGCCCGCAACCAAGGTACATGCCCTTGACCGGAATCAAACCCGGGACCTTTCAGTCTGCCGGCTCTATCCACTGAGCCAAACCGGTTTTGGCAACATATGCAAATTTTAAAAAATGTTTAGGAGGTTGGGCATCCCAGACTAGAAGGCGGATGTGACAGAATAATCTGAATATATTACCAACATATGACATAACCTCCTACAGAGGAGGCGCTGCCTTAAGTGACGGGAAACAGTGTGCTCCAGAAACTGCAGGCACAGAGGACTGTACCTGAGAAGGCATTCCTGTGCCAAAAATGGTTGATCTCGGGGTCCAGGTTAACAACCCTGAAACCCCTCTGCACGCGCTGGAACTGAACCAGTTAAGCGCATAGATGGCGGGGGGTGGAAGCCACAACAGTTTCTCACGATTGGAGTGGGAGATTGCAGATAAGGAAGGGAGACGTCTCGAATGATCCATGTGGTGATACATTAGCATTGGAGACATCAGCATGAACTCGTGTTTCGCTACTATAAACACAGATGGTCTCATACGGAGGTACGTATAGACGTGCATATGCGTGGGTTAGTGTAAGCAAACATATCTCTTTGCTCTGCCGACTGAAAGGGCATAGGAGCAATGAGGCTCCAGTAGCCACAGCACATCTTGTTCCCAGATGTTCACATCGAGTACCGTTATCCAACAAAGGGAACCAGGGCTGCCTGGGTAAGCGGCCGATTGTAGGACTGGGTGGGGGAATTACAAGATGAGCCTAAGGCATCTTGTAGTGCCAGAAAGTCAGAAAGTGCTTTAAAAAACTAACCAAAGCAGACAACTGACAGCATGGGAAGTGTGTCAGTGGGGTGAGGAGGCGGCCAATTGAAAGAGCTCCCTACAGTCAAAACGGAAACAATGTGAGTGACAAAATAAATACCCTCGTATTGGATGACAACCTAAAGTATAAAATAAATATCCATGAGTCTGAATCAACATAAGTAAGTGATTAAGTGGATAAATAAACACATAAATAAAATCGTCTGAGCAGGAGAATTCCAGATAGTTACGTAGATGTTCCGTCCTTAAGGGGGTGGAGCATAATTCCCATTTCTCCAGCGGGGGCTGCACAGAGTGACTGTCTTCCAAAGGGGACAGTGTGATGGGAAAATAACAAGAGGAACTTCACTGAGGAGGAACTTGAGGAACACCTCCTCCAGCCAGGTGAGCAAGGGTCACTTCAACAGTGATAAAGTGCATTGGCAGCATACGTCCTTGAGGTGCTATGATGAGAATGTCCCTTTTCCAAGGTGGTCTTTCTCCCCCAAGCAGGGGAGTCTGTTCTAATCACGGGGAAAGCATCGGACAAATCCCAATTTGGCAACATTCTACAAAATATGTGATAAGTGCTCTTCAACACTCTCAAGGTCGGAGGAGGAGGACAAAATGGCGGCGGAATAGACAGACGTGTCCTGAGCCTTGTCACGGAGCAGATAAAAAGAACAGCTGAGGGTCGCACGGGGAGTGTTTGTTGGTGAGTTGAGGGACAGCTATACTCCAGGAGACAGTGGGGGACTGCTGGATGAGACTCCCCTGACTGGGCAGCCCCCACTGCTGGAGCGACTGGCTCAAACACGGAGACTGCGCCATCTTGAAGGGGAAAATGGATGTTATTGGGAGCCTGAAAATCTACAACTGAGGCATCCACTGAATAGCTGTGAACCCCAGGGCACCGGTCCCCAACTGGTGCAAACACGCGGATTCAGAGGAGCTCTACACTCCACCATGAAAAGGTCAGATCTCACCTGGGATAAAGTGAGGTCTCTGTTCCCAGCAGGAGAGAGAGACGGGCACACTGTGGGAGCTGGAGGACCAGGGGAAGTCTGCGCCTAGAAAAATCCATGGCTGTTGGGGCTGGCATGATGATGCGTGAATGTGGAAGAGGGTCCTCAGAGCTGCTAACAGAAAGGAATTCTTAAAAGCAACCCATTTTGATCTGATGCAAAAGGACAGCCTAAAATTTTTTAAAGTGTGCTAGCTGCTTAGACCCAAGAGGGGAGAAAGACTACACAGACTTGCATGCAGCACTGGAGTTCCAAAAAAATTCAAGAGGAAAGAACACTTTCAAGCTCCTTCTATGAAGCCAGCATCACCTTAATACCAAAACCAGATAAAGACAACACAATGAAAGAGAATTACAGGGCAATATCCCTCATGAACATAGAGGCCAAAATCCTCAACAAAATTCTAGCAAGTGGGATCCAGAAGTATATCAGAAAGATCATACACCATGACCAAGTAGGATTTATCCCAGGAATGCAAGGATGGTACAATATCCACATTAAAGGTGCTACATCACATAAACAAATTGAGAGATAAAAATCACATAGTCCTATCAGTTGATACAGAAAAAGCATTTGACAAAATCCAACACTCTTGATAAAAACTCTCAGCAAGGTGGAAATAGAAGGATCATACCTCAACATAATAAAAGCCTTATATGATAAACCCACAGGTAACATCATACTGAATGAGCAAAAACTAAAACCATTTCCCCTAAGAACAGGAACAAGACAGGGATGCCCACTCTCACCACTTCTGTTCGACATAGCACTGGAAGTATATTAGCCATTGCAATTAGACAAGAAGAAGAAATAAAAGACATCCAAATTGGAAAAGAAGAAGTAAAGCTGTCCTTATTTGCAGATGACATGATATTGCACATAAAAAACCTGAAAGGCTCCATCAAAAAAATTAATAGACTTAATAAATGAATTTGGCAATGTAGCAGGATACAAAATTAATGCCAAGGAATCTATGGCATTTCTATACACCAATAGTGAATTTATAGAAAGAGAGACTAAAAAAGCAATCCCATTTACCATCATACCAAAAAAATTAAGATACATAAGAATAAACTTAACTAAGGAGGTAAAAGACCTATATGCAGAAAACTACAGGTCACTGTAAAAAGAGATAGAGGAACACATAAACAGATGGAAGAACATTCCATGTTCATGGATTGGGTGAATCAACATCATTAAGATGTCCATATTTGAAGTGATGCAAAATAAGAATCTACAACCAAGACTATTTTGCCCAGGAAGACTGTAATTTAAAATCGATAAAGAGGAGCTTTCCAGACAAGAAAAAGCTAAAGTGCCTGGAAAAAGAAGGAAAAGGAGAAGGAGGAGGAGGAAGAGAAGGAGAAAGAGAAGGAAAGAAGAAGAACAACAATACAGTAAAAGAATAAAATGACAATAACTACATTCTTATAAATAATCACTTAAAATATAAATGGCTTAAATGTTCTAATCAAAACATGTAGGGTAGCTGAATTGATAAGAAAACAAGACCCATATATACGTTGTCTATAAGACACTTGCCTCAGAACAAAGGATATACACAGACTAAAAGGAAAGAGATGAAAAAAAATATTTCATGAATATAAAAATGAAAAAAGCTGGTGTAGCAATCTTTACATTTGATAAAATAGACTTTAAAACAAAGGTATAGTAAGAGACAAAGAAGGACACTTTCTATACTAATAAAAGCCTAGGTGGTCCTCACACCCTTGAGAGTGACATCATCACAAGATGGCCACCACAAAGATGGCTGCCACAAAGATGACCACCACAAATATGGCTGCCACAAAGATGGCCGCTACAAGATGGCTGCATGCATGCAGAGGCAGGGCCCAGTGGCTGCTCCGAACAACGAGGCCTGGGAGGTCCCGCGGCTTTGCACAGCATGGAGAAGGCTGGTCCTGGCATCTCTGCCACCTCACATGGAGGAGGCAGGTCATGGCAGGGGAGGGCAGTTGTGGGCAGTCAGGCTGACAGGGAAGGGCAGTTGGGGATGATCAGGCCAGTGGGAAAGGGCAGTTGGGGGCTATTAGGCCGGCAGAGGAGCAGTAAGGCATCAATCAGGCCAGCAGGGGAGTGATTAGGGGGTGATCAGGCTGGCAGGCAGAAGCAGTTAGGGGCAATCAGGCCAGCAGGCAGGCAAACGGTTAGGAGCCAGCAGTCCCAGATTGTTAGAGGGATGTCCTACTGCCAGTTTAGGCCCAGGTGGTTAAACCAGCAGTCAGACATCCCCTGAGGGGTCCCAGATTGGAGAGGGTGCAGGCTGGGCTGAGGAACACCACCCATCCCAGCCACCCCTCCACCCCATGCACAAATTTATGCACTGGGTCTCTAGTATAATGATAAAGGAAGCAGTCTAATAAGAGGATCTAACCCTTATAAACATTTATGCACCCAACATAGGAGCACCCAAATATATAAAGCAAATCTTGATGAATATGCAGGGAGAAATTGACAGTAATACAGTCACAGCCAGGGATTTTAACACCCCATTGACATCAGTGGATAGATCTTCCAGACAAAATCCACCAGGGAAAAGTTGCCTTAAATGACTAGATCAGATGAGTTTAATTGTTATTTTCAGAGCATTTCACGCCAAAACAGTAGAATACACATTCTTTTCAAGTGTACATGGAATGTTTTCGACATAGACAGACTACATGTTAGGATACAAAACAAGTGTCAATAAATTTAAGGATATTGAAATCATAGCAAGCATCTTCTCTAACCATGACAGTATGAAACTAGAAGTCAATCACAGGAAAAACAAAACAAAACTGAAGAACACACAAAGACATAGAGGCAAAAACTTTTTACTAAACAATAAATGGCTTAACAATGAGGTCAAGGAAGACATCAAAAGATAACTTGAAATAAATTACAATGAGAACAAAATAGCCCCCAAATTATGGGACATAGTGAAAGCAGTCCTAAAACAGATATTCATAGCATTACAGGCCTTCCTCAAGAAACAGGAAAATTCTCAAATAAACAATCTAACTTTACACTTAAAGGAACTTAAACATTAACAAACAACGCCCAGAGTACGTAGAAGGAAAGGAAATAATAAAGATCAGAACGGAAATAAACAAAATAGAGTTAAAAAAAATACAAAGATCAAAATAAAACAGAGCTGCTTTTTAAAAAGATAAACAAGTTGACAAACCTTTAGCTAGACTCAGCAAGAAAAAAGAGAGAGGACCCAAGTAAATAAAATCAGAAATGAGAGAGAAGTAACAACTGACACTAAAAAACAATACAAAAGATTTTGTAATGAAATACTATGAGTAACTATATGCCAACAAATTGGACAATCCAGACAAAATGGGTAAATTCCTAGAAAGATACAATCTTTCAAAACAGAATCAAGATGAATCAGAGAATCCAAATAGACAGATTACAACTAGCAAGATTGAAACAGTAATAAAATAATTTCCCAACAAACAGAAGTCCTTACAGATGAATTTTACCAAACACTTAAAGAATGGACACCTATTTTTCTCAAACTATTCCCGGAAATTCAAGAGGCGGGAAGTCTCCCAAGCTTATTTTATGAGGCCAGCATTATCCTAATTTCAAAACCAGACACAGACACTACGAAGAAAGAAAATCGCAGGCCAATATCCCTGATGAGCTTAGATGCTAAAATCTTCAACAGAATATTAGCACACCAAATCCAGAAATACATAAAAATCCTAGAAGGAATAACTTTTCATAGCAATATCTAGTCTGATACATATAGCTCCCTGGGCAAGGAAAACAAAAGGAAAATGAACAAACAGGACTATTTTAAACTAAAAAGGTTTTGCACAGCCAAGGAAACCATCTTAACAAAGTGACAAGACAGCCCACTGAATGGGAGAACACATCTGCATATACATCTATTAAAGGGTTAGTATCCAAAATGTATAAAGAACTTACAAAAGCCAGCGCCAAAGAAACAAACAATCCAATTAAAAAGTGAGCAAAGGTTCTGAATAGACACTTCTCCAAAGAGGACTCACAGAAGGCAGATGGGCACATGACAAGATGCCCAACATCACCAGTCATCCGAGAGATGCAAATTAAACCACAAGGAGATGCCAGCTCACACCTGTCATAATGGCTATCATCAACAAAGCAACAGATAGCAAGTGCTGGCGAGGATGTGGGGAAAGGGGAGCCCTCTTGCACTGTTGGTGGGAATGTGAACTGATGCAGCCACTGTGGAAAGCAGTATGGAGTTAGCCCCCAAAATTTCAAATGGAACTGCCTTATGACCCAGCAATTCCACTTCTGGGAATTTATCCAAAACAACAACAACAACAACAACAAAAACCCCGAAACAATAATTTTAAACAGTATATGCACCTCTATGTTCATACAGTGCTGTTTACAATAGCCAGGATTTGGTGCAACCTAGTGTCCATCAGCAGAGGAGCGGATAAAAAATCCGCACCACGTTTACACAATGGGCTACTACTTGGCCATAAAAAAGGGATGACATTTTGCTCTTTGTGACGGCATGGAGAGCATTATGCTAAGTGAAATAAGCAAGTCTGAGAGAAAGACGAGTACCATATTTTTTCACTCCGATATGGAATCCAACAAGCAAAATAGAGACAGATACATCGACAGAGAGCAAGCAGAATATATACATACTTTTCCCTGGTGGCACTTTCCAGCTTCTATGGCATGTGGGGAGAGCTCAAACAGAAAGGGTAAGAGGCTGAAGAGTCAAGGGCTGAGTTCAGAGAAACAGTGAAAAGTGAGGGAAGAAATCCAGAAAGGAGAGGGCCCGGGAGGGGGGGGGGTGTATATTCCAAAATCAGCATACAAATGCCTCTTCAAACCTTGGCTGACCCCTACATTATACAGGTGAGACTCCAAAGATCTCCATGAAAACAACAGGAGAAGTCTGCGAGCAGAGATTTAATCAGCTATTCAGTTCAGTGAGATAGAATTTGAAGTTCAACTTCTGCAATGTTGGTCCTTGAACTGATGCCAAGGAAGGACCATGCCTTAGGTGTAAGGGCCATATCCCAGGACCAAGTGTGAATGTAGGGCTAGGAAATACTGATAGAAACTAGCCCTTTCAAAGCCTAAACTCAACCCTCCACCAGGTCAAAGCAATTGCTTGTGATTTGATTGCCTGTTAGAACAAAAGGTAACACTATTCAAAGGAGAGTAACAGGCCCAGAGCCTCTACAAGGTGCAATGGACTTTTATTAATATAAACTCCATAGTCATACAAAGGAGCAAGAAAATGGGACCCATCATAAAAGAACAAATACGTTTAAGAAAGCAAACTCAGAGAAGACAGATGGTAGAATTACTTAATAAGAACTTTAGAATAAGAATTACAGATATGTTTTTACATTTTTTATGAGAAAATAGGGATGGAATGTACATATATACTCACTGTGATGGAAATGTCGAGAAATGAAATAATAAAGAAGAATAAAATGAAAATTCTAGAACTGGGAAATGCTAAATGGGATACAAAAAATGTATTGAATGGCAGACTGAAAACTGCAGAAGAAAGCATCAGCTAACTTGAAGACAGGCCAATAGAAATGAACCAAACTGAAACCCTCAGAGAAGAAAGATTTTTAAAACAGAGCCTTGCCGGACTGGGGGCAATTTCAAGCAATCTAATATCTATGTGGTTGGAGTCCTAGAAAAATGGGGGCAGAAAAAAACATGTAAAATTATAGTGGTGAGAACATTTCAAAATGTAATTGGAAGCATTAACCCACGTGTCAGTGGGCCCAAACAGAGTCCATACAAACTAAACTGCACCTGGGTGTGCCGGAGTAAATAAAACCTGCGAGAATGAAGAATGAAAAGAAAAACCTTAAAAGTAGTCAAAGAAAAAAGACACATTGCATACTCGGAGAACACTCAGAAACAATAACGCCATAGGTGACAACATTTTTAAAATACATTTTATTGATTTTTTTTACAGAGAGGAGGGAGAGGGATAGAAAGTCAGAAACATCAATGAGAAACATCGATCAGCTCTCTCTTGTACACCCCCTCTTGGGGATGTGCCCACAGCCAAGGTACATGCCCTTGACGGGAATCAAACCTGTGACCTTTCAGTCCGCAAGCAGATGCTCTATCCCCTGAACCAAACTGGTTTTGGCTGATGATGACAACATTTTTAAAGGGCTGAAAGAAAAAGGTGTCATTCTGGATTTCTGAATATAGTAAAAAAAAAAACAAAAAACGGTCTTCTAAAAAACAGGGAGAAATAATGACAGTCTTGGCAAGTGAAATCTAGAAGAATTCCTTGCCAATATATATATGTTACAAGAAATGCTAAAAGATGTTCTTTAGGCTAAAGGCAAATGATAATGGGTAGAAATTCCGATATTCAGAGAGGACTGTAGAGTGTTAAAAATGGTTCCTATGTGAGTAAATATAAAATTGTGTTTTTCTAATTCCTTAAAAGGCAGTTGTTTAATAGATAAATAACAGAGCTTATAGTTTATATGGAAGTAAAACGTATGACAATAAAAGTCCAAAGGATTGCAGGGGATGGAGGGACTTGCTTTGCTGAGAGCATCTTATGTTATATGTGAAATGGTACATTCATTCAAATGGGACTATAATGGATTAAGCGTCCATATCATAATCTTAGAAAAGTAAAAATAATATAAAGAAGTATAGCTTAAAACCCATGAAAGAAACTAAAATGGAATACAAAATAATAATAATAATAATAATAATAATAATAAATCTGAAAGAAGGCAGAGGAAAAGAATAGGAATAAACTGAGGATAAAATAGAAAGCAAGAAGCAAGGTAGGCGATTCAAACCCAACCGTGTCAATAATTTCACTGTTTACAAATGGACCCCCCCCCACACACACACACACACACATAAACAGACAAAAGTGATCAGTTCAAGAAACACAAGAAAGATCTAGGCCAGTGGTCGGCAAACTCATTAGACAGCAGAGCCAAATATCAACAGGGCAACGATTGAAATTTCTTTTGAGAGCCAAATTTTTTAAACTTAAACTTCTTCTAACACCACTTCTTCAAAATAGCCTCACCCAGGCCGTGGTCTTTTGTGGAGGAGCCACACTCTAGGGGCTAAAGAGCCACACGTGACTTGCGATCCGCAGTTTGCCGACCACTGGCTTTCAGCTTTCGGCCCGGTGAAGTACTACCTGCTGACACACAAACACACACACACACATCACACACAGCAATATTTATTCTGAGACATACATCTGTGTGACCTAAACACAGCCCAAGTCTGAAGGCAGTAGGAGTGCAGACAAGGGTGAAAGCTCTGAGAAGGTGCTCACAAAATCCCGGCATTGTTGGGGCGTGCGTGGGATTCAGGGTGGGGACATAGGGAAATCGCTGTGCTTTTCGCTCAGTTTTGCTATGAATCTAAAATGGCTCTAAAATGGCTCCATACAGGCTCAGGCTGGGCAGCCCAGTTGGTCAGAGCCTCATCCCAATACACCAAGGTTATGGGTTTGATCCCAGCCAGGGCACATACTAGAAGCACCCAATGACAGACATGCATGAATAAATGGAACAGCAAATCTCTCTCTCTCCCCCTACTTCCTCTCTCTAAAATTAATCAATTAAAAAAATAACAGAGCCACCAATGGGGGTGTGCAGGTGTCCAAAACATGAGACAGAAACCAGCTTGAAGGAGCGCCTACTGGCCAATGTTAGGACAATTGGAGCACAAAACTAAACAGTAATAACAGGTGTATAAAAATGCACATAACTATACTAAAATGGACAAATATACAGAAAGGGAAGAATGCCCACTAGGATATACAGAAGGAGAGATGAAGAGCAAATGATCACGTGTGCTGAACCACTAGGTCAGTGGTGGGCAAACTGCAGCTTGCGAGCCACATGTGGCTCTCGAGCGTCGGTTTGCCACTCTGTTGACTAATGAGTTTGCCAACCACTGGGATAGGGGTTAATCACAAGGAATGAAATCGAGAGTCTAGGTCAGTGGTCGGCAAACTCATTAGTCAACAGAGCTGCAGTTTGCCAACCACTGCACTGGGTGAACGTGTTATGAGGAGCAAGGTTGTTGACAAAGTCTCTAAGTGTCTGTTATTCACTGGACTGCGTCCCTCCAAAGCTGGCACATGGAGGGCCTGGTCCCTGTGGGACTGTGCCTTCAAAGAGGCCCCTGAGGCTCCATGAGGTCCTGTGCGCAGTTCCTAATCCAATAGGACCGGTGTCTCTGCAAGAAGAGGGAGAGAATCCAGGGAACCGTGCTTGGGGGAGCGGCCTGTGAGGACACAGCGGGAAGGTGGCCCTCAGCACCACAAGGAGAGAGGCTCCCGCAGAGCCCAACCCGCCACATCTGGATCTTGGACTTCTGGGCTCCACAGCTGTGAGAAAATGCACTCCTGTCCTATAAGCCACCCAGCTGGTGATGTTCTGTCCTGGCACCACCACTGACTTAGGAATTACAGAAGGAACATCATCACTTTCCCACAGTGAACCTGGGAAAGGCCAACTTAACGGAAAGGCCAAAGTGAGCATCACTAGTGTCAGACCAACACCTCGCACCTTCAGATGGGATACACCAAGAAGACACGGCGTATCGATAATATCCCCCAAACGGCGTGATCTGAATCTGCTCCTGAGGAAATGTCGGGCGCCCCCCGAACTGAGAGGCGTTCTGCAGAGGAACTGACCTGCACTCTCCAAAGTGCCAGGAGCACGAATGGCAAAGGAAGGCCGAGATCTGATCCAGGTGACAGGAGACTAAAGGGACTCCAGTGCCCTGAACCACTCTGGGCTCGACCCTGAACTTGCAACGAAGTAGCTACAACGGACACGTTGTAAGTCAGTGAAATGTGAATATACGCTGTGGATGGGATAAAAGAATCATATCAGCATCAACTTGTCTGAGTTTGGTATTTATTTTGTGGGTATGGAAAACAATCTCTTGTCCCTGGGACACACACTGTGTGGTTAGGGGTGTGTGATGTCCCCAACTTCTCCTCATTGGCTCAAGGGGAGAAATACACACACATGTGTGCATGTTTACATATCTTTATACACATATGTATATACACAGAAATATAAACATGTATATATGTGTATGTACACATAAACATATAGGTGTGTGTGCACATTCATACATCTATGAGAGGGATAGAAGAAGAAAGGCAAGGATAATCAAGCAAATGTGATAAAATGTACACAATTCATGAATCTGAATGAAGATTTACAGAAGTCCCTTATACTAGTCTCCCAATCTTACATCAAAATTAAAAAGTTACCCAAAATAATGGTTGATGAAAAAGAAAGCCACAGACAGGGAAGAAATATTTTCAATTCATATGTGCATCCAGAATTCATTAATAACTTGCGTAGTTCAATAGTAAAAAGAAAAAAAACAAGCAAACATTGAACATACATGTCACAAAAGAAGATATTCAAATGGTTAATTAGCACATGAAAGGTGACCTATGACCTAGGTGTTCCAATCTTATTCATCCAAGAGAAGTAAAAACATATAACTACAAAAAGATTTTTATGCAAATGTTCATTACTGCATATCCTATCTAATAAAAGAGTAATATGCAAATTGGCCATACCTTCGCTACACCCACAGCCACATCCCAAAGCCAATCAGAGTGAGTATGCAAATTAACCCAACCAAGATGGCAGTTAATTTGCATAGCCACGTGCAGAAGAAGGCGTAGAAGGAAGCCAAGCACTGTAGAAGGGAGCAAAGCTACAGAGAAGTAAGCAAGCAGGGTGGGGGAGAAGGGAGGGAGAGAGGCAGAGGAGATGGGAGTGAGGCAGCAGAGAAGGGAGCGAGGCAGCAGAGAAGGGAGGGAGCTTTGCTCAGGCCGCAGGAAGCTCTATTCTTGCAGAAATCTTCCTGCAATGGGTCTCTAGTCCTCTATAATAAAAGCCTAATATGCAAATTGTCCCCTTGACTGGGAGTTCAACCAGGGGGCAGTGGTGGCAGCGGTGGCAGGCAGCCAGGAGAAGAAAGGCCCCGGCCAGCAACTGGCAGCCACTAGGGACCCTACCTGTGCATGATTTTCAAGCACTGGGCCTCTAATTCTCCTGTATAGTAACGATGTAATATGCAAATGTTCGTTATGCCATGAAGCTTAACGACTGATTGTGCAACAACTGGATCATGGGTCAGCAGGAGAGTTACACTGAGACACTGTCTGAGTGTCAGGGACAGAAGACAGAGAGCTACAGGAGGGGCAGGACAGCAAGCTATGAGGGGAGGCGGAGGACAGAGGACGGAGGGAGCTCCAGGAGGGTGGGGCAGTGGGTGGAGAGCTATAGGAGGGCAGCAGTGAGCTACTGGCACACGGATTCGTGGGCAGGGCTACTAGTATATTAATAATAGCCCCAAACTTCCAATCCAAAGCCACTCAGATGCCCACCAACAAAATGACTGATTGTGGTCTGTTCATACAATGAAACTCCATTAAGCAAGAACACAAAACATTGCACACACTCGGCATGAATGAACCTCAAAGCAGTTTGCCACGTGCGAGAAGTCAGAAGCAAACAAACAACAGGATGTTCCCTACACAGCCCTGGCGCAGGCAAAACCAACCACGGTGACGGGAATCGGGGCAGCAAGGCCCTCAGAGGGGAAGCGTTTCGGCGGGAAACCCACGAGGGACCGTCTAGGGTGACAGAAACATTCTGTCACTCGTGTGCCGGTTACACGGGTGTTCGCATTTTCAAAACTCGTCAAGCTGTTCACTCGAGACCTTTTTTGCGGTATGTAAATTCTACTTCAACTGCAAAATCTTTTGGAAAAGAACTAGGGGCTTCCTCGTTACAATATGTTAAATCAAATAAAGAAAAGTCAGACTCGCCGTAGCTGGTTTGGCTCCGTGGATAGAGCATCAGCCTGCAGATGGAAGGGTTCCGGTTCAATTCTGGTCAAGGGCACATGCCGGGGTTGTGGGCTCGACCCCCTCCAGGGGGCATGCAGGAGGCAGCCCATCAATGATTCTCTCTCATCATTGATGTTTCCATCTCTCTCCCTCTCCCTTCCTCTCTGAAGTCAATAAATATACACTGAGTGGCCAAATTATTATGATCTCTGAACGCATAATAATCTGGTCACTCAGTGTGTGTGTGTGTGTGTGTGTGTGTGTGTGTGTGTGTGTATTAGAGGCCAAGTGCATGAATTCATGCATGGGTGGGGTCCAGCCACCCTGGCCAGGAGGAGGGAACATGGGCAGTTGGCCAGCCTGCCTGCTGGTTGAACTCCTGGTCAAGGGGACAATTTACGTATTAGCCTTTTATTATATAGGATATACACTGAGTGGCCAGATTATTATGCATTCAGAGATCATAATAATCTGGCCACTGCGTGTATATTTTGTGTGTGTGTGTGTGTTTATTTTTTTTTATTATTTTTTTTAATTTAATATATTTTATTGATTTTTTACAGAGCGGAAGGGAGAGGAATAGAAAGTCATAAACATCGATGAGAGAGAAACATCGATCAGCTGCCTCTTGCACGCCCCCTACTGGGGATGTGCCCGCAGCCAAGGTACATGCCCTTGACCGGAATCGAACCCGGGACCCTTCAGTCCGCAGTCCGACGCTCTATCCGCTGAGCCAAACCGGTTTCGGCTATATGTTTGTTTGTTTTTAAGAGTCAGACTCATAGGGACTAAGACACTGTCTGAGTGTCAGGGACAGAAGACAGGAACCCTGAGATGTGCCCCGCCCTCGCAGGCCCTGGTGGCCTGGGAATGGAGCTGGGCCACCTGCCTGGGCTCAGCAACCACCACCCGGGCATGGCCATCCTCAGCACGCGCTCCATCACATCGTGGTCATGTTGTCGGAGGGAGGCAAGGCTGCCGGGCCTGGGCCCGGTCTCTAAGCCCCACGTGTCCAGCACCCCTGTCCCCAGTTCTCCTTGGTGACGGAGGGAGGAACATCCAAGTGGCCGTGACCTCTCTGGGCCTCCGGCCCCGGGAGGTGACCTTGACCTCTGTGAGGGCCCTGTAAGTGGTGCCGTGAACCTGTCACCGGGCCTGAGCTCCCCATCCGTTCCCCACGGGGACTCCAGACCAGGCTGACACCCCAACCCCTGTGCCCAGGGCACACGATGCCCTCAGAAATGATAACCGTGCCCCCTGCTTTGGGGTCCTCCGGATCCGTGCTCTTTCTCTCACCTGCACGGTGGGAGCCGTGGGCAGCGGGTCACCTAAGGCCGCAGGCTTGGCCCGCAAGCTGTCGCTGGCAGGGACCTGTCACCACCACGGCGTCCGGCACCCCAGCGCGTGCCCGGCGTTCGTGCTGAGCAGGGAGAACACGCAGACGCAGATCTCCGTTTGCCAAATGACTTTCTGCAAAAGCTGATTTCTCTGGCCGGCAGAGAAGCCCGGCGCTGTGTCTGAGAGTCCACCTGCGGGCGGCCCCCAGGCCTCACCCACAGCCCCTCTCGGGGGGCGGGACTTGTTCTCAGTGAGCAGGTGAGCACGCAGAGCCTGGGGAAGGTGAGGCAGGAGGGGGAGCGACCCCGGGGGCCAGGAGGGTTGTCTACAGTGGGAGCGGGTCCCAGGGCCCCATCCATGGGCCACCCATGGGTGTCCAGTCAGGTCCCCAACATGCTCGGGGTACAGCTGTACTTCTGTGGCTTCCTTCTGCCCTCCAACCCCCATCTGCCCCCCACTCCTGGGGCATCCCTTGCCTGGCTAATCTGGAGTCTGTGGGGAAAACAGGGAGCACCTAGCAGTCCTGAGGGGCGCGCCTTCCTGGTCCCTGCTGCTCCCCGAGGTGGCCGTGGCCTGGTCTGTCTGCGAAGGTTGGTGAGTCTTGGGGTCAGACTGTCGGACACAAGCAGGAGGCCCTGGTCTGGCGCCACTCCCTGCGCACACCGCAAGGCAGTCCCTGCACCGAGTGCTTCTCATCCGATGGCCGTGCCAAAGCCCAGGGTGCCTGCGACACAGGTCTCCTGTCCCAGAGAGGCCAGCTCAGACCCAGAGAGGGGCTGGTCACCGTCCGCGGGATGGTGTGGGGGAGGCAGCATCGCTGACACTCAGTCTTTAAAGTCAGATCCCCTCCTTCAAACACCATATTACCTCCTCACAGATGGGGGGAGGAGGAGAGAGGGAGGGAGGAGAGAAGGAAAAAGAAAGGAGAGAGGGAGGGAGGGAGGGAGGGAGGAAGGAAGGAAGGGAGAGAGAAAGAAAGTGCATCCTATCTGTGGTATAAGGATCTTTTCCATTTTACAGATGGGAAAACTGAGGCTCAGGGAGGTGATGAGCAACTCTCTGATTCTGAACTAACTGTGACACAAGGGATGTAACTCCGGGGCCTTGTCTCCTCACAGGAAAGAGGCAAAGGGCCAGCCGCCAGGGAGACGGCACCTGGGCATCCCAGCCAGAGGCGTCCAGGCCAGCACCCCGGCTCACCCCGGACAGCTTATCCACGAGGACCTCAGCTACCCACGGGAACAAAACTCAGCTTCTAAACAGAGACAACAGAACCGACAGCAAAATAGCATCTTAAGGTCCAGAATCTTAAGGAAAAGAAGACAAACACAGCTCGTAAAACCATCAGTTCTCACAGACCCAAATAGGGATTCGGTCAATAAAACGTTTGAAAGTTATTGGGAACATAATCTTGGATTTAAAGGAAAGTGTGTGCATAATGAGGACACATACAGGACCTCAACAGAGGAAGGAAAATCGTCCAGAAAAGAGTAACGTGGGAATTCCAGAACGGGAGGACACACACCAGAACTGGTAACGGATGGGCACAGTGGAAGACGGGTTGTCTACAGCTGGCATCTCACGTGAGTATGGAAACGACCGAGCATTTTCGCTCTAAAACCGAGAACAAAGCACTGAGAGCCACCTATTCAACGGGCTCCGAGACTTTACCCGGTGCAGAGGCAATGATATTAAAAAGGCATATAGATTAAATAACAATACAACAGTATGTCTTTCAGCTGAAACCGGTGTGGCTCAGTGGATAGAGCCTCGGCCTGCGGACTGAAAGGTCCCGGGTTCGATTGCGGTCAAAGGCATGTACCTTGGCTGCGGGCACATCCCCAGTAGAGGGTGTACAAGAGGCAGCTGATCGATGCTACTCTCTCATCAATGTTTCTGACTTTCTATCCCTATCCCTTCCTCTCTGTGAAAAATCAATAAAATATATTTTTAAAAAAACAATAGTATGTCTTGCAGACAACATAGCTATCTATGAGGAGAATCCCAAAGACTCTACAAGCAATCTCCCACCACAACAAAGTGAATTTACTAAAATTGGCCGTCATGAGGTTCATATACAAAAACCGGTAGCATTGCTATACACTAGAATACAGAAGTTAAGGAAATGTGAAAACAGCATAATCAACAATAGCACCCTCCCCAAATAAAATACATATAGCAGCTCTAAAAAATATGTGTAAGGTCTGCATGCAAAAATTTCAGAACAGGGATGTAAGAAATAAAGACCTCCATAAGTGAAATACTGTGCATCGATTAGAAGACCAATTATTGTTAAGACTTGAAATCTCCCACATTGATCTACAGATCCCAAACGTAAAATTTACAGGCATTCACAGGCTTATTCTGAAATTTATATGGAAAGGCAAAGGAACTGGATGAGCCGAAATAATTTCCAAAAAGAACAACAACATTGGGAGACTTACACTACCTGATCCAGAGTTTTACTATAAAGCTACAGTAATCAAAACGGGATTGTATTGGTCCAAGAAGCAATATATAAACCCATGGAAAAGAATGAGATTCCAGAAATAAACCCACACATATGGCCAATTTTGATACAGGGGGAGAGGCAATTCAGGGGAGAAAGAATTGCCTTTTCGACCACTGCCGATGGAATCATTGCATTTCCAAATGCAATCTGTGGACCTTGCCTCAAGCCTCGTGCCTTCCACAAAAATTAACTCAAAATGGCTCATCGATCTCCATACGAAACCCCAAAGGACAGAACTTCTAAGAGAAAACATAGGAGGAAGCCTTTGTGGCTTCCTTGAGTGAGTCAAAGATTTCTTACAAATGACACCAAAAGCACAATTCATAAGAGATGAAAATTAGTAGTTTGGACAGCATCAAAATGAGTAATTCTAGCCTTGAAACGGCTGTTATTAATAAGAACAAACTGAAAGGCGTCTATTTAAGAAGAACCACGGATGCTCGGAACAACAGCGAGTCCGAGGCGTTTTAAATTTCGGGCTGTTCCCACAAGCTGCTCCCCCCAGCTCAGTGGTGCAGTTCCCTTAAAAGGCTCATCCCCCAAAGAAGCATTGAGCAGACTGTCAAACTACAGCGGGAAGGCAGGGGAGGGTGGGGGCCGGGGGCTGTAAGAGATCAACCAAAGGACTTGCATGCATGCATATAAGCACAACCAATGGATACAAGACACTGGGGGGGGGGGGCAGGTGAGGGCATGTGCTGGGGGGTGGTGGAGGCCTGGGGGAGGTAAATGGGAGGGGAAAAAAAAGGAACATGTGTACTACTATTTTTAATACTTTAAAGAATTAAAAAAAAAATTTTTTTAATAGGCTCATCCCCACAGCACAGTCGGTCAGTCGCTTGACCTTGAACTGGAATCTGCAGGAAAATCCCCATTCCCAAGGCTCTATTGCTCTTTGATATGCCGATGAGCTCAGCTCAGTGGATAAAGCCCTATGCCTGGACATTGCTGAAAAAGACAGGAATCTGCTCCCAGCATCCCCGTTGCCCTGAGGCTGAGATTTCAGTTGGAGCAAAGGAAATCCTGGCCACGGATTTAAAGGGAAGATGCGGAGAACCAGGAAACCAAAGGGAACTTTGAAGAGCGCTCGCAAATTCCTGAAGATCCAAAAGGCAATCTGCACACCCAGTCGAGACCCAGAAAAGAAGTCCCTGTCAGTCAGCCCCCTTTGGCGTTAAGCCCCTCTATACACAGGCAGTGGAAAGACCAGCGGCAGATCTGAAAGCACCTGAAGTTTGAAGGCGTGAGTTACTCACAGGTGAACTCTACCGAGGATGGGAAATGTAAAGTTCGAGGCAATCGGGGAAATCTTCTGATCGATTAGTGGCTCAGCTCTAAATTGTACTGACACAGGGCTGACCCCTAGGAAGCCAGGCTTAAAATAATAAAGGAGAACTTGAGAAGAAATGAGCAGAGAACTCAGGGGATGCACTCTATGGGGAATATGGACTCAGCCCAGGAAAAGCCCCTAAACCAATACGCAGCAAAAAAGAAAAGCAGGAGCAAACGTTAAAAACGAAATCAAACCCAGCAACAACACCAGTCCCCGGAGGGAGAGGAGCTGATGACAGAATTGTTACAATATGTTACTTTAAATACCCAGTTTTAACAAAAATTACGACATGTGCAATGAAACGAGAAAATGTAATCCGTGTAATGGGAGGGGAGACGGCCAACAGAGGATGTCCCTGAGGTGACCCAGATGTTGGAGTTAGGAGACAGACAACTTAAATCAGCTAATATCAACATATTCAAAGAACTTTAAGCCTGTGTTTAAAGAACCAAAGATAAATATGACAACTCTGTCTCACAAACTAGAGGATATCATAAAGAGATAAGAGAAGGGGAGAAAACAAGCAGAAATTCTGGAGTTTGAAAGTACAATATCTGAAATGAAAAAATTCACCGGAGAAGCTCAGCAAGTTTGAACTCGGATAAGAAAGAACCAAACATTTAAAAAGAAATAACACACCTTGACAGAGCTGGCTGCAGTGTTGTCCCAACTCTAAAAGGTTAGGGTGGTTTTTTATTTTTTAATATTTTTATTTTTATTGATTTCAGAGAGGAAAGGAAGGGGAGAGAGAGATAGAAACATCAATGATGAGAGAGAATCACTGATCAGCTGCCTCCTGCACACCCCCTCCTGGGATTCGAGCTTGCAACCCAGAAATGTGCCCTTGACTGGAATTGAACCAAGGACTCTTCAGTCCACAGGCCAGCGCTCTGTCCACTGAGCCAAAGCAGCTAGGGCAAGGTTGTGGGTTTGATCCATGGTTGGGGCACATACAAGAGGTAACTGACAGATGTTTCTTTCCTGTCTCTCTTTCTCTCTCTCTCTCAAAAATAATTCATTTTAAGAAAATTAATACAATTCTTCACAAACTCTTCCAGAAAACAGAAGAGGAAGAAACACTTCCCTAATCATTTTATGGGGCCAACATTACCCTAATGTCAAAATCAGAGAAATATATCACAAGAAAGAAAAAATAAAAACTACAGATCGCTATCCTATCTAACAAAAGAGTAATATGCAAATTGACCATTCCTCTGATCAAGCCATGCTCACAGTCATGCCCACCAGCCAATCAGGAGCAAATTATGCAAATAAACCCCAACCAGGATGGCTACAACCACTGAGAGCAGGAGGAAGGCTTGGGTTTCCCCAGCAATGGAGGAAGCCAAGCATTCTGCCTGCCCTTGCTGGCCTAGGCCTCCACTCAATGCTACAAAGTTTCAATTATGGAAGATACTTAATCCCAACAGAAATGGCAGTAGCCATGGAGCTGGAGAGAGCAGAGGCGAGGGTTGCCGGGGCGATGGAGGAAGCCAAGCGTCTGCAGCCTTAGCACCTAGGCCTTCATTCTAGGCTACAATGTTTCAAACAAAAATGGCTGCCACCACAGAGCCAGCAGAAGGCTTAGCTCTGCTCCAGGATACAAAGTTTCAATTGTAGAACATAAATTAACCCCAGATCCCAGGGCCTCCACTTGGGTCACTGGGGGATTTGACCAGCCTGCAAACCAACATAGGCCCCTCCCCCAGGATTCCCCACACCTCAAGGGAACCCCCACCCTGATCCAGGACACCCTTCAGGGCAAACCAGCTGGCCCCCACCCATGCACCAGGCCTCTATCCTATCTAATAAAAAAGTAACTTGCAGATTGACCATCACTCCAACACACAAAAGGGCTGCCTCCATGTGGTCAAGGATCCTGCCCCCGTGTGGACACAAGATGGCCACCACAAGATGGCCAGCAGGGGAGGGCCGTTGGGAAGTTCCAGGCCTGCAAGGGAAGGCAGTTGGAGGTGATCAAGCCTGTAGGGGAGGGCAGTTAGGGGTGACCAGGCCGGCAGAGGAGGGAAGTTGGGGGCAAACAGGCTGACAAGGGAGCAGTTAGACATCAATTAGGCTGGTAGGGGAGTGGTTAGGGGTTGATCAGGCTGCCAGGCAGAAGTGGTTAGGGGCAATCAGGGAGGCAAGCAGGTGAGCAGTTTGGAGCCAGCAGTCATGGATTGTGAGAAGGATGTCCGACTACCCATTTAGGCCCGATCCTACTGGGATCTGGTCTAAATGGGCAGTCTGACATCCCTCAAGGAGTCTCAGATCAGAGAGGGTGCAGGCTGGGCTGAGGGACACCCCCCCCCTGCCCCCAGTGCATGAATTTTGTGCACCGGGCCTCTAGTCTCTTATAAGTAAACATGCAAAATCTATAAGAGTATATTAGCAAGCCAAATCCAGAAAAAAAAAAAAAATATATATATATATATATATATATATATATATATATATATATATATTACACTATGACCAAGTGGGATTTATACCACCAATACAAAAATTGTTTAACAGCCAAATCAATTTATGTAATACGCATCAACAGAAAAAACAAACACCACATGATTATGTAAATATATGCATAAAAAGCATATTACAAAAGGGCTCCCCACGAACGTACTCAGACTCACTCCCTCTGAGCTCCAGTGCTGGAGCAGCAGCTCAAAGGCACTGGGTACATAGTAGGAGGAACTAAAGTGTTTGGCATCAGAGTGAGAGCTGGAGGGGCGACTCTCTCCCAGAGTGCTGACAGAGGCTGTTGTTCCTTTGCTGCGTGCTCCCCACACAGAGCCAGCAGGCGGGCACATCCATCACCCTGTCTTACACTGTTCACTGAGATCCTGCTCCATCAACTTGCAGGCCCACCCAAGCTATTTCCAGTAGCTTTTCCATACAAATGGCCTCTCCTGGATCAGGCTTCAGATTCTCCTAAAATCTCTTGAACAAGCAACATCTGGCTTTGGTAGGCCCTGTACCTCTTGCTAAGTGGCCCCGGGCCTGGAACCAGCTGCAGCTGGCCTTGCTTCACAGCATGGCCTCTCTCGGGGACCTCCAAACCCACCTGCAGGTCACTCTGTAGCTCATGCTGAGCGGCCCGGGAAGAGCACAGCCAGTGACTAACCTCTGCCTGCATTTTCTGGGAAGCCTCAGAGCCAACACACCAGGTCAATAGCTTCAGACCACATTGAAGTGCCACCCAATCACCTCCACAAGTGATACACTCAAAGGGCAGACTCATCAGGCGCCAGAGCCCCCCTGAAGGAAATACTGCTCTGTGGAGTGGACCCTGTACAACTAATCATGGTGGTCACAGCCAATCTTTGCAGCCAATGGACTTTGGAATAAATCCCTCCCATTGACGTGCCAACAACAATCGAGGTTCAACTACAACAGGTAGGTGTACACAGCCTACATGGGGGCAGGGGGCACACCTGAAATGCCCAGCTTGGGTGATCAGGGAGGCTGTGCCACTGGACACTATGGGACACCTACTACAGGAGGCCAATCGAACAAGCCCAGGAGACAGAGCAGCTGTGCCTGATACATAGAAACAAACACATGACGACTGCCAAAATGAGGAGTCAATGAAATATGTCCCAAATGAAAGGACAAAGCAAAAAATCCAGATAAAGAACTAAATAAAACAAAGGCAGCAATCTGCCAGACACAGAATTGAAAGCACTGGTTATAGGATGCTCAGTGAATTTAGGGGAAGCATAGGTGAACTGGCAGAAAACTTCAACAGCATGAAAAAGGACATGGAAACCATAAATGAAGGATACACTTACTGAAATAAAGAATAATTTACATAAGTCAACAGTAGAATAGATGAAACCTATAATCAAAACAGCGATTTGGAATATGAGGAAGCAAAAAATACCCAGTCAGAACAGCAACAAGGAAAAAAGAATACAAAAATGAGGATAGTGTAAGGAGCTTCTTGGGACAACTTCAAGTCTACCAACTTTCACATCATGGGAGTCCCAGAAGAAGAAAGAGAGCAAGAAATTAAAGACCTATTTTTTTTAAATGATGATGATGGAAAACTTCCCTAACCTGGTGAAGGAAAAAAGACAGACAAATCCAAGAAGCATAAAGAGTCCCAAACAAGATGAACCCAAAGAGGCCCACACCAAGACACATCATAATTAAATTGCCAAGGCTTAAAGACAAAGAGAATCTTAAAAGCAGCAAGAGAAAAGCAGTTAGTTACCTACAAGGGGACTCCTTGTCAGCTTATTTCTCAACAGAAACTTTGCTGACCAGAAGGGATTGGCAAGAAATATTCAAAGTGATATAAAGATGATATAAAGATTGGCAAGAAATATTCAAAGTGATATAAAAGTGATATAAAGACCTACAACTAAGATTACTCTACCTAGCAAAGCTATCATTTAGAATCAAAGGACAGATAAAGAGCTTCCCATACAAGTAAAACTAAAGGAGTTTATCAGCACCAAACCAGTATTACATGAAATGTTAAAGAGTCTTCAAGAAGGAGAGGAAGAGGGAGAGGGAGAGGGAGAGGGAGAGGGAGAGGGAGAGGGAGAGGGAGAGGGAGAGGGAGAGGGAGAGGGAGAGGGAGAGGGAGAGGGATGTAGAGGGAGAGGGAGAGGGATGTAGAGGGAGAGGGAGAGGGAGAGG
This sequence comes from Antrozous pallidus, assembly GCA_027563665.1. Lineage (NCBI taxonomy): Eukaryota > Metazoa > Chordata > Mammalia > Chiroptera > Vespertilionidae > Antrozous > Antrozous pallidus. Next base: position 106,474,526 of record CM050515.1, read on the forward strand.
GAGAGGGAGAGGGGGAAGGGAGAGGGAGAGGGGGAGGGAGAGGGAGAGGGATGTAGAGGGAGAAGGAGAGGGATGGAGAGGGAGAGGGAGAGGGAGAGGGAGAGGGAGAGGGATGTAGAGGGAGAAGGAGAGGGATGGAGAGGGAGAGGGAGAGGGAGAGGGAGAGGGGGAGGGGGAAGGGAGAGGGGGAGGGGGAGGGGGAGGGGGAAGGAGAGGGGGAGGGGAAGGGGGAGGGAGAGGGGGAGGGGAAGGGGGAGGGGGAAGGAGAGGGGGAGGGGAAGGGGGAGGGAGAGGGAGAGAAGTCTTTGTGGCTCTGCCTGATTCTTGGGAGTGTGCAGCGAGGAAGAGGCTGGCTGGGCAGGTGTGGGCAGGGAAGGGGCCAGCCCTGTAAAGCTGGGGGTGCTTCTGGAGACTGAGAAGGAGCAGAGGCTCCAGTGTCCCTCCCCAACCTCTCCCCAGATCTGGATGGAGGCCATGTGGCTCCAATCTCCTGTTTGGGTTTCAGTACTTAACACTTGGCAAGGATTTCTGTCAATCCTATATATTCCCGGTAAACTAGCCGGCACGCCAAGGCTGTCCCCTCAGTGCTGACACCCCAGAGCACACAAGGTGCCACGGCTGTACATGCACGGAGAGCCATTTCCCCGGACGCGTGTATCACCGTCTAGGCTCTGTGCTTGAACCCCCATGGGCAGCAGCCCGGCAGCTGCTTGCGGCTCCGTCCTCCACGCCCATGGTGTTTTATCCAGGGGGTACGTGGGGAGGATGCAGGTCCTCTGGGCGTGGGCCAGCCGGAAGGCGGGTCGGGGCTAGACCCAGCCCCAAAAGTTCCGACAATGACCGCCCATCAGCCTCAAGGTCAGCCACACTGACCTGCACTCCAGCTGACTGGCTGCGCCTTAGGCCACACGGGTCCTTCTGCCTAAACCGCCCTCCTGGTTCCCTTAGCCCAGTGGTCGGCAAACTCATGAGTCAACAGAGCCACATACCAACAGGACAACAATTGAGATTTCTTTGGAGAGCCACATTTTTTAAACTTAAACTTCTAATGCCACTTCTTCAACATAGACTCGCCCAGGCCGTGGTATTTTGTGGAAGAGCCACACTCAAGGAGCCAAAGAGCCGCATGTGGCTGGAGAGTCACAATTTGCCGACCACTGCCCTAGTGGGTGCCCTGTCTTCCAAAAGACCCAGCCCCCAAGAAATAGCCACCGTGTGACCCGCCAAACACAGTCACCGTCATGTTTCCTGTAGCTCAGCGAGCTGCCCCTCCCACAAGCATCCTCAGCATCCTCACTCAGGGGGACTCTCTGAACCCCTGTTTCTTCCTCTGTGGCCTGGGATCATCATGCCGCCCACCAGTGGGGCTAGGACAAGGGTGAGGTGAATGAAGCACTTGCCTGGGGCCTAACCTTTAAAGGGGCCACCAGAAAACTCAGTAATGGAGATAAATAATACTTGAGCCCGAGGGATTCAACAGTCAAAATTAATGCAAATATATCCATGAGGAACATCATACTGAAACTGCAAATAAAGAGGGGATCGGTAGAGGTGAGGTTTCTTCCGGCCTCAGGCTTTTACTCGGCTCGGTGCTGCCTCCCTCAGAATGGGTAGGGGGCACTCCCAGGTGCCGGGGTCATGAGAGCGTTGTGTCACCATGGAGACGTAGCCCCTGGTCCCGGGTGCTGTCAGACACAGATCCAGCTCAGATCATCGATTCTGTACATCTCTCAAGTCCATTTTTTTTTTGTATCTGCAGCCCACGGCCACTCCTGAAACATAAATTAATGTCCCTTTGAGAAGACCTTCCCTGTCCACAGAGGCTCCCCACATTCGAACCTTGTAAACCTCAGCCATAGGCCCCACCAATGTCCCTGGGGAGAAAGGTCAAGGGTGGGGGAGGGGAGTTGATCCTGCCCTGTCGCAGCCTCCAGTGTCCTCATCTCCACAGAGACCCCAGTCCCTTCTGTAAGAACACAGCCTGCCCTGGCCAGGGTGGCTCAGTTGGTTGTGGACCGCCCCATGCCCCGGAAGCTCGCTGGTTTGATCCCCAGTCAGGCCACATGCTTGCACGGCGGGCTCGGTCCCTGGTAAGGGAATAGGCAGGAGGCAGCCCGTCCATATTTCACTCTCACATCAATGCTTCTCTCCCTCTCTTGCTCCTTTCCTTTCTCTCTAAAAATCAATACAAAACCTTATAAAAAAAAAAAAAGAACACAGCCCCCCTACCAATTATTTTTCTTCTAGCTCTTCATCCCAGCCTAATCTACTTTGTTTACTTCATTCTCCTCTGTTCTACCCATCGCTTCCACTCCCTACTCCGGCCCACGCTGTTCCTGACCTCCCCTCATTGCACATCGCCCGTTCGCCCCAGCCTGCCCCGCGGCTAGCTCTCTGGAGCATCCACCCCACGCCTGTGTCCTTTATATATCTTGCCCATCCGTCCCACGTGGGCCACCCCATGCCGCTGTGCTCTCTGCCACCCGGTGCACGCAGCCCCGCGCCAGGGCCGGCGGCATTGGCGGGGACAGGACAGGGGAGACCTCCGTTCCGAGAGCCGCCTCCCCGGGCCGCTCCTGTCTTCCCAGCAGAAGCCCAGATGAGCTCATGTTTGCGGTCGGGCTTGTTTTGTTCCGTTTTGTTTTAAAAGTCAACAACTGTGACGGAAAGCGAGGCCTGCCTTCCACTCGCTGGCTCGCAGATCCCTTTCTGATCCGCCGCCCGTTCTCAGAGGCGTCCGGGATGTCAGCAGAGACCCACGCCAGCTGTCCTGGGACCACGTTTCGTGGCTGCACAGACGGGTCGGATCTGCCGTGGGGCCTGCGGGGCCTGGAGCTCCGCCCGCATCCTGACGCTGCATCTCCGACCGCAGCTGCTCCCCCTACCACTTGCCCCGTGCCTTCTGCTCCCCTCAGGGTTACCAGGTCATCGGGAAGCACCCACGATGCACACACACATGCGGGACACCCCAGGTTCCACTGTGGAAAGCAGAGCCCACCCCGGGCCCCCTCGGCACCGGCGCCCAGGTGGAAGGAGACCCCGTGGCTTTATGCTGTTCCTTTTGTTCTTGCTAAAATCTGTCTCTTGGAGCTGAAACCGGTTTGGCTCAGTGGATAGAGCGTCGGCCTGCGGACTGGAGGGTCCCAGGTTCGATTCCAGTCAAGGGCATGTACCTTGGCTGCGGGCACATCCCCAGTAGGGGGTGTGCAAGAGGCAGCTGGTCGATGTTACTCTCTCATCGATGTTTCTGACTTTCTATCCCTCTGCCTTTCTCTCTGTAAAAAATCAATAAAATGTATTTTTTTAAATTATTTGCCTTAAAAAAAATCTCTCTCTCCTGGAAACCAATCATTTTTCTTTTTGATCCTCACCTGAGGATATGTGTGTTGGTTTATTAGAGAGAGAGGAAAGGGAAGGTGGAGGGGAGGAGAGAGTGAAAGAAACAGCAGTGTAAGAGAAAAAACATCAGCTCTCCTACTGGAGATCGAATCCATATCTTTTGGGGCCCGGGACCATGTTCCTCCAACTGAGCCACCCGGAGATACTGGGTTTCCTGGTTGACCACACACACACACACACACACACACACACACTCACACACACATACACACATACACACACACACACACACACACTCACACACACACACATACACACACACACACACATACACACACACACACTCACACACACACACACACATACACACACACACATACACACACACACATACACACACTCACACACACATACACACATACACACACACACACTCACACACACACACACACACACACACACACACGTCTACATAGATAACTTACCAAAGAAATCATTCTGTTGTGTCTCGCAATGACGTGGTATCACTCTCGGACCCACTTCACATTAGCGCCTGTGGCTCTACCCCTTTTTTAATCGACTGTGTAATTCTGCGAATACCAATATCATTTTGTTGAATGGTTGGGGAACCGTTCTTTGCTCCCATAAATCATATTCTGGCAAACATGATTGTAAGGGCTCCCTCCCCTGCACATCTCTGACGGTCACCCTCACTGCACATGTCAGGGTCTGCACCCCCCCCGCCCCCGCACACTCCCCTGACTGTTCCCATCAGCAGCGGGCAGACGTGCGGGTGTTCGCTTGAGGAGTTTGCATTTCTAAATGGTTAAGTCCCACCAAATTGCCCTTCTGCTTGTCCTTTGAATCCATTTTCCTCCCTCCAGCTAGAACAAGCTTTGTAAAATGAATCGGATCGCGTGACTCCTCAGCATTAAAAGCAAAGTGACACGCACCCACAAAAATCTCTCTAGAAACGGGTTGGCTTTGTGCCCCGAGGGAATGAACTAGCCTGCCACCAGGGCCAGAGACTGGCGTGTTTCGGGGGGCTGACACGGCACAGTGACCCCGTGTGTCTACAGGGCCATCGGGGATCAAATGTCACCTCTTCGCCCAGGGCTCTTCTCCCAAGGCCCCTGGGAGCCCGCCGGTCAGATACAGGCTTCTGGAGACTTCTAGGTGCGGCCCCCTGCGGCCGTGGCTCAGGCCAGCCCTCCAGACCCGGGCTGACACCTGGAAGCTGGCGGGATCCCGCCAGAGGGCTGGAGGCGGAAGGAATCCATTTCTCTGCTCCTCGGAGCTCGGGTTTCACTCCTGTAAAACGGAAGAAGTGCATCTCCCCGGACGGCTTTCGCTAAGTGACAAAGAAGAATTAATGCGTGGCGTGTGAACGCCCAAGCGCCCGCTCGGCGTGTGGCATTCTTATCAATCACGTAAAATATGATCGTCCCTCTGACATAAAACAACTGCTTGATCGATGTGTTCCTCCTGCTTCAGAGTCTCCGCTCTGACACGCACACCCCTTTCCCTTCCATTTTACCTCCTTTATCCATCACACCTGCTGGGCACACCCCTCCCCACGGGGCTCCCTTTGGTGGACGCTGGCACTAGCGGTGTGGACAAGAACTGCGAGGCGACACAGGACACCCTCAGTTCATTGACAGGCCTTGGAGGCTGGTGCTGGGGCGGGCATCCAGCTGGCCAGGGGTGGAGGCTGCCCTGGTGAGAGACACAGACCACGTCTGTCTCCAGGGCGGTGAGAGGTCAGAGGTGCCAGAAAGCCCCCGGCCAGCCCTGCTGGGAGCTGGAGACACCCCTCCCACAGAGAGCGACGGTGATGGGCTCAGTCCCCGGGTAGGGGGTGTGCGGGAGGCAGCCGATGGATGATTTTCTCTTCTCACTGATGTTTCTCTCTCTCCCTCTCCCTGAGTACCTTCTATGTGCCAAGCATCCTAGGCAAGACAGATGGACAAGGTGGGTTTGAGTCCTCTCCCTCTCTCTCTCTCTGTCTCTCTTTTTCTCCCTCCCTCTCTGTCTCTCTTTTTCTCCCTCCCTCTCTCTCTCTCTTTCAGTGGAAGGAGGAGACAGGGGTAAGAGAGAAGGGCCTTCTCCACAGGACCTGGCCCCTGCCACACCTCAGTTTCCCCACCTGGAAAGCACCAGTGTGAACCCCACGCCCTCCCTCAGGTTGTCATTCCGCAGGCATTTTTATTCACTTTGCTTTCGAGCTCCATCAGCAAATTGTGGGTGATCTGCTTTCTGTTTTTGAAAAGCCTTTCTCCGATGAATGCAGTTTTCAAGTTCCTCCCTGCCATTATACCTTTCTTTTATTAATGATCTGGTCTTTCAAAGTAGCCTATTTTTACTTTTCCATTGGCAGGATAATTTCTAGCCTGGTCTCACCACCCATGTCAATTTCCTTTGTTAATTTTCCAAGCCTCTGCTTTGCGCAAGGGCCTCACCTCTGAGCACTTAATTGATTTCTTCTATCACATAATTCCATGGCTTCATCAATAAGCAATTTCTATTTTTTTGTGCCTCATGATCGGCTCAGAGGTGAGTGCTGGATTAGACAGGATGAGCCTTCATTATCTCGCCAATGTCAATTTCCTCCCTGGTTCCTTTCTTCCAGGCGAGGCGCGCTCCGGGACTCTCTGTTCCCCCTTATAATTACTCTCCATCCCATTCGCTCCCCTGCCTGCCGTCCTGTGGGTTAAAAGTGTAAATTAACACATGTCTCCTTTCAAATGTTATTTTAACGTTCGGGGATCTGACGCCCGGGCTCACACCCTCCCACACGACAACCTGCCACAAACCTGGCCCTCCAGGGCGACTGTATGGGCATCAGTGGGATTTTTCCCAGCTCCCAGGGGGCTCTTGCCTGTTTAACACTCTCATTATGAACACGGACTCCGTGTAGGAGGCGGCAGAAGCCAGAAGCAGCAGCAGCAGCAGCCGGAGGCGGCCGGTGATGTGGGCAGCACAGGTCCCCGGGAGCCAGGGCCAGATGCACCCGGCACAGGCACCTGGTGCCTTGCTCTCGGCGATGGGTTTCGACCTGTCCAGGCCCCTGCAGGCCCCCGTCCCACTTCTTACCACCCAGAGGAGAAACCCATCAGAAACATTCCAGTATCGACCACCCCTTCTCTGTCTTTCTGGAAAGGGATGAGTTACCAGCTAAATGGGGTGAAGGGCCAGCCAGGCGGAACCTGCCCCATGATCCTCCCTGCGGGGTCCCGGATGGGCGGGAGCTGTGGTCCAGAGATGATTCATTCCTACCGTGGCTGGTGTGGAGCGTGCTCTGCCCCTGTTATGTCTGTTTCTGAGCCCTAGGATGTCACTCAGAGAGAGCCCAGCTCTTGCTAGACCCCAGTGGGATGCCTCTCATCCCAAGAGTGGGTAGGAACCCCCAGACCCCCAAGCCACCCTCCTGTTCTCACAGTCACCCCTGATGAGCCAGGCAGGAGAGCAGCCTCCCGTGGCCTGCCTGCGTCTCAACTATTTTGTGAAATGAGCTGTCAACCTGCATTGACAATCATGTGGACACAAAGTATTCCCGGGCTCCCCACGGGGAGGCAGACCTCACAAGGTGGTCCCCGTGGAAGAAATCTCAGGGAAAGTGTCCGTCTGGTCTCGGTACCGATAGTAGCTGTATGCCTCCTGACCCGTTGATTGGGCCCATCTCATGTCATCTCACATAGACTGATCCTGTTTCTCTCTTCCTCTCGGCCCCTAGGAAGCTCAGTAAGTTGTGTTAGAGAGTAGAAATATTCGAGCATGCTTCCTCCTAGTCAACTTAGCCTTGAATCCCAGCTGCACCTCACGAAATAGCCTTGCAAGATAGAACACTGTCAGCTTTCTGAAGAACAGGATGACCCTGTAAATAACATGGTCATCAATAACACGACCCTGACGTTACTTAAGAAAAACTGTTTTGTCTTGGGTTGCTTGTTCTGCACAAACAAGATGTGGTAAATGTGCTTAAAAGTGGTCCTGCCCAAAGGGTTGGAACTGCTCATGGACTCCTTGTGTGGAGAAAGGCAGAGCAGTCGCCGGCCGGCTAATAAAGGCTCCCTAAATTTTAATTTGGTCTGGGCTCCAGTGGTCACTCACTGGCGTTCGCTCCACAACAGGACTTCCAGGCAGGCCTTTGGTGAGTCACAACTCAGGTCTGGCTCCATTTGGCACCCTTGACCATCTCTTCTCCTCACTCTCCTTCCTCAACTACTTCCTGTTTTGCTCCCTTTTTCACGCATTCATTCCCTTGCTGAGCACAAGCTCATGCTGGTCCCTGTGCAAGGGGCGAGGGCCAGAGCGACGGCTGGGTGGGAGGTTGGGCAGGAGAAAAGTAAACCGTCAGGGCCATTTCCCATCAGGGGGGAGTGCTGGGACTGGAATGAATCAGGAATGCGGGTGGTGACTGCCACCGGCGGAGCCCTCTGCCAAGAGGTGGCATTTTCGCTGCGACCTGATGAAGGAGAAAGCCAGTCTCGCCACAGGGATGGCAAAGCCTCGTGCCCAGAAAGAAGCTCCAAAGATCTGGGAACAGCAAGGGGGGTGTGCGGCTGGAGCCAGGGCGGCAGAGGACAGAGCGGCGGCAGGGACCTGGCCATTGTGGCCACGGCCTGTGTGTGTTAGGGAGCCTCCTTCCCACCCTTCCTGAAGCTTCTCCGGGAGGAATAATTCTCAAATTCAACGACAAATGTCTCCACATTCAATAACTCTGGGTCTCCCATCAGCAGTTTGTCTAATGTGATTGTGCAGTGGTGTGTGTGTGTATGTGTGTGTCCGTATGTGTGCATGTATATGTGTGTGTGACTGTTTGTGTATGTGTGTGTGTGTCTGTGTATGTATATAGTGTGTATGTGTGTGTGTATGTATGTGTGTATATGTGTGTATGTATGTGTGTATGTGTATATGTGTGGGTCTGTGTGTGTGCATGTATGTGTGTGTGAGAGTGTGTGTATGTGTGTGTGCATGTGTGTGTCTGTGTGTGCATGGGTGTGTATGTGTGTCTGTGTATGTGTGTCTGTGTGTGTGTCTGTGTATGTGTGTGTCTCTATGTGTGTGTCTGTGTGTGCATGTGTGTGTGTGCATGTGTGTCTGTGTATGTGTGTGTCTCTGTGTGTGTGTCTGTGTGTGTATATGTGTGTGTCTCTGTGTGTGTGTATGTGTGTGTGTGTGTGCGCATGTGTGTGTGTGTGCATGTGTGTCTGTGTATGTGTGTGTCTCTGTGTGTGTGTCTGTATATGTGTGTGTGTGTGTGTCTGTGTGTGTGTATGTGTGTGTCTGTGTGTGTGTGTATGTGTGTGTGTGTATGTGTGTGTATATGTGTGTGTGTGTGTGTGTGTGTGTGTGTGCGCACGCGCGCAGAAAATGACCTCACATCTCTGCGCCTCAGTGTTGGCTTTAAGAGAACAGGGACCGCAGCCATGGCTCCTGGGCCACTTGTGGGGACCGTGAGTTACCACCAGCCTTGGACAGGCCACTGTGTGTCAGCTCTCATCACCGACATGGCTACTCTGGTTAGGGAGGGCGAGAGCCTGGACAGGGCTACGGGCACGAGCTACACGGGACGTGACAGCGCGCACATCCCTGCGGACATCTGGCGGGATGACATAATCTGATCAGGCTCCGTAACTTCTTTAACGCCCAGGAGCTGCTCCCCGCCGACTCTCTCATTTGGTGAAGAATGACCTCAGTTTACAAGAGAACCCTGCTTACCGTAAAACGCTGCCGGGAGGGGGGCTTTCCTCCCCGAGGGGCCTTGTGGAGGGTCTGAATCCAGGTGGCCAGTGGCTGGAGCCCAGAGAGGGAGTGTTGGCTGAGTTGGGCCACTGGGCAGACACCATTGTCTCAAGGAACTCTTTCGGAGGTCAGGGTAGGAAGCAAAAAGTGTTTGCTCTGTAGAGCAGGGCGGGATGAAGGGTCTTGGAAAAAGGGACCTTGGCTGTATTACCAGGGGCTTCCTGGCACCTGGCACTGCTCCCCAAGAAGTGGGCAGCCTTGTAGGTGTTGGGCTCCCCATCTCAGAATCTGCAGCAAGACAGTATGCCTCGGAGCCCCTGGAACTTATGCCTTCACCAGCCCAGCCTCCTCTCCTCCCGGAAGCAGCTGTCTCCATGCAGATCAGCAGGGACCACATCTCACCTCTTCCTCACGGGGTGGGAAGGCAACGAGAGGAGCCTTCAGTTGATGAGATGGGCACTTGGAGAGGCAAAGTGACCTTCCCGAGGTCACACGGAGTCATTGTCAAACCCTGGGCCTGAGCCAAGATCTGCCTCTCCTGTACCAGTGTCCTGTGGCTGTCGCTGGAATGAGCACACCCAGGAGCACTCCGAACAGCACACATGGACTCTCTCTCGGTTCTGGAGGCCTGAAGCTCAGAGTTAAGACATCACAGGGCCACTTTCCCTCCAGAAGCTCTATGGAGAGGGTCCTTCCTCGCCTCTCCGGCTCCTGGGGGCCTCAGCTTTCCTTGGGTTGTGGCCGAAGCCCTCTGGTCCCTGCTCCTGTCTTCACACGGCCTCCTCCTCATCGATACTTACAAGGACATCTGCCCCTGCATGAGTTTTACAGAAAACCGCCAGCCAATCACAGAGCAACCCCAGTGCCAGAGCAGGCCCCAGTCCTCTCGGTCAGGAAGTGACGATGAAGCTATCACCAAAGATGGGTTCTGCCTGGTTCTGAATGATACGAAGGACCATTCAGCTCAACAGCAGGTCTAGGAGACTCACCGGTGTTGTTGACTGTGGCTAGTTCAGTCTTTTTCTCTGCTGTGTAGTATTCCTTTGGTGACTACAACATGATTTTTTTGCCCATGCTACAGTCGATGGCCACGTGGCCAAGGCTCTCCTGAGCATGCCACACCCCTCGGGCTATCCTTGGCATGCTCCCCCCCCCCCCCCGGCAGCATTGCCTACCTGCCCAGCATCAGAAGAGGGTAAAGGCTCATGCAGACGGAGACTCATGTGTCAGGAGGGGAGAAGAATTGAACTCACCTAACTGGCTCCCCACCCCACCCCCCAGATCCCAGGGTCGCCCCCCCCCCCCCCGGCACATCAGGGCCTGAGAGCTAAGGCACAGACCAGGGTGATGACTGCTGGGGCATCCCTGGGACCCCTTGCCTCTTCCAGCTTCTAGGGGGCTCCAGCCCTCATTGGGTTGTGGCCACAGCACTCTGATCTTGCCTCTGTTTTCACCTGGCCTCCTCCTCATCTGTACTTATAAGGATATCTGCCATTGAACCCTCGGTCTAATCACAGAGCACCCCCAGGGAGGCCCCGCCCCTCTCAGTCACTAAGTAACAATAAAGCTATGGCCAAAGTTGGGTTCCAGCTGGTTCTAAGTGATATCAATGACCCATGTCTCCCTCTCTGCTGGGCCTGCACCCAATGCCCAGCCCTAGGACAGCCTCCCCCAGGTTCCCCAGGGTCACCCCATCCCATCCCATTGCAGAAGTCAGGTCTCTGGATGGCCCTTGTGGCTGGACGGGGGGGGGGGGGGGGGGAGTATTGGTGCCCAAGCCTCAGCTCCATGAGCTGGAACTCAGCAATCACAGCCTAGGGGTCCCACTTGGGAGCTGGGGGCTAATGGCGAGTTCTTTACTCCCCAGATCTTAGTTTTTCCATCTGAACAATGGGTATGTTTATGGAGACCATAGTCCTACAAGATGCTAATTGAAAGTGCTGGGCCCAGGGCCTGGCACCCCGTGGGAGCTTCCTACGTGGTTCTTTCTGCATTTTACTTGGCATATTATATTCATTCCTCTGAAGAACCTCCCCAGCAATATAAGGTGTCTCCCCCCCCCCAAAAAAAATGTATGCACACACTTTGAATCATTATAAAGGCAGTGTTTGTTAAAATAAATTTCATTTTCACAATTGAGCCATCTGCTATTAAAATGCATAAACATTTTGGGGGGACACCCTGTATTTTGTTCTCTACCTCTTTCCTCCCAATTCTAGGGAAAGTTTAAATAATTGACCCAGTTATTGCACAGCAAATAAAGGTGATTTTGAGTTCAAAATCAGTGCTTCTGCTCTACCCCCAGAGCTATGATGTGGCCTCTTCCTCTCTGTTACCCCACAGAGGGGCTGGAGGCCACTTATGACCCAGCCCTGCTCACCCACACAAAGCCTTTCCACCCCTGTCCAAGGTCCTGACCTCGGGTCATTGTGCTAATTAATTACTCATTGGACGGAGTGCCCTCCCGGGGGTGGCAGGGGGACTTCGGGCATGTGTGGCCACACAGAGAATATTCATGAGTTCCGGGGAGCGTGGTTTTGGAAGACAGATCTGATTTCTGAAGGAAAAGACACTAACAAGATCTCAGTGGCCAGCCAAGTCCCCTCACCGGCTCTCGGGAGGACCTGGACAAGGAGGCCACACAATCGGGCACCGGGCTCTCAAGGAACCTGGATACCCTGGGGCCAACTATTTGGTTTCTGCCCCCAAACAATCTAATGAGGGTTCTCAGAAGAGCCATATGGCCCTGAGGTGAATGGCTGATCTCAAAAAATAGCCTCAGCTGGCACTTGGGCAGAAGAGGTTTAAAAATAAAGACGGCCTTCACAGCAGGGTGCCCCGTCCCTGCCTGGAGCACTCTCATGCCCTGGCCTGGGACCCGTTCTCCCAGGGAGACTCCGTGCCCTCCCAGCCTGAGGACACAGCAGAGGCAGGACGGGTCCTGGGGGTGGAGGGCAGAAGGAGGCTCAGACAGACACCGTGCCACCCCTGCCCCACCCCTGTGGGTGCCTTCTTCCACCCTGGATGGCAGGAGGGCCCACCCTCAGCCACAGTTTCTGCACCCGAATTTCTAGCCCAGCCTGGGGCCACAGGACAAGCGTGAAGTCCTCACCCGCCCTGCAGCCTCGCCTCCCCCTGGCCTGCCATGATCTCCATGCTCCCACATCATTGCCCGTGTGGGTAAAGCTCCCCTCAATAACCCCGAACTCTCAGTGGGCGAGACTGGCTCTGGAAGGAATGTTCTGGATCAAGCATGTCAAACTCAAAGGCTAACATGGGCCACATAGACAAGGTTTAAGTGTATGTGGGCTGCAGAAAAAACAAAAGCTTCAAGTTTCGTAGAAATGTAGGTTGGTTTCAACACAAAGGGCTGAAATAAATGAGTCGTTGTTAACATAAAGTAATAGAACATTTTGATAAAAATTAATATTTTTTCTTCAACATTAACTTACCAGACACTGAATAACTGAACAAGTGAATGCAGCACGATTATCGTCATTGGTCATTACTGAACATTATAGTTTGTTATTCATGATTATGTGTAACAGGGTACTGTAAAAATTAAGTTACGACATTTTTCTCAAAATGTTTCTGACATACCGTTGTATTGGCTGGGCCAAAACAATGTTCCTGGTGGGCCACATGCGGCCCGAGGGCTGCAAGTTTGACACGCTTGGTGAAGATAAAGAGACTGCGTCTGGCGCGTGGTAGTATCAAAGAGAAGTTTTCGCACTAAATGAGGGGGAAAAAGGGAATGAAGACTTTCTTCCAGACGACGGGAACGAGGTGAGAGAGTGAACCCCGAATGCAGCAGAGACAGCTGGGGATGTACAGCCTCGGAGCAGCATGGGGGTCGGTGGCTGGGAGATTGCTCAGAAGCTCTCGGTCAGATGTGAAAGATGGGGGGATTCTTGCCAAGCTGACTTAGCAGGATTCTTTGCTAAGACTGGGCCGGGCAGGCAGGGCTGCAGGCCTAGGTCAATGCCTGAGTGGAGTATGGTCGGGAGGTGGGGGCCCCTCCCTCTTGTCCTGCCCTCAGATTCACTGCCCTCCGGGGCCTCCTGCTTCCTCAGCTGCCACAGCATGGCTGGCAGAGCCCAGTCTTCCCCAGGAGGGAGAACCAAAAGAAGCAAACTCAGGGTGCATTCTTGCATCCCCTGGGAAACTCTGCTGGAATCTCCCCCTTCCCCAGACACCACCCCCCACCCCTGTCACTGCAGTCCCTGTTCTCTGCATGGCCCTGCATCTCTGGGAGGACTTCCTGCCCTGCCTCCCGCCTCCCCCTCCCACCCACCCCTCATTTCTAGCTCTCCTCTCTTCCAGGCATGGACATGTTTATTCTCAAAAGGATACAGGAGAGCTCCAAGCTGGGGTCCTTGAGACACAGATGCACCCTCCCAACTTCTGCCCTTGGAGGGCTCTGATGCCCCCGGGATGGCTGAGCCACAAGATGGAAGGGGCCTGGGTCCCCGAGTCACCTGTAGAGGACACACTCCTATTGAGTCATGCAGGAAGCAGGCTCTGAGAGGGTTCAGCCGATGAAATCTGCAGGCTTTATTTGTTATCATCGATTACTATCTCCCTCCTGTGGCATGGCATATTAATTCATCTCTAGCTGTTTCTGAATACAGTATATCGCCTACACCAGTGGCTCCCAACCTTCTTTTGGCCACGCCCCATGTAAGCATCTCTAAAATCCTGATGCCCCCCAGCCCCCAGGGATGTAGAATTCTTATTATTCAAAAAGTGAGCTCCTGTTCGCGTGGAGGAAGCCTAAAAGGCCATTAGCGTGGTCTAAACAGGCTTCCAAAGAACATGGCACCCAGGAGAGAGAAACATAAAAGAATGAAGGGACAGTTGAAGGACTGAGGAAGAAATCACTAAGAAACTGTTTAAAAGTAACAGTAATATGAAGTGGTATGAAAAAGTAAAGTTTCAAAACATATAACAGAGAGCCTAATTGCATAAATGTCACAATATATATATTTATATACTGTATATGAGACCCCTGGAGCCATGAGAAATTTTAAAAATTCACTATTAATAACTCATTTTCGAACTGCCCCCCTTAAAAACCAAATTACTTTCTGTGGGTCATGTGCCCCATGTTGGGAACCGAGGGTCTAAACCTCAAGTTGAGCTTATGCTGTCTCCTTGGACTCTCCCCGGGGTGGCTGGGCCCTCAGGGTGCACGTGCCTGTGTAGAACCTGGTGTCTGTGTGCTGGCTTCCCTGGCCACACCGGGGGCCCCCAGAGTCAGGCGGAGTCCTGGGGCTCAGCTCTGCCCTGGGGGCTGCCTCCCCTAATGCTTCCTTCCTTGTGTCCGCTGTGTGTCTCCGGTCCAGCCTGGCCCGGCTGCAGGGAGCGGACTCCTCTGGCCCCTCTTGGACTTATTCTTGCGACTTTCCGGGGAGGAACTTTCCCTGCCAGCCGCCGGCACAGATTTTTCTGAGTCAGGCAGCATTGCTCAGTCCTCCTTCTAATCATCTGGCAATGCCACATCTTGGCGTAGCGGTCCTCCCCGTCTCTTATCCTCCGGCCATCCAACTCAGAGCATCTGGGGAGATGTGGATCTGGAGGAGGAGGCAACCCCTCCAGAAGCTTCTGGAACCTGGAAGACTGTCTTTCCTCGGGGCTGTGCCGTGGGGAGTACAGGGGGCAGAGGGAGAAGCAGGACCTTCAGGCGTCGCCTCTGCACCCTGATGCTGGTCTCAGGGAAGATGGGGAGCAGAGATAGGGTTCGGGGGAGAAGACTCCTTCAGAGGCCGGTTCTGGGATCACGCCCCAGGCTGACCACACAGTTGCGGAATCCACAAATGGGGAGACCTCAGGATGGAGGAGAGTATTTGGTGGCTGTCTCCCTCTGGGGAGCTCTCTGTTCATTTTACAGATGGTAAAACGGGGGCCCAGGGACAGCCAGTCGTTGGACAGACTCAGAGGGAGAAGCAGCCTGGCCCAGGAATGGGTCTGGTGCACAAGGGATGCAGACCCCACCTCCCGATTCCCTGCCCCTCCCCCCTGACACAGATGCTCCTGGGGGCCCAGACGTGGGGACCCTGGCCTGCATCTCTAAGATGGGACACGGACCCCCTGAGGTCCGGGCCACATCCATCTCCAGGCCGAGGGCACTCTGCGGTCTCTGTGCCCCGGGGAGCCTGCGCTCTGTTCAGCGTGCCCTCCCTCCGGCGGGCTTAGCGTGGTCTCTGTGCCAGGAAGGGACACGCTCACCACCCGGGAGCCGCCTTTCCACCCGCCCCGGCTGTGCGCCCCCCCCCCCCCCCCCCCCCCGGAGAGAGCAGCTTCAACGGTCTCCAGGCTTGGATCCATCGGGAAGGTTCGGCCTGGGCTGTGGTCAGAAGACCTTCCCCCTCGAGTGGGTTTTATGCGACACCCGGAAACAGCCACGGAAATTCATTCCTGTGGAAGGGAGCCAACAACAAAGAAGCTGACGCCTTCTCAAAGCCCGTTAGAAAGACGAGGTGGCACTGCCATAGTCATAGCAGCGCCATGACACGGAGGAAAGCATCCTCGCAGGCGTCGGGGACTCTCCCACGTCCTCCTGGAGGCGCTCGACTCCGTTCCGGGGAACAAAGTTGAAATAGTTTGTGGGCGAGAGACCTTGATGAAAATTTGACGTCTGATAGGAAACTCATTTCGCTGTGCCTTTTTAATACTTTAAGACACTGGAGTAATAAACAACATCTATAAATGTCAAACTTTTCTCTGTTGATTATGTTGCTTTGATTTTTATCAACCCCTTTTTTTTATTAAAAAATCCGCTGTAAATGAAATAGAGAAGGAGAGGCCCGGCACAGGCAGATAAATTTTGCAATTTATTGAGATGTAAGCGACAGCATCCCATTTGTTTTCAGCTCTGGGGACTGGTATTGTTTCTGTCTGGCTGCGGTTATTGTGATGTTTTTATCTGTGCGAGTCTGAGAAACTCACGGCACCGGCACCCAGGGAGCTGAGATGGAATTGCAGAGTGAGGGAGGCTTCCGGCTCTGTCTCTGGGAGCGGCGGGCCTGGGGGGCCAGGGAGGAGGGCCTGCCCGCACTCTCTGGCCTTTGGGCAGCTGTGGGGCACACTGGCTGCCTCCTCCAGGAAGGCCCCAACAGCATCATGCCCCTCCCCTGCCTGGTTCTTCCTTTTTTTAATTGAATTCATTGGGGTGACAGTGGTTAATAAAAGTATATTGGTTTCCAGTGTACAATTCTATACACATCATCTGTATATTGTGTGTTCACCACCCAAAGTCAAGTCGCCTTCTGTCACATTTATCTCCCCCACCCCCTCTTCTTGCTCCCCGCCACCTCCCTTTTTACTCTGGTGATCACCATCCTGTTGTCTGTGTCTATAAGTTTGGGGTGTTTTTTTTTTTTCTTAATCTGTTCACCTTTTTCACTCAGCTCTGCACTCCTCCCTTGGCTGGTTCTGAGGCCCCTGTGTAACACCCCACACAGCTCCCCCAGGCCTCTCTCCATTCTGAGATCCTGTAAGGTCTCCATTGCAGCCCCAGAGTCCCTCCCAATGGGTGGGTCTGACACAGTCTGGGTCTCTGTGACCAACACGGTGGAAGTGTTTGAGGATACTTATGGAGAGGCGAGTGAGGAATGGATAGATGGTGAATGACAAGGGTGGGTGGATGGATGGATGGATGAATGGACAAATAGAAGATGTGAATGGATGGATGGTGGATGGATGGATGGATGGGTGGGTGGATGGACAAGTAGAAGATGTGAATGGATGGATGGTGGATGGATGGATGGATGGGTGGGTGGATGGACAAATAGAAGATGTGAATGGATGGATGGTGGATGGATGGATGATGGATGGATGGATGGATGGTGGATGGATGGACAAATAGAAGATGTGAATGGATGGATGGTGGATGGATGGATGGATGGATGGTGGATGGATGGACAAATAGAAGATGTGAATGGATGGATGTTGGATAGATGGATGGTGGATGGATAGATGGATGGATGGACAAATAGAAGATGTGAATGGATGGATGTTGGATAGATGGATGGTGGATGGATGGATGGATGGATGGACAAATAGAATATGTGAATGGATGGATGGATGGTGGATGGATGGACAAATAGAATATGTGAATGGATGGATGGATGGTGGATGGATGGACAAATAGAATATGTGAATGGATGGATGGATGGTGGATGGATGGACAAATAGAATATGTGAATGGATGGATGGATGGTGGATGGATGGACAAATAGAAGATGTGAATGGATGGATGGATGGTGGATGGATGGACAAATAGAAGATGTGAATGGATGGATGTTGGATAGATGGATGGTGGATGGATGGATGGATGGATGGACAAATAGAATATGTGAATGGATGGATGGATGGTGGATGGATGGACAAATAGAATATATGAATGGATGGATGGATGGTGGATGGATGGACAAATAGAATATGTGAATGGATGGATGGATGGTGGATGGATGGACAAATAGAATATGTGAATGGATGGATGGATGGTGGATGGATGGACAAATAGAATATGTGAATGGATGGATGGATGGTGGATGGATGGACAAATAGAATATGTGAATGGATGGATGGATGGTGGATGGATGGACAAATAGAATATGTGAATGGATGGATGGATGGTGGATGGATGGACAAATAGAATATGTGAATGGATGGATGGATGGTGGATGGATGGATAAATAGAAGATGTGAATGGATGGATGTTGGATAGATGGATGGTGGATGGATGGATGGATGGATGGACAAATAGAATATGTGAATGGATGGATGGATGGTGGATGGATGGACAAATAGAATATGTGAATGGATGGATGGATGGTGGATGGATGGACAAATAGAAGATGTGAATGGATGGATGGATGGTGAATGGATGGACAAATAGAAGATGTGAATGGATGGATGTTGGATAGATGGACGGTGGATGGATGGATGGATGGATGGACAAATAGAATATGTGAATGGATGGATGGATGGTGGATGGATGGACAAATAGAATATGTGAATGGATGGATGGTGGATGAATGGACAGATAGATGGATGGATAGATGAAAAGTGAAACTTTTTGTGGACCCAGGCTTAACAACCTCTGAAACCCTTCCAGTCATGATTGTTTTCAGCCTCCACAGTCCTGAGCAACATGAAAGGGACGGAAAATAAATGGCTTCAAGTGGCCATGTGCTCCTGAGAGCCATCACTATAAGGACAACATACACTCACCTTCCGCTCCTGTCCTGATAGGCAAACGTATTCACAACTTCACTCAATCCTCACAAAATGCGCAGGTGGGCCCAGTCCCCATTTACAGGGAAACTGAGTCAGAGAGAAAGCCCACGGGCAGACCACGGCAACCAGACAGATCTGACTCTGGAGAGTCAAGCTTCAGGTCCTCCTTTCCCAATAAGTCTGTTTCTGGCTGAACTGAAGTCTCCACAGGACACTACTTTAACTCCTGCAGTTTTGGGGAGAAGAACAGGGAGCCAGAGGTATCAAGAGTCTGGCCTGAGGCGATGAGCTCAGAGCATGTGGGGCTGGTGTGTTTCACCCCTGGGGTCCAGGTGGCCCAGTCCACCAGGCACAGGTCACTGTCAGGTCCACAGAGCGGAGCAGCCAACTTTATTGCCCGAGGGCCCATGGGAGCGCTACCCGCTTCCAGGGGTTCAGCTGGGAGCCAGTTCCCAGGCTGCCCCTGTCCACTGCCCTCTGAGAGCCAACTGGACCAGGCTGGCACAGGAAGGTGCCTGTCTTGGCTGAGGGGTCAACAAAACCCTCCTTGTGGTCCTGCCAATCACAGGCACCGAGGGGGGCCGCCGGGCCAGACATGAGGCGGCAGCATGGACGTGGCTCCCAAGTCCTCAGCATCAGAACCTGACTCTGATAACACACAGTTCCCACACATCGGAAGTCTCTGTGCCCTTGAACTCCAAAAACCTTTATGAGCAGAGGAGGCAACTTGGAAATTTCTTGCACAGACCCCCAAGTCCACTTGCTGTACCGCAGTTAAGGGGCTGCTGGGGCAGGGACCCTGAGGGATAGCACCCGCCCCCCCCAACATGTCCTCCTCCAGACCCAGACGCCCAGCAGAAGGAGCGCCTTCCTCTTCGAGTGGCAGCTGCCCCATCCAGAGCAACAGCCTCTGTTCCCCACATGAGTGCAAAATCACCCACATCCCTGGCTCTCGGCAGCTCAGGCCCTGCGCCGAGCTAATGTGGTAAATTGTTTTCATTTGGGCCAATGCCCAGGTTGCCTGCACGCTGAGGTCAGGCTGCCATACTCCTCAGAGGTGTTGTGGGGGGGGGGGGTCTCTAGCCTGGGGACCCCATTTCAGCCTACCCTTCCTCCATAGTCCTCTGCTCCCCCCATCCCTGTGCACCTGCTGGGTAACTCATCCATCAATCACCCCTCACTCCACCCCAGCGCAGGCCAGGGGGCACCTGGAGGGAAGACACAACCTTTCGGATGGAAAATCACGAACTTGATGTCGGCAGGGCGGCCTCACCCTTGTGGGGTGGCGGGGACGAGGGGGCTCACCCCCAGAGGAGGCTCACCGTGTTCCGAGGCCAGGCGGGGTGACGGGGCCGGAACACCATGGCCCGGCATCTATTTTTAAACCCAAGCAGGGCTTCCTTTCTTCTCGTCTCCAGGAGCGACGTGGCTCCTTTGTGAGCTGCCCCCGAGGCCGGCCCTCGCCCCCGGCCCAGCGCCCCCCTTAGCCCCTGACTGATGCTATTTAAAAACCTCTCGTCCAGGCCAGAGAAAGGGGTAATTGGGGACCAGGGAGATGAAAGGGGCCAGCCTGCCCCCCCCCGGCCTTGGGCCTGTCCTGGCTGAGGGGTCAACAAAACCCTCCTTGTGGTCCTGCCAATTACAGACACTGAGGGGGGCCGCTGGGCCAGACAGGAGCCGTGCCAGCCCCCGCCGGGGTGAGCTGGGGTCACTGCGCCCGCTCCCGGGGCCGGGGCACCAGGGTCAGCCTGGGAAAGTGGCTCCCGGCTGAGGCCCGAGAGCCCCGCCGTCCGGAAACTTTGCGTGGGGCCGCGTCCCCGGGAGCCCCCGGGGGTAGAGGTGGCCGCCCGGGCAGGCCCCCGAGGCTGGTGGCCGCCCGCCGCTGAGCCCGCTGCCTCTCACGAAGGCAGAGTGAGCGGGCCCACAGAGGCCCTTTCTGGGTCGGCCTAGAGCATGTCCGCAGCCACCCAGCCGGCCCAGGCCTGCAGGTGGCCCAGGAGGTCCCTGCCCGTCCCCGCTGGCACCAGCACCTGCGGCCCACTGTCTGACCGGGGCGCTGGGCGTGGCTTGGGTGGCTGCTCCCACACCCAGGCCCGGCCGGACAGGGCTGCCCCCTGGTGTCCCCAGCCTCCCGGCTGGCTGCTCCTGGCCACTTCTCCCCAGACTCACACCGAGTAGGAGCCAGGCCCTGCTCAGGGGCTCCTTTGTCCCTCTCTGCCCCCGCCTCGCCCTCTCTCTGATGTCAGTGGTTCCGGCAGCGGGGCCCTCAGCATCCTAGGGGGACCCGCAGCTGCGTGCGCCCCACCTGCTGCAGCGGAGAGACAGGTGTCACACGGCCAGCCCTGAGCACGGGCCCACCACCAGGCCAATGGGGGGAGGGGGTGCGCTCACCAGGCGCCCTTCTAGGCCTTCTGTCCCCCCCTCCCGGGTCGGCCCCTCGCTGTCCCCGTGGTGAAGGAGGAGACCGAGGCACGGGGTTTGCCAGAGATGGTGCAGACAGCGAGGGTGCCAGGCCACAGACAGGCCACCACCCTCCCAGGCTGCTCTGCAGCCCCTGGGCCTGTGGGGGTATGGGTGACGGGTGACGTCATTTGCAGTGGCTGCGGGTTCTGCTGTGTTTGGGGCCAGAGGGGGCAGAGGCCCAGCTGGTCTCAACCTGCGGCTCAGTGGGGGGCAGGGGGCGATGTCATCCCAGAACCAGTGGGACGATGGTGATCTCCACGTGCCTCCCACACAGCCAAAGTGGGAACAGGACTCCCGAGGCTGGGCAGCTCTGCCTGCCAGAGTTGAGCTCCGCTGCAGGGTGAGGGGCGCCTGGCAGGGACAGATGGTCAGGTGTGGACAAGCGGGTGTGATCAGGGCACCACGCGGGGGCTCAGGAACAGGGTGACCTGCGCCAAGTCCTGCAGGGGGCTCGGCTGGCCTTGACATCAGGGGTGTCCCCCACAGTCCCCCACCTGCCCTGGCTCAGCTTGCCCAGGAGCACTCAGACCTCATCGCCCCCTCCCCTGCCACAGTCTATGTCCCCGTGTCCAGAAGTAGCCCTGAGGGCCTGCAGCAGGTCCCCTGGCAGCTGGGACTCTGGACAGAGTCACTGGACAGCAGACCCATGGCGGGAGGCGGAGGGGGAGGAGGAGGAGGTGTCAGGCCGGAAGCCAGGACTCTGTGGGTGGGGCAGAGATAGGGATTTTGGACCTGGCATGAATAGCCCCACCTGAGGTCATCTGCACCTATGGACACGGCCCCAGGTCCCCACCACCCACTTTCCAGTGTGTCCGGACCAGAGGCAGAGACACCGTGCCTGCTTGTGTCCTGAGACCCATCTGGGTGCCTGGAACCTGCCAGGGCACGGCCCCCAGTGGATTCAGCATCCTCACGGCCTGGCTGAGGCCGCCCAGCAGCCCCCAAGGCACGTCTGCCCCTGCGCAGGCCCCGCCCAAAGGCCGCTGCTCCCCTGAAGCCACGCGGGTCCCCCCCCCAGGGCTCCCAGAACCCCTCTCGTGTAGGAAAAGGGCTCAGTGATCAGAGGCTGGGGCAGCCGGCTCTGGATCCTGGCTGTGCCCCCTTTCAGGCCAGAGCCTTGCCCAGGCTGTGCCTCAGTTTTTCCATCTGTAAAATGGGCTGAGCCAATCACAGGGATGCCATTAGGCAGCACCTCAGCATGAGGTCACCAGCCACGTGGCAATCGGACACCTGTGTCCGTGCCCCTCCGCACAGCCTGTCTCCCCTCCACGGGTGCCCGGGTCCCCAGAGGCCAGCACAGGCCCGTGTCCAGACGCCCTTAAAAAAAATCCAACCAGCTCCCTGACATCTATAAACCCATTTGCTTTCCGTGTGCTCCTGATCCATTCACCACTGACTTGTGAATGGCTGTTCTGTAGGAACCAGCTTGTTTCAAACACTTTGAGACCCCAAATGCCCCAAAGCCAAGTCTCCTTCCCGCACGGACACCCCCAGGCTTTGGAGAAGCTCCCCCTTGGGGGCAAAAAGCAGCATTGAAGGCACAGACCCCAAAGGGCTTGCTTGGGCTTGCGGGTCCACTTCGATCGGTTTATTTCAATTCTAACGCTTTCCAGGTCCCTCCGTGCTGTCGCAGGAGGTCAATATTTCCTCCTCGTCTTTTTCCTCGTCCCATAGTGTCAACGTAACACAGCTCTTTCTATCCACCCGTCCACTGAGGGGCCCTTCCAGGTCTTGGCTCCTACAAATAGCGGCTGCAATGAACATAGGGGCACGTATCTTCTTTCAAATTCGTGTTGCACCTTTCTTAGGATTGTTCTCAGAAGTGGGCTTGCGGGATCAAAGGCAGTTCCGTTTTTAATTTTTTTGTTGTTGTTGAGGGAACGCCATATTGGTTTCCATAGGGGCTGCACCAAGGCTGCATTGCCACCAATGCGCAAAGGCTCCCTTTTCTCCACATGCGCATTGTCATCCATCATTTGTTGTTTGCTGCTTTCTGGATGGCAGGAATTCCGGCAGGTGTGCGGGAGTACCCCGGTGTGGTTGTAATCTGCATCTCTCTGGTGACCTGTGGCACTGAGCATCTTTTCACAGGTCTGTGGACCACCTGAGTGTCCTCTGGAGAAGTCCCCTCCAGGTCCCTGTCTGTTTTTTTAATTGCATGCATTGTTTGCCTTCCTTGGGCCAGGTTGTGTAAGTTCTTTCTAGAGATTGGAAACCAACCCTTATCTGGTTGATCTGGCCACCCCTAAATGTTTGCTGAAAGTAATCAGGACAATCAGACAGTCCTGGGTTCTAATTGTTGAGAGGTTTTGGATTCCTGATTCAATTTTCATACGTGTTAGATAGATCTATGCAGATTTTCCATTTATTTCGGTTGTATGTTTCCAGGGATTTATTCATCTCTTCTAATTTACCCATTTTTAAGCTGGTATGGTATTCTGTAACTTTATTGAATTCATTTATTGGTTCTGGGAGATTTTGGTGGAGCCTGTAAAGTGTCAACTTTGAGCAGGCTAATGGGTTGCCAAGCCTATTGCTTTGGTGAATAGGTTCCCCCGGGCGGTGGGCTCCTTTTTGTTTTGTTGATGGTTGCTCTTGTGCAGAAGCTTTTTCAGTTGATGCAGTCGCATTTGTGTATTCTTTCCTGCCTTTCCCTTGGCCTGGGAGATATTTTGGCAAAAATATTGCTATGAGAGGTGCCTGATGTTTTACCGACTATGCTTTTTTCTAGGATTTTTATGGTTTCACGACTTACACTTAAGTCTTGTATCTATTTTGAGTTTATTCTTGTAAATGGGGTAAGTTGGTGTTCTAGTTTCATTTTTTTAATTTTTGCATATACCTACCCATTTTTCCTAACGCCATTTATTGAACAGACCGACTTCGCTCCATGGCATGCTCTCACCTTCTTTGTCAAATAGTCACTGGCCATAAAGAGGTGGGTTTATTTCTGGGTGCTCTATTCTGTTCTGGGGGTCTATATGCTTGCTCTTATGCCAGCACCAGGCTGTTTTGATTACCATGGACTTGTAGTATCATTTGATATCAGGGATTATAACATCTCCAACTTGGTTATTCTTTTTCAAGATTGCTGCGGCGACTCAGGATCTATTTTTTGTTCCATATAAATTTTGGGGTTATTTGTTCTAGATCTGTGAAATATGCTGTTGATATTTAACAGGAATTGCATCGAATTTATAGATGGCTTTAGGTAGTACGGACATTTAGCAATACAAATCTTTCAGTCTAAGACCACAGGATATCTTTGCATTTATCTGTGTCATGTTCCATGTCTTTCATCAATGTCTTCTAGTTTTCAGTATACAGGTCTTTTCCATTCTTGGTTACATTTATTCTTCCTTTTTTGTTTGCTGGTTGGTTGGTTTGTTTGATGGTATTGTAAATGAGATTGGTTTAATTTCCCTTTCAGATAGTTTCTTTTGTATGTAGAAACATAAACTGATTTCGATTATTTCTTTCTTTCAGTTAACTTTGGGCTTAGTTTGTCTCCTTTTTCTGGTTACTTAAGGTGTAAATTTAGGCTGTTTATTTGAGAGTCATCTTTTTTCTTAATTTAGGCATTTATCTCGATAAACTGCCCATTTTAGAACTGCTCTTGTTGCATCTATTAATTTTGGCGTGTTGTGTTTCCATTTCATTTTTCTCAACTGATCTATTTTTTTAAGTTGGTGTTGTATGCCATAACTTTATTGAATTCATTTACCAGTTCGAACAGTTTTTGGTGGAGCCCGCAAAGTGTCCTCTTCGAGCAGAGGTAGTTGTGCTTCTTCCTTTCCTATTTGAATCCCTTTTATTTCTCCCGGCTGAATTGCTCTGGCCAGGATTCTCGATCTTTCTCTGACTGATGCGAGAACGGGCACTGTGGTCTTGTTCCTGACCTTGGGCTTTCCACTTTTCACCCTGGAGCATGACGTCTCTGTGGAGTTGCCATATGTGGCTTTTATGATGTCGAGTACACTCCTTCACAACCTCATTTGTTGAGAGTTTTGTTTTTATCATGAAATGATGTTGACTTTTGTCAGATGCTTTTTCTGCATCTGTTGAGATGATTGTATGATTTCATCTTTCATTGTTTTAATGTGGATTTATCACACGTATTGATTTGCCTTTGTTGAATCGTCCTTGCCTCCTAGGGACTGATCTGACTTGATCCACGGTTTACGATCTTTTCAATGTGCTGGTGAATTTGGTTTGCTAGTATTTCATTGAGGACTTTTGCATCTATGTTCATCAGGGATATTGGTTTGCACTTTTCTTATACAATCCTTATCTGGCTTTGGTATCAGGGTAGTGCTGACCTCTTAAAATTAGTTTGGGAGTATTCCCTCCTCTTGAATTTTTGGGAGAGTTTGAGAAGAATTGGCATTAATTCCTCTTTAAATGTTTGATGAAAGTAACCAGGAAAATCATGGTCCTGGGCTTTAATTGTTGGAAGGTTTTTGATTTCTTCATACTTGTTATAGATCTATTCAGATTTTCCATTCATTTTGATTCAGACTTGGACGGTTGTATGTTTCTAGGAATTTATCCATTTCTTCTAGGTTATACAATTTGTTGGTGTATACTTTTTCCTAGAAGTCTTTTATGATTCTTGGTATTTCTCTGATATCAACTATAATGTCTTCTCTTTCATTTCTGATTTTATTTATCTTAGTCTTCTCTCTTTTTTCTTAGTCTTGGTAAAGGTTTTCAACTTTGTTTATCTTTTAAGAAAACAGCCCTTAGTTTTGTTGCTCTTTTTTGATTGTTTTTAAGTTTGTATTTATTTATTTCTGCTCTGATTTTGATTATTTCGTTCTTTCAGTTAACTTTGGGCTTAGTTTGTCTTCTTTTTCTGGTTAATTTAGTCTGTTTATTTGAGAGTCATCTTTTTTCTTAATTTAGGCATTTATCTCTATAAACTTCACATTTTAGAACTGCTCTTGTTGCATCTATTAATTTTGGCATGTTGTGTTTCCATTTCATTTTTCTCAAGATATTTTTAGATTTTTCCTTTTGATTTTCTCTTTGACCCATTGATTGTTTAAAAATGTGTTGTTTAACTTTCACGTATTTGTGAATTGTCCAGCTTTCCTCCTGTTATTGACTTTTGTTTTATGCTATCGTGATCAGAAAAGATACTTGATATCATTTTAATCTCCTTAAATTTGCTAAGACTTCTTTTGTGACCGCCATCCTGGAGAAGTTCTGTGTGTGCTTAAGAAGAATATACATTACACTACTGTTGAATGGAATACTCTATATGTGTCTGTTAGATTCATTTATTATGAAGTGTAGTTCAATAATATTTTTTTACTGATTTTCCATCTGGATGGTCTATCCATTGATGAAAGTGGAGTAGTGAAGCCCCTTACTATTTTTGCATTGTGGTATATGCAAAATGTGGTGTTTTACCTTCAGAACAGCTAATATTTGCTTAATATATTTATGTACTGTGATGTCAGGTACATATATGTTTACAATTCATATGTCCCCTGGATGAATTAATCCCTTTGTCAATATTTAATGACCTTCTTTGTCTTTTGTTATGCTTTTGACTTGAGGTTTATTTTGTGTGATGCAAGTATAGCTACCCCTCTTCTCTTTTGTTTTCCATTTTAATGAAATATTATTTCCATCCCTGTACTTGAGCATACATGTGCTCTTAAAACTGAAGTGAGTCTCATGTAAGCAGTGTATAGTTGATTTTTATTTTTAAAAAAATCCATTCAGTCACTCTGTATTTTTACTTCAAAAATTGTATTTTTACTTCCAAATTTAATCCATTTACATTTAAAGTAATCTACACTAACAAAAGAGTAACATGCTCATTGAACATACCTTCATGATGCCACCAGCCAATCAGGAGTGAGTATGCAAATAAACCTAACAAATATGGTCGGCTAATTAGCATATGCAGGTACCGATGAACCACAATAGGGGAGTGGGATGCTTGCTTTGTCCCTATGGAGACAATGCAGACATTCTACACCACCCTAGCTGCTCTGGGCCTCTGGGCAGCATGGGAAGTGAAAGGTGGCTCCCAGCTGGAGCAGAAAGGCAGCTCTGGCCAGGGCGAAGGCAGTGCCGGCAACCAGGGGAAGGAAGGCCCATCTTACGTGAATCTTTGTGCATCGGGCCTCTCGTTATGTATAAGTAAGGACTGACTAGTGCAGTCTTGTTCATTATTTTCTGACTGTTTTGTAGTTCCGTTCTTCCCCTTTGTCTTCTTCTGTGATTTAGTGATAGTCCATATTGGTATGCTTTGATTCCTTTCCATTTTCTTTTGTGTGTCTACTATGGGTTGTTTTCATTGTGATAACAACAGGCTTTCATAAAACAGTCTATGTTTAGCTTATAACAACTTAAGCTTAATCACACACACATACTCTGACCTTTTATTAATCCTCCACACTTTGTTTTTGATGTCACAACTTATATCTTTTTATGTTCTGTACACATTAATTATTGTAGCTATAGTTATTTTTAATACTTTTGTCTTTTAGCCCTTACACTAAAGCAGCGGTCGGCAAACTGCGGCTCGTGAGCCACATGTGGCTCTTTGGCCCCTTGAGTGTTGCTCTTCCACGTGTAACACATATACACGGGGGCGCACATGTACAGTGTGATTGAAACTTTGTGGCCCATGCACAGAAGCCAGTTTTCAGCTTGGAGAAATCTATTTTGAAGAAGTGGCATTAGAACACTCAAAGGGCCAAAGAGCCGCATGTGGTTCGTGAGCCGTGGTTTGCCGACCATTGCACTAAAGTTAAGTAATTTACATACCATCATTACAGTATTAAAATATTCTGAATTTGACAGCATACTTGCCTCTACTAGTGAGTTTTATACTCTTGTATGTCTTCCTATTACTAATTAGTTCTTTCATTTCAGCTTGAAAAAGTGCCTTTAGAATTTCTTATGCGGAAGGTATAGTGGTGATAAACTCCCTCAATTTTTCTTTGTCTGAGAAGGTCATTTCTGAAAGATGGCTTTGCCAGGCCCAGCACTTTGGTTGGGATATTTTTTATCCTTTTGGAACTTTTAATATATCATCCCAGTCTTTCCTAGCGGGCAAGATTTCTGTTGAGAAATTCGCTAAGAGCCTTATCCAGGTTCCCATGTATGAGTTTGACTTAACTTGCTTAAAAAAAAAATGATTCCTTTGGAATTGAAGAAGACACAAATAAATTGAAAGATATCCTGTGGTCTTGGATTGGAATACTTAAATATTAAATGTCCATTCTATCCAAAGCCATCTACAAATTCATGCAATCCCACCAAACTCCCAAAGGCATTTTTCACAGAAATAGAAAAAAAAAACACACAAAACAATTCTGATATTTGTTTGAAAACACAGGATACACGAAGTAGCCAACATAATCTTGAGGGGAAAAGGACAAAGCTGGAGGCCTCATGCTTCCTGACTTCACACTATATTACAAAGCTACCGTCATCAAAACAGTATGACAGTAGCATGAAAACAGACACATAAACTGATGGAGCGGAATAGTGCATCCAGAAACAAGTCCATGCATGTACCATCAGCTAATCTTTGACAAGTGTAGAGGACCAGCCCCCAGGGAAGGCACCTGAGCATTCTTTAAATCAGTGTCAGCTGAATCTGAGGCACCAGGCAAAGCTACGTCTATGGAGACGCATCCACCAAAAGGGCTGGATGTGTTATCAGTACTGACTTTTAACTTGCTTCAGGTGTTGGGGGAGGAACTCAGCCGAGTTCCAGAAATGAAGGAATGAATGGGGCCTGGGCCCACATAAGCTCCTTTGATTTTAAGTCTTTTCATGTGAAACCCCTTTTCTATCCTATCTAATAAAAGAGTAATATGCAATTGACCATATCTTTGCTACAACCATAAGCCATGCCCACCAGCCATGCCCACCAGCCAGTCAGGAGCCTGGGTAGGGTCAAGGTGACCCAGGCCATGGGGGCAGGGCTGAGGCAGCTCGGGCTGCAGGGGGATGCAGAGGTGGCTGGGGCCGAGGGGATCTGGGGGGTGGGGCTGAGGCAGCCCAGGCCACTGGGGATGGGGCTAAGGTGGCCAGGGCCTTGTGGGGGTGGGGTCAAGGTGGCCAGCACACACTGGCCAAGGAAAAGGCCTGGGCCAGTGGGGCGGGGCCAAGGCCCATGCTAGCCAAGTGGGAGCTGGTTGTGGTGAAGGCCTGGGCTTGGGGGGTGAGGGGTGGGCATGGCTGGGACAGAGCCAGCCATCAGCCCCATTGCAGGGCAATGTCTGGGTGCCCAAGGCTTGGGCAGGCTAGGGGTGAGTGGTCAGTAAGACATCCCCTGAGGACTCCCAGTATATGAGAGGGGGCAGGTTGGGCTGAGGGATCACCCACCCCCAGTGCACAATTTCGTGCACCCGGCCCCTGGTTTTAGTATAAATAAGCACGCTGTGTTTGGGTTGGAATTCCTCTATCTCTCCATCAGAGAGCAGAGATTCCACCTAGCCCCAGCTTTATTTTCTACTTCTGGGTCATCTATTTTTTTTTTTATTATTATTATTATTTCTCAATTCCCAGCTCCTCTACTCAGTCACTGGACTCTACTCTTCTTTCCACCCTGGATGTGGAGAGGAGAGAAGCCCGCCCCTCCACCCCCAACAGACGAGGACTTCACATGATGGAGAAAGGATGTTCTCCTCAACACATGGTGCTGGGGAAACCCGGTATCTGCACGCCAAAGGACGAAACTGGGCCCTTGCTGTCCACCACTCACAGAAAGTAGCTGGAAATGGATCCAAGGCTTGATAGAAGCCCTGACACCATAAAACTCCTAGAACAAGTGGGACCACCTCCAACTGGCAAGCGAAAGAATTCAGATGAAGACAAGCAATAACAGTGCGGGGCCACTTGTGCAGAAACTGCATTTACAAAGCCCACCTCCTGGAGACAGGGAGAGGCCAGGAGGCTGCCTGGGCCTGGGGGGCGGGCGGGATGGGGAGATGTTGGCTAAACAGTGGAAACCACTCGGAAGATGAGTAACTTGTGGCTCTAATTTTCGGCCCGGGGGCCGGAGTTAACAAGGCTGCATTATGTGCTTGAAAGTTGCGGGGAGCAGAGCTGAAGTGTTCTCATCGCACACTCAGAACAGGTACACGGGAGGGGATGGGGCATTAATTAACCCAATCGCAGCAATCATGTCGCAACCACAGGTTTATCAAATCAGCACATCGCGCACCTCCACTGCGTACAACGTTATTTGTCCGTTACGATTCGGGAAAGCCTGGGAGGACAAAGAAAGAAATCCACACCGAAGAAGACATACTCGGAACCATGCCGGCAGGTCGGGGTGCCCTAACTGTGCCCGCTCCCTGCGGCGGGGGGCGGGGGGTGGGGGAAGAAGGGGGGCCTCGCACGCTCTGCTGCCGGGGTCCTCTCCTGCTAGACAGAGACCTTCTCCTGGCATCAAGCTCAGACAAGGCCACCCCGAGGCCGTCCTGGGAGCCGGCCAAGGCCACTTCGTAACGGTGTCTAAGCACAGACAGAAACAAGGAAGGAACAGCCCTCTTTGGGCGGAGACGAGTGACAGCTGGCGCCCCCCCAACGCCGCATCTTCCTTCTTCCACTCTGGGCCCAACGCGAGACTTCCTGGCTGCTCTGTGACAGCATCCGATCCAGGGCGAACCCCTAGTCCCCCCCAGCCCCCCACAGCGGATGTCGGGTCATACACACATTCTTTTTTTTAAAATTATCTACTTACTCATTAAGCAAGCATTTATTATTTTTTAATTATTTTTTAAAAATATATTTTATTGATTTTTTTACAGAGAGGAAGGGAGAGGGATAGAGAGTCAGAAACATCCATCAGCTGCCTCCTGCACTACTGGGGATGTGCCCGCAGCCAAGGCACATGCCCCTGACCGGAATCGAACAGGCCGATGCTCTATCCACTGAGCCACACCGGTTTCGGCAGGTCATACACATTCTTCCGAATGCCCTGACTGAGACCCCCGCCCGGGTTTCCCATGGCATGTGCGAGTCCTCACAGCAAGGCCAGCTTGTCGACCGAGAGTGTGTTCTCAGAGGCCGCTGGCTAGGGCATTGCCTGGCCAGCTGTCCCCCTCTGGCCATTGCCTGGCCAGCTGCCCCCTCTGGACACAGGGCTGCCTCCTCTGGACACAGGGCTGCCCCCTCTGTCCCCCTCTGGACACAGGACTGTCCCCTCTGTCCCCCTCTGGACACAGGGCTGTCCCCTCCGGAAGCTGGAGGAGACACGGAGCCTCAGTGCCGCCCTCGGAGGGCCTGGCAGGCCGACGCCACCATCCCTCTCAGCTCTCTGTCACCAGCAGGCCCCCCTCACCGTCCCTGGCTGTGGCTCCCACAGGAAGAGCTTGAGGCAGGGTGTTCCCTGGGGCTCCCCCGGCCCTCAGAGACAGGCAGCCCCTCGCCCACCTTTATTCTGGTTTTGTAGGTGTGGAAGCCAAGTTTCAGAAACACCTTCTCCAGGGACCGTCGATTTTGATGGTGCCGGGTGGGTGCAGTGGGGGGGTCCCCCAGAGATATTTCATAACTTAGGGCAAGTAGGTGGCTTGGTGGATCTGCGGGACATGCCTCCCTCCTAGGGGGTCCTGTGCCCAGCCGCCCGCCACTGTCATTCCAGTGTCTCTTGCAGAGGTGTCCGTTCCAGACCCCTGGGTCGGACCGTCTGAATTTGGAACAACTGTCCGCCTTGCATTTGTCGGGACGCACAGCCCCCCTCCCCCAGGCCTCCTGTGGGCTCTGGAGGGGGGCTGTCTGGGGGGCTCTGGAAGGAGGGGGGCTCCCGGAGGGGAAAACAAGGACCATCTGGAGGAGCTCACTGAGGCTGGCGGGGACTCCGTGGGGAGCACCTGGCTCCTCCGTGGCCCTGTGTTCTAGAAAGTGTGAGGACTCCGACCCAGCAACTTGGGGGCTTTGGAAACGGGGGTCGGGGGGGGGGGGGCAGAACACAGTGCATGGTTTATTTTATTATTTATTTACTTATTTACTTATTTATTTATGTGTTTATGTGTCTATGTGTGCATTTGTTTGTTTGTTTATTTCACACATGTGTCCTCACTCCCCTGTTTGATGAGCTCGGGGTGAGGACGCCGCAGCGGCTCCCACTGTGCACTCCGCCGTCTGGAAAGTGAAGGCCTGGCTCTGCCGGGGCCCCAGGCGGGTCTGGGAGGAAGCACAACCCCCCCACAACCCCCCTTCCAGGCTTTCCGTGGTGTGGGGTCTCTGGACCCTGCCACCCCGGGCCTGGCCCAGGCTGGAGCCGAAGGAGTGGGCCCTGTGGCAGTCTGCACCCCTGTACAGAGGGCTGGTTTCATCCCTGTTTCCCCCCCCCCCCGTCCCCCTCCCCCCGCCCCCCCCGGGTCCCCCTCCCCCCCCCCCGCCCCCCCGCCCCCCGGGCCCCCAGCTCACACAGGCTGCGGCGGGGCAGGTGTGGGCCCCTGCACACACCCCTCGCCTCCCCCTCGCAGCCCTCCTGCTCTGCACTGTGAGGGCGGGTCTCGGCTGGGCGCCCAAGCCTCACACAGCTTGATCTCCCCACCCCTCCCCTGCGTAGTCTAATCTGCTTGCTGCCCACGTTTTCCTAAGTCCCAAGCCTGGGCCAGGCCCCCAGTTGTGAGTGACAATGGCACAGGCAAGGCCCGCAGCGGCTGCCCCCCCCCTCCCCCCCAGGAGGACATCAAGAGCTGCAAGCCCTCTCTCCCCTTTCCCTTCCAGCCCCTGCCCCTCGCCCTCTCCGCCCTGCCCCTGTGCCCCCTTGCTGGGCAAGGTAGGCTCTGAGTCCTTCCCCCACCTCTGAACTCCCCCACGCCACTGCTGGCCCCCCATCCCCATTCCCAGGCCAGACCAGTTCAGCTCCGCAGCCCCCCCCCCCCCGCCCCCAGCTTCCTGTCCCGCCTCCGCGCCCCGCAGTGCTGGGCCCTGCAGTCCCCACCCCCACAGACCTGCGCTGTCCCCCCAGGTCCCCGCCCCCGCAGCCTCTGCTGCCGCCCGGCAGGTGCGTCAGCAACTGGGCCGATCGCACTTCATTTATTCAATAGCTCGGGGCCTGAGAAACAGCCGCTAAATTGCCTCCCATTTTCCCCAAGCCCATTAGCAACCAACGGCTGCGTTCCTGGTAATTCTGCTGAATACCCTGCCGGCGGGAGGGCCGCCTCCACCTGCCCCTTCTTAGAAACGCACCAACTTCTCCTGATTAGGGAGCCGGGCGCCGGACCCTGGACCGGCCCTCCCCCTGCCCATTCAGCCTGCTCAGGCCTTTTCTCTGCTTTTGGTTGCTTACCTCTCTCCTCTCTCCTACCACCCCCCCCCCCAAAAAAAAAACACCCAAAAAAACCTCCTCCCTGGGTCCCCAAGGTGGCTCTCTTCCAGGGGCACCCAAGGCCTGACCAGGAGCCGCCCTGGTCATTTATAACAACAGCCAGCACCTTCCTCTCTGGAGGGTTTGCCAGGTGGCACTGTGCCTCTCTCCCCCCCCCCCCCCCCACTTACATTAATATTCCCCCTCTGCTTTCCCACCGGGGACCCCGAGTTGGAGTACCTGCCGGCCCCAGGACCTGCCTCTCTTCAGTGGAGAATGGGAAAGGCAGTGTGAGGCGCTGCCGGGCAGGAGGCTGGGCGGGTGGCACCGGGGGGGGGGGGGGGGGGCCTGTGGTGGGCGCCCTCGAGGGGGCAGAGGTGATGACTTGTGGGCCTTCCTGAAAGATGACAGTGACGGGCCAGAGAGACCAGAGACCAGGATTCAGGCTTGATTAGGGGAAGAGACGACCCTGCCAGCTCACTTCCCAAGGGAGAGAGAGAGAGAGAGAGAGAGAGAGAGAGAGAGAGAGGAGGGAGGGAGGAGGGGGGCACATGCGGGGTGAGGGTGCCTTTTAAGGGGGAGGGGATGGGGCTTAGGGTACTGGACACGCGCTGATTGGCAGCTTCATATAAGGCACATGATTGGGTACCCCTGGACCCAGGAGTCGGGGCTTAAGGTATTTGGCAGGTGCTGGTTACATTATGACTCTGCCCACCAGCTGGGAAGGAGGGAGTACCTATCACACCCCTCCCCCGCAACCCTGCGGATGGGCACCCAGTGGCCATTATCTGACCCGCACCTCATGGGGTCTCGCTCCTTTGTGTCCCTCCTGGCCTCGTGGGCTGCTAGGGGGAGACTGGGTACGGTTGGGTCTCTGCCCAGAGCAGGGGGTACACCCAGACCACCCGCCAGGCAGGGGGCAGCTGAATGCATGGACTACTCATGCACACGCATGCACACGCATACACATGCATGACCATGGTTTTATTACAGGTAACAAGGTACCACGGAGCTAGGAGAGGCCAGCGAGCCCCTGGCTGGGACCCCGCTGAGGCCATCACACGGTCTCCTGCAGCGGAGCTGGGGGCGGGGCACACAGCTGCCGTTTCAGGCTGGGGGTGCTCTCTGGAGAACACACTGTACTAAGCACACGTGAGGCAGGAAGCTGGAAACCAAGGCTGCCGGGCATTGGAGGGACCGATGAGGTAACCCCTGTGGGGAGGGGGGTCTGCGCCATCTCTGCCCCCAGCCTCGGGAAGAGGCAGACTTCGTACAGCTCAGGGGGACCCCCACCCCAACCTCACCCCTCCAGTGTACCGTGCAGCCACAAGCCCTCTTCCTCCCGATGGAGTGCCAATGACAGAAGACAGACAGCACCCCGACCTGACTCAGCCGGGGCCCCATGTCCTGGGTCCCAGATTGCCCACAGCCCCTCTGAGGCTTCTGCTCACATCACCCTCCCTCTGAGGGGAGAGGCTGGTGTGTAAGAAAGGACCTGGGACCTCAGTGTCACGCTGACTGACTCGGTTGCACCCATTTCACAGATGAGAACGCCGAGTTCCAGTGCAGACACGTGGCTTCCCAGGGCTGACTCGGGGCCAGGATGCTGACAAAGCCTATATCCAGATCTGGGCTGTTCACCAGGACCCTCCAGACCAATAGGGCTGAAGGCAGCACCCAGCACCCGCCTGGCACACAGTAGGAGCAGTCAGAGAGGACGGCTGTTGTGTTAATATTAGAAGTCTGGGGCACGAAATTCATGCACGGGTGGGCGGGGTGTCCCTCAGCCCAGTGTGCACCCTCTCCAATCCGGGACCCCTCGAGGGATGTCCGACTGCCCTCTCACAATCCAGGACTGCTGGCTCCCAACTGCTCACCTGCCTGCCCTCCTGATCACCCCCTAACCACTCCCCTGCCAGCTTGATTGATGTCTAACTGCTCCCCTGCCAGCCTATTTAACCCCAACTTCCCTCCTCTGCTGGCCTGGTCACCCCTAACTGTTCTCCTTTGCAGGCTTAATTGCTCCCAACTGCCCTCCATTGCAAGTCTGGTCCCCCACAACAGCCCTCCTCTGCAGGCCTAGTCACCTCTAACTGCCCTTCTCTGCCAGCCTGGTTCCCTCCATCTGCTCTCCCCTGCAGGCCTGGGTCCCCTCCAACTGCCCTCCCCTGCAGGCCCAGTCGCCCCCAACTTCCCTCCTCTGCCAACCTGGTCACCCCTAATTGCCCTCCCCTGCAGGCTTGATCACCCCCAACTGCCCTCCCTGTAAGGCCTAGTCCCTCCCAACTGCTCTCCCGTGCTGGCCTTCTTGTGGTGGCCATCTTGTGTCCACATGGGGGCAGGATCTTTGACCACATGGGGCAACCATCTTGGGTATTAGAGTGATGGTCAATCTGCATAATCCTCTTTTATTAGATAGGATAGAGGCCTGGTTCATGGGTGGGGACCAACTGATTTGCCCTGAAGGGTGTCCTGGATCAGGGTGGGGGTTCCTTTGAGGCGTGGGGCGGCCTGGGTGAGAGTCCTGTAGAGGTTTGCAGGCCGGCCACGCCCCCCCCGGAGCCAAGCAGAGGCCCTGGGATCTGGGGTTAATTTATGTTCTACAATTGAAACTCTGTAGCCTGGAGCAGAGACAAGCCTTCTGCTTGCTTCGTGGCAGCAGCCATGTCTGTTGGAATTAATTTATTTTCTATAATTGAAACTTTGTAGCCAGGAGTGGATGCCTAGGCCAGCCAGAGCTGCAGAAACTTGGTTTCCTCCATCGCTGGGGGCACCCCTAGCCTCTGCTCTCCAGCTCTGTGGCTGCTGCCATTTCTGTTGGGATTTATGTTTCTTCTATAATTGAAACTTTGTAGCATTGAGTTTAGACCTAGGCTGGCAAGGGCAAGTGGAAAGCTTGGCTTCTTCCATTGCCTGGGAAACCCAAGCCTCTCTCCTACTCTCTGTGGCCATAGCCATTTTGATTGGGGTTTATTTGCATATTTTGCCCTGATTGGTTGGAGGGCATGGCTGGTGGGTGTAGTATAGGTATGGTCAATTTGCATATTACTCTTTTATTAGATAGGATTAGAAGGTGGACTTGCTCCTGGGGGGGGCGGGGCTGTGATAAGGGAGGAGGAACAGGATGGGGCCATGTAGGAAGAGGACCTGCCCTTCCTCCCCCCACCCCTTCCCCCTCATCCAGGGCTTTGGGGTGCGCCCAGATGGCTTGTGGGATTGGGAAGGTGGCTGGACTTGGGGGCCGCCCTGTCCCCATCCCTATGACCCCCACTAGAGGTGACCTGATCGAGCCACAGACCCCCACACTAACAGAACTGCTCACATGTGCGTCTTTCTCCCAAGACTCGGAGCCAAGGAGGGGATGGGGGTGCAGAACACCCAGAAGGCCACTCAGATCAAGGGAACCTCAGTACCCCCTCTGTGACCTGACAGAGCTTTGCTTGGGATCTGGATGCAGCTCCGAGGATAATGGGCTCTGTTCCTCCTGGTTGTGTTTTGGGGTCCCTTCAGAAGCGAGGGAGCAGATGGGGGGGCACAGCCCTTGGACGCTGGTGCTAGCAGCAAGGGGAGGTCCCAGGGCCAGGGTGAGTCAGGTTGCAGATGTGCTGTGACTTCAGGATCTGTGGGGACTCTTCCCATCCATAGACCATCATGGGGGGGCCCCCAGTTTAATGAGC
The DNA here is from genome assembly GCA_027563665.1 of Antrozous pallidus. Lineage (NCBI taxonomy): Eukaryota > Metazoa > Chordata > Mammalia > Chiroptera > Vespertilionidae > Antrozous > Antrozous pallidus. The sequence continues at coordinate 106,511,291 of CM050515.1, forward strand.
ACCAACCCAGTTCACTTTGCCCCCCGCCACCAGGTGGGTGGGAGTGTGTCCATTTGTGGAAACCGAGGCTCAGTGCTGTGAGTGACAAAGGCTGGATTGGAACCCAAGACCCCATCCGGAGCCCACACACCCAACCCCATCCTACTAGGTTTTGTATTTTTACCAAAGCATCCCGACAGAACCCCCAACCCCACCCCGGCATACACACCAGCTGGGGGTGCAAAGGCACCTCATGCGCCATCCTAGACTTGGTCACTTTGGGGTTTTTTCCAAAGATAGAGTTGGCCCAACCCAGGGGCCCCAGGGAAGACAAGGTGCTGCCTGGGGAGTGGCCGGAGGTTTGAGGGTCCCCCCAGCAGCGGGGCTCACCCAAGGGTCTGTGATGGGGGCCATGATACCGTGGATAAACGGGACCAAGGAGGGTTCCTCTGGGCCTCAGTTTCCAGCCCTGCCCAATGGGGACAGTCCACGTGAGGACCATGGGGGGCTGCAGAGGAGGGTGGGGGCACTGAGGACCAGGGGGGGCTGCAGAGGAGGGAGGGGCCACTGGGGATCATGGGGGGCTGCAGAGGTGGGTGGGGGCACTGAGGACCAGGGGGGTCTGCAGAGGAGGGAGGGGGCACTAGGATCAGGGGGGGCTGCAGAGGACGGAGGGGGCACTGAGGATCATGGGGGGCTGCAGAGGAGGGAGGGGGCACTGAGGACCAGGGGGGGCTGCAGAGGAGGGAGGGGGCACTGAGGACCAGGGGGGGCTGCAGAGGAGGGTGGGGGCACTGAGGACCAGGGGGGTCTGCAGAGGAGGGAGGGGGCACTGAGGACCAGGGGGGGCTGCAGAGGAGGGAGGGGGCACTGAGGACCAGGGGGGTCTGCAGAGGAGGGAGGGGGCACTGAGGACCAGGGGGGTCTGCAGAGGAGGGAGGGGGCACTGAGGACCAGGGGGGGCTGCAGAGGAGGGAGGGGGCACTGAGGACCAGGGGGGGCTGCAGAGGAGGGAGGGGGCACTGGGGATCATGGGGGGCTGCAGAGGAGGGTGGGGGCACTGAGGACCATGGGGGGCTGCAGAGGAGGGAGGAGGCACTGAGGACCAGGGGGGTCTGCAGAGGAGGGAGGGGGCACTGAGGACCATGCGGGGCTGCAGAGGAGGGAGGGGGCACTGAGGACCATGGGGGGCTGCATAGGACTGTGGGACACTGGGGATCATGGGGGACTGCAGAGGACTATGGCGCACTGGGGATCATGGGGGGCTGCAGAGGACAGTGGGGGCACTGAGGACCATGGGGGGCTGCAGAGGAGGGAGAGGGCACTGAGGACCATGGGGGTCTGCAGAGGAGGGTGGGGGCACTGGGGACCATGGGGGGCTGCAGAGGAGGGAGAGGGCACTGAGGACCATGGGGGTCTGCAGAGGAGGGTGGGGGCACTGGGGACCATGGGGGGCTGCAGAGGAGGGTGGGGGCACTGAGGACCAGGGGGTCTGCAGAGGAGGGAGGGGGCAGTGAGGATCATGGGGGGCTGCAGAGTGGGGGAGGGGTACTGGGGACCATGGGGTCTGCTGAGGAGGGTGTGGACACTGAGGACCATGGGGGGCTGCTGAGGAGGGTGTGGGCACTGAGGACCATGGGGGGCTGCAGAAGACGGTGGGGGGCACTGAGGACCATGGGGGGCTGCAGAGGAGGGAGAGGGCACTGAGGACCTTGGGGGCTGCAGAGGAGGGTGGGGGCACTGAAGACCATGGGGGGCTGCAGAGGAGGGTGGGGGCACTGAGGACCATGGGGGATGCAGAGGAGGGAGGGGGCACTGAGGACCATGGGGAGCTGCAGAGGAGGGTGGGGGCACTGAGGACCATGGGGGGCTGCAGAGGACGGTGGGGGCACTGAGGACCATGGGGGGCTGCAGAGGAGGGTGGGGGCACTGAGGACCATGGGGGGCTGCAGAGGAGGGTGGGGCACTGAGGACCATGGGGGGCTGCAGAGGAGGGAGAGGGCACTGAGGACCATGGGGAGCTGCAGAGGAGGGAGAGGGCACTGAGGACCTTGGGGGCTGCAGAGGAGGGTGGGGGCACTGAGGACCATGGGGGGCTGCAGAGGAGAGTGGGGGCACTGAGGACCATGGGGGATGCAGAGGAGGGAGGGGGCACTGAGGACCATGGGGGGCTGCAGAGGAGGGTGGGGGCACTGAGGACCATGGGGGGCTGCAGAGGAGGGTGGGGGCACTGAGGACCATGGGGGGCTGCAGAGGAGGGTGGGGGCACTGAAGTAGTTGGGGGCTGCAGAGGATGGTGGGGGCACTGAGGACCATGGGGGCTGCAGAGAAGGGTGGGGGCACTGAGGATGATGGGGAATGCAGAGGAGGGTGGGGGCACTGAGGACCATGGGGGGCTGCAGAGGAGGGAGAGGGCACTGAGGACCATGGGGGGCTGCAGAGGAGGGAGAGGGCACTGAGGACCATGGGGAGCTGCAGAGGAGGGAGAGGGCACTGAGGACCATGGGGGGCTGCAGAGGACGGTGGGGGCACTGAGGACCATGGGGGGCTGCAGAGGACGGTGGGGGCACTGAGGATGATGGGGGATGCAGAGTAGGGTGGGGGCACTGAGGATCATGGGGGGCTGCAGAGGAGGGAGGGGAAGGTACCCCACCCAGAGCCCTTGACAGGATGGGGGGGTTGCCTGCCTGTCTTTGCGTTTGCTGCAGAGCTGGGGGGACAGTGGAGCTGTGCCCCCCCCCACCCCTCACCGGCCGGCCCGGACCCAGGCGGGGGCGAGCGCAGGGGGGCAGCTGGGGAAAACAGTGAGTCACCGCGGGCAGGCGAGCGCTCCTTCCGCGGGGCAGGTTGCAGAGGTAATTATGTAATTTACGAGGCTCTCGCTCCGGGGCCTCTGAGTCACCGGCTGCGTCAGGCGGCTGCGTCGTGACCAGGCGGAGGATGGCAGAGCCAGGCGTGGGCACCGGCTCTGACCCTGGGCCCGGCCCGGTGGGAGGCGTGACGCCAGCGGCTGGGGGAGGCATCCCAGACCTCCGCCCGCCAGGAAGTTTGTCTTTTATGGGCCTGGCTTCCACCTGGAAATGGGGGCTCCCGGGCAGGGGGGCGCCGCAGGGAGCCCCGGAACTCTGAGAGATGCCCCTTGCAAAGAGCCCCCAAGGCCAAGGCCAGGGGGGCAGCCCCTCCGGGGGGCCTGGGACCTTTGTCTTTCAATCTCTCACCTAAACCCATCTCTGAACACAGACACAGACCAAGAGATGGCGTTGTCTTATCTTGTGGATTTATTGTTCAAACGGCTGACAGCCATCCGAGGGGCTGAAAAGGGGGGACAGGACCCCCATGTCCTTCTCGGCGGGAGGGGTCGCCGGTTCTTTCATCGGAGTGTGTCACGAAGGACGCCTCTCCGCCCCCTGGCTCCCCCAGCAGACCCCCAGTCCCCCAGTCCAGAGAAGTCCAGCCTGTCCCACATGGAGGGCGGCCCCGGGCTCAGACAGTCCTCGAAGCGGTGGCTGTGGCGGCTCCGTCTCCCGGTGAGGCGTGAGAGGGTGCTGGCCTGGCAGCCGCGTTGTCCCTGGGGCCTGGGGGCCCTTGGCCATCTCCGGGAGCAGGGCCACGGTGGAGTCCGGTGGAGTCCGGTGGAATCCGGTGGAATCGGTGGAGTCCGGTGGAGTCCGGTGGAGTCCGGTGGAGTTTGGTGGAGTCCGGTGGAGTCCGGTGGAATCCGGTGGAGTCCGGTGGAGTCCGGTGGAATCGGTGGAGTCCGGTGGAGTCCGGTGGAATCCGGTGGAGTCCGGTGGAGTCCGGTGGAGTCCGGTGGAATCCGGTGGAGTCCGGTGGAATCGGTGGAGTCCGGTTGGAGCGGGAGACGGGGGAGGAGGGGGCTCGGAACAAGCAGGGCCCTTGGAGGGAAGCAAGACAGGACAGTGTCAGAGCACCCCGTGTTTCCCGGGGCCCCACAGCAGCACCCCGCCATTCTTATCATGGGGCCCAGCGGACCGTGGTCAGAGCTTCCCTGTGCCTCAGTTTCCTCACCGGGCACCCACTATCCTGGACAGAAAGCGGATGGAGACACCAGGCCCTCGGGGGGCGCGGGGGGGGGGTGTCTCAGGCAGACCTCCCCTCTCTTCCTTCCTTCCCTCCCTCTGTTCCCTCCTCCCACCACCCCCCAAGCCCCTCTCGGACCCCACCCCATCCTCTCTGTCCTGGCTAAAACCTGCCACAGACACCATCACACCCGGAAAGAGATAAATAAATGAAAGAAAAACAACCTCAACTGGGAAAAGCGGTCCAAATCCGAAAATGTTCCGGCCTGAGTTAATTACACTTTAAATTGGCATGTTTACTGATCGGGGATTTCAAGTTCAACAGAGACACCCCCCCCCCCCAACTGTTAGTACAGTAAACGCGGCCGGCTGGCGGGCTCCCCCAGGGCCTGGCAGGCCCCGCCGCTCCCCTGCCAACAGCGAGCACAACAGAAACATCTATTTTCGGGCGTTAGAGAAACGAGGCTCTCACAGATGGCGAGAGCCGCACCCCGGACGGCTTCCCACCCCCGGGCTCCGTGCACCCCTCGGTGGCGTCCTGCCCCAGGGAAGGCCGCGTGGGGCGGGCCTGGGGCTCTGGGCCGGGGCAGGAGGCCAGTTTCGGTCAGTCGTTCGCTCTACAAACGCGGTTTGGAGTCCAGCGTCGGGTGGCTTCGGCCCTAAGAACAGGGAGGGCTCTCTCTAAGCGTGCGTGCCCCAGGCAAACCCCCCTCTGTGCCAGGCCCGCATGGGAAGAGCCTTGTGGTCCTCCTGACAGGCACTTACCAGGCCCAACGATGACCGGGGGCAGGCCGGCTGCCAGCCCGGGCTCTGCAGGCGGGATGGTCTGGTCCAGCTTTGGGCTCTCAGCTGGGCTCCACCCGTGGGACGTCCCCGCCAAGTGCCCGGTCTAGTGTGCCTGCGAAGAGACGAGGCCAGTGAGCGTGGCTCGGCACCTTCCCAGGACTAGCTTCCCTACGGGCGAAGGGGCCCCCCAAAGGTGATCGAGCCAGAAACAGCCCCTCCCCTTAGAAGCCTGGAGGCTAGCAGGGAGATAAGACACCTGCTGGTCACAGGGTCAAGCCGCTCCCAGTTGCTCTGCCCTGAGCCTGGACTGTGCCCCATGGGCAGGGGACACAGCAGGGAGCAGGACAACTTCCTGCCCAGTGACCCTAGAAACCTTACAGTCTGGGGAAGGAGAGGTGGGGGGGGGGGTAGACATTAGCACTGGTAATATGGGGTGGCTGGCTTCAGATTGAGGCTGTTGGTGTGTGTTGGGGTGGATCAGGGAGGCTTCCTGTAGGAGGCGGCACTGGGGCGGAGTCTGGGAGGATGACGAGGGAGGGGCGGTCCAGGCAGGGGTGCAGCTTGAACCAAGGCATGGGGAGAGTATGAAAACAACCAAGGAGCCCTCGAGGTGGGCTTTCAGATGTCCCATTGCCTCGGGACACGCCAGGAGAATGCGGGTGCCATGGGGGTCCTGCAGCCACAATGGCACCAAAGTCCTGCCCCGGCTGGTCATGGGGCCCAGGTGGCTCCTGTCCTCTCTCGGCCTCTCGCACCAGGGCCTGAGGACGGACCTGCCATCTCAGCCAGCTGGCCTGCCCTTTCCCAGGGTCCTCCCTCCCGCCCGCCCGCCCCCTGCAATGTCTCCCTAACGGGCAGTGCGGCTGCGCATGCGCAGGCTCCTCCGCGGCGCAGGATAATGAGAAAATGATGGACGAGCCTCCATCACGCCCTTACTTCCTGGCCCTCGAGCCTGTCCGCTGGTGACAAATGGCCCCTCTCCCTCCGCAGGGTCTTTCCTGGCCCGCAGAGCCTTGGCAGTGCTTGGCAGAGATTTATGTCCATCTTCCCCGAGTTCTTCTTCGTTCCTCCGCTCCCTTATTCCCTCCAAGAGCGCACCTTTGCTGATGCACGCCACACACGCAGCCCCAGGCCTCCTGGCGACAGAGAGATCCCATTCAACACCTACTTTGTGCTGGTGGCCAGCTTTGAGCCAGGGATTACTGAGCACCTACTATGAGCTGGCGCTCCAGTCAGAGCCATAGCTGCCAGAGGCTCTGTGGCGGGACAGCAGCGAAAATCTAGGCACGGAGTCCCACTTTGCTGACCTCCGCCCCCGGGTGCTAAGTCGCCCCGCTTTTCACAAGGAAGGAAAATGCCTATTTGCCAGAGGTGTGTGGACCCCAGGCCGGATCTGTGCGGTGCCCCAGGGGTGGCCCCGGTCACCTCCATCCCCGCCACGGCGAGGAGACATTTCCATTCCGCGGGCAGATGAGAGAGGCGCTTTGTTTGTTTTCTTTCATCCTCAAACAGTAGATAAACCAGTAATTTGGCTTTTAATGAAATTCTGCGCCGAGCAGCATGGGGTCACCCTCATTGGGTTTAAAATGAGTTTGGGACATGCACGCTGCTGATTGCCTGGCCCCCTGGGCTGACATCTGTCTCGTGCATCACTCCCAGGTGGGGGCTGATGTACCCGGCGCTCCGCCTGGGGGTGGTCTGGGAGACCCGGGGGGCAGCGTGCTTTCTATGGCTGGGGCGTGGGGATGGTTACATTGCAGCCATTAAAGGAGGCTGGTGTTGCCTCCCACCCACCCCCAAGCACACATTTAATATATTCCAAAGATGTGTGGATGCATTAACAGCAATTTTCGTCTCCAAATGTGCCCATTTAGTCAGTTCCATGCATAAAATATTAGCTCTGACACCAGGCTTCTGCCTGTTGCAGATGGAGCTCCCCCGAGTACGGGCTCTGGCTGGGGTGTTGGGGGGCTCCACTGGTGTCAGCTGGGTTATAATGGGACTCACCACTCCCTTCAGGGTCCCCTGGATAGTGGCCTGGAAGCCCAAGCCCACCTGATTGACCCCTGCAGCAGCAACCTCAGGCTCTCAAATGGCATCCTGAGAGGGGCAGAGAAAGGGGGAAACCAAACAGCTTTGAACAAATGAGGAGAGTTTCTAAGAGCTGATTAGCATATTCATGTGCTCCTCACCATACCTTCAGGCCTCCTCTGCCTCCTCACTTTCCCAAGGATGAACCTGATAAGCCCAGGAGTTCCTGAGTCAGGCAGCAACCACTCCCAGTTGCTCTGCCCTGAGTCTGGACTGTGCCCCACGGGCAGGGGACACAGCGGGGAGCAGGACAACTTCCTGCCCAGAGACCCTAGAAACCTTACAGTCTGGGGAAGGAGAGGTGTGGGGGGATAGACATTAGCACTGGTAATCTGGGGTGGCAGTAAGCTAGGGGCAATACGGTAATGGGCAACTGGGGTGGAGGAGGGCAAGTTTGGGTGGTCAGGGACAGCTTGCTGAGCAGAGGACATTTCAGCCCTTCCAGAGTCTAGAACCCCACCTCTAGAAAGGGGCAGCCACCAGCAGGGGGGTGGCTCAGTGGATAGAGCATTGGCCTGCTGACTCAAGGGCCCCAGGTTCGATCCCAGTCAAGGGCATGCACCTTGGTTGTGGGCACATCCCCAGTAGGGGAAGTGCAGGAGGCAGCTGATGGATGTTTCTCTCTCATTGATGTTTCTAACTCTCCCTCTCCCTTCCTCTCTGTAAGACATCAATAAAATATGTATAGAAAAAAGAGGCAGTGCCGAGCATGGGCACAGAGGGAGCTGAAAGGCAAGCACAGAGCTGAGACTTCCCACGGGCCCTCAGCCCACCCTCCTCAGAAAGGGCCTCCTGGGACCCAGGCGACCAGGAACAAATGCCAAATGGCCTTCCTCCTCCTTAGGAGGTGCTCTGGCGGTTCACCTTTCCAGAACCCTCTCTACCACCAGATGACCTTGATGTGGTCTGGGCAGGGCAGGTCGGGAGAGGGTGGGGCTGCCCAGCACAAGGGGACCCGCCCCCCGCCCCCCCGCCCCCCCCACCGCCCCCAGCACCATGTCTGCAGCCAGGGGCTCTGGAACCAGGGAGACCGCTCCGTGGTGCTCTCAGAAGCCCTCCCTCCAGGACGGAGCTGGAAAACGAATAGACCAGGCGGCCAGGTTCTAGGCCAGGGCCTTGGGACCCCGATGCGGAGGCTGCCGCCGCCTGGGGTCAGCGAGCGGAGGAAGGGAAGACGTCACCGGCGGGATTCGGTACCGGAAAGAGGTTGACTGTATAATATTCAGCGTATAGAAAGTGAACACCTCACAGGCAACCTCCGTCAGGCACCACGCGCGGGAGCGCTCCCGATGGAGGCTCCGTCCTCGGCCGCAGCCCCGTCCCCGCCCCACCCGCCCGCCCGGTGACACGGGATGGCCCAGGCCCACGGCATGCGAGCTGGCACAGGCTGGGCCCTCGGGGGTCGGGGGTCGTGCAGGAGGCATGCGAGGATGGACGCCAAAGAGAGGTCCCCCGTGTATTGTGCGTCATCCGCCAACGAACGCTCACAGCGACCTCTTCTCAGCTACCACGTAATCGGCACGCGGGGCAGGCAGCCCCCCACGCTGCCCCGAGGGGTCACCCGTCCGGGGGGTCTCCGAGGCACGGGGAGGAGAGGGGCAGGCCATGCACATGAACCCTGCTGCGGAGGGACAGCCTACAGAGGGGCAGGTGCCCGCTCCCGTGGAGGGCCCCGTGAGGAGCCCGCTGACTAGTGGCGCTGGCATGGAAACGGACCGAACATGCATCATCCCTCACACAGGAAGCGAATGCTGCATGCCCGCACTCCCCGGCGCACCCCTCCCGCCTGCTCCCCAGGGCCCAGGAGCCCCCCAGGTGGCTCTCCCAGGATGGGTTCGGCGACACATGTCAGCACAGATGGGAGAAGTCACGCGTGGAGGCCATGCAGTCACGTACCCGGCAGGAGGCCGGCCTCGGGCCTGGCCCTGCGCGCGAGTAGGCGGTACTGAAGATAGGCCATCTGTGTTATATTCGTCATTAATAAAGCGAACTCATCACAGACAACCTCTCCTCAAGTACCCAGAGAGACGAGGCCGATCGATTCGGAGACGTGGCCGCCGCACCTCCGCCGGTCGCCTCTGGGGGCTGCCCTGAGGGTGAATCAGACACCGCTGGTGAGAGGACAGGGCGCGGGCACCCCGCCCCGCCCGTGCCCGGGCCTGCCCGCCCGCCCGCCCTCGGGGCAGTGGCACGGAAGGCCCTCCCCGCTCCTACCCCCACAGGGCTCCATCTGCAAGAGGTCCTCCGAGGTGCGATTTGATACTGAGAAAAGATCAACCATGTATTATTCGAAGTCAAGAAAGCGAATATAACACGGTCGATCTCCCTTCAGGTACCAGCAGAGCGCTGAGTGCGGGGCGGGGCCGCGCCCGGCCGGGCCGCAGGCGGCAGTGGATACGGACGGCTAGTGGACCAGGTGAAGTACATTGGGAACAATTACTTTCCAACTGGTCGACCACCCATCCTGTACCCCAGAGCGGCACCGAGGCCGACGTTCTTCCCCAAGGTGCCGCGGCCTCCCCAACGGCCTCCCCGGTGCAGTGGGGTACCGAAAAGAGGTTCACCGAGCAACATTCGTCGTCTGGATGCAAAGTTGCTCGGGTAACCTCTCCCCAAGTACCACGGACGCTCAAATGCTCAAGGCGGATGCTTGCAGGCGGCCATGCTTCTAGAAGACTCTCCCTAAGCGCCCTGCAGCACCTTCCCACTCTACAAGGACCCCCCACCCCCCGCAACTACCCGCAGGCCAAGGCCATCCTGTCCCCGAAAGGAGCCGCATCTGGAGACCCTTCCCAGAAGTCACTGGGGAGATCCAGGTGGCCTCCTCTCCAGAAGGGGATGCCCCAGAGGAATCCTGGGGATTCACAGATGCTCCACATGCCCTTGTGCCCAGCGTTCCTCCCCAAGGGCCATCTCAGTGGGTCAGACCCTGGGCACAGCTGACACAGAGGAAACTTGGCTTGTGCCCAGCTCTTCCCTCTGAGATCCCAGAGAGGGGTGACTCCGGGGCCCCCCACTGGCTCACAGCCTCCCTCAGGAAGATGCGGCCTTTGGAAAGAGCTCAGCGCGTCTGTGCGTGATGCTAATGGCCGAAGCTGTGCTCACGGTGGCCCCACCAACACGCTGCTAGCCCCGCATAGGTGTCGCCACCACAGAGAGGCCGTAAGGGGATTGCACACACACGAGAGATGGCTGACCCTTTGGTCAGCTTCACCAACGAAGCAGGGAAACAGCAAGAGCCAAGGGGGAGGAGGAGGAAGGGGAAGGCAAGAAGGGCAGATGGCTTCCCTTCAAAAAAAAGCCAAAGCAGCCTCGACATCAGAGCCCCCGCGTTCCCAGGCCAGCGTCACAGCCAGAAAGGGCACCAAATAAGGGCCTGGCCACGGGAAGGGTCTGGATTCTGGGCCCACCACCCCTGCTGGGAGCTGTGCAGTGACTGACAGCTCAGCTCGCCCTCCAGGCCCCACCTCGGAAGGAACGCTTCGGACAGCTGCCCTGCGGGAAGCGCGGACGCCGACGCTGACCTGCTGCGGAGACGGTCCCCGAGCTGACACGGTCTCCGGTGGCTCGAGGACCAGGCCACACAGCTCATCACCACTCCGGCGTGTCCCGGGGCTGCGCCCATGCACCTGTTCCGGGGAGGTCTCCACCTGCTGGCCGCCTCCTGGGGCGGCAGGGCTCTGCCAGCTCTCCAAAGCGGGGCTGATCTGCAAAGAGACCACATGCAAGGTTTGTGCCCGGCAAGGACCAGCCCTTTCCTCATCCCGGACAATGGCTTTGGACCCAGAGCACCCCTCCAGGAACCACCCCAACCCCCCAACAAGGCTTAGCCTCTATGACATGTGACAATCAGCACCGATGAAGGTTCTTGGGGTTGGCATGACCCGTGTAAGGTGCCAACACTGGTGGAGACGCCTGGGGATGCCCAGGTGCTCAACGGCAGAATGAGAGACCTCGCCCTTCAGGCCGAGAGCCCACTGACCAAGCCATTTCTGCCCCGCCCCGGAGTCAGCATGTCTCCCCAAATCCCACAAGGGACAGAGGGAGCAGATCAAGATGGCGCGTGCCTGCTTCAACACGCGGGACCCCGTGTCACCGGGTGTCACTCCGCAGTCAGCACGTCTGTCCAGAAAGGCCTGGGAAGACCTGGGACAGAAGGAAAAGGTCAGCGGCACAAAGGACGCCGCATTCTGCCTCCGAGCGCCTGCTGACCGTCTGCGCCTCACCCCACACCTATGCATTTAACTGTCTTAATGAGATTTATGCCAACACTGATTTTCATAAAAATGTGTTTTTCAGAGCGAATTCCATTAAGCTAATCCAATTCCCTGTTTCGTTTTCCCTGGCTCTGCTGCTGAGCTGTTTTCATTTCTTTTATTTCCCTTGTTATTTTCCCCAAATCATTTTCATTAGGATCAATTCTTTTCCATTTAAAAATCTGAATGCAGATTTGGTTCCTCCATGTACTTTTGTCTGCATCCCAGCATCACCCAGAGCCCCCGCCAGCGTCAATTTCCTCCCTCAGCCGCCATGTCTGCCGGTCCCATTTCCCCAGGTCAAATGTGCGGCTGACAGGTTGTCAAGAAAATTGGATTCTTCTGCCAATTTGTAGTCAATTGAACATGTTTTACTTGGTGCCATTTCATTTGTTTTTAGTTTTATTTTGTGTTGATTATTTTTATCACTATAATTCGATACAAATGGGACGAAGTACTGATGGCGTCTATTCATTTCATCACCCATGAGAAAATCGAGAATGCTGTTTGGCAGAGGGAGAGAAAGCCAGAGAAAGAAGGGGAGAGGGGGGAGGCACGAGGAAACAAATCACAGAGACAGACGGGGGGGGCTGAGAGGGTGGGGAAGGTGGAGAGGAGAAAAACAGTGATTGAGGGCAAACTCTTTACCACAAGGTCAAAATGCCTCCCGAGAAGAAGTGGCGGAGGCAAAAATCTTTGGGATCAATGGTCAAAACGGAGACGCAAAGAGCGTTCCAAGTCATAAGCGAAGCAAGCTCACCATCCTCATGGGCCCAGGCGACCACATCAGGAATCACCTCCATTCCTATCCCCTGGAGAGGTGCTGACACCCACGTCTGCACCCTTGTCTACGCCGTCCAGTCGTGTTCTCGGGATGAGGTGGGCAGGGTTCTGGAAGCCAACCCAGGAGGATTTGAGACTCAAACAACAATTAACAAAGCCAGTGAATTAATTCACCAAGGCAACCTCTGCTCGAGGACCAAAGGCCAGCATGGGCGAGCACACCAGGCGCCAGGGACCCTGTCTCCAAATACCTTTGCTTCTCACTGCCTGAGAGCCCTCCTCCCACCTCCTTGGCATTAGCTTTGAGTCCCAGAGGTCACCCTGAGGAGGAGGACACGGGGTGAGGCTAGGGGGCAGTAGCATGTTGCATAAATCTCGCTGATCAGGCTGCTAGCTGGCCAGAGAGACAATTTCCCAGACGATCTCCCCCTAACACGGGGTTACCTAATACACTCTGTTCATGCGTGAGGCTCTAAGGAAGGGAGGACAACTATGACCTGAGAACCTCGGTCTCACCTGAGGGTGAGGCCTTCGGGCCAGGGACACAAGGTCCACATACAGCACTTATTGCGGGTGACAGGGCCACTTCCTTACCCTGGGCAGGCGCCCACGGAAACGCTCCTGAGGTTTCCCCGCGAAGAAATTAGTACTGAAAGGAGATTGGCCATGTAATACTCATCATGAATAAAATGAACACACCATGGACAACCTCCATTCAAGTACCAGACAAGGGTGCAGGCTTCGACGCAGCCCCGGCAACAAACCCGAGGATGGATGCTGGTTAACACGCCGGCGGTCAAACACAAGCTCTGTGGCTCACCCCCTTTCTGTTAAGTCCCCACCGAGTGCCACCCAGGGTCCTTTGAAATGAGTACCCCCATCCAGGAAGCCATTTAGGGAGCCACACATTGCAACCAAGGTGGGCAGAGAATCACATGTCCCCCCTCTCCCCCTCCCACACACACAGAGCCAGGATGCCCTCTTGTCAATCATGAATCGGTTCTACAGTGAGACTCCCGCCCCTTCGAGGAGACTGGCATCCTAGCAGTGGATAACACACAGCTGAGGGAGCTCAGGGGACACCCACGGAGGACATGCACATGCTCAGCTTGACCATGCATTCACCCGCGCAAACCGAACGCTAGTTCCTGAAGTTGGCGTCTCCGGGATACGTTGGGGCCAGATCTGATACTTGAAAACAGGTCTACCATGTATGATTCAGCTACGAATACAGTGAATGCATCATGGAAGACCTCTCCTCAAGGACCACCGAGTCACTGTGGTGAGCGAAGCGCCTCTTCTTCACCCAGGTTGGCTCCACGTCCAGGAATCTTCCCACAGAGCGGGCAGAGAGCATCTGGGAAGTGCACGCTCTGCAGTGGGCAGCCAGCGGTCAACAGTCCCTCTGCCCACCCCAGAGAGAAGCCCACCCCGAGGTCCCGCCCTCCAGCGGGACTCCGCCCCAAGAAGCCTCCCACGCAGGATTTGGTATAAAAAACATAGGCGACCCATGGGGGATTTGTGACAAATAAAATGGAGGCAACACAGATAACCCATCTTCGCACGCTGCCAATTAGCCTCGACCAGGTGCCAGTGCCTCTTCTCCCAAGCCAGGCTTCTCCAGGAAGTCCTGCTGAGGAGTGAGTGAACACCGAGGATTAGCGGGCTAAGAGATGGTTGTGTTGACCCATCCCAGGCCCTGCAGCAGCCCAGATATCAACGCCTGTGCTGTGCTTGGCGGGGTATCTAAGAAGCTCTCCCAGGAGGTTTTAAGGTGGAGAGGTCAAGTGCATACGAATGCATTGCTCTGATCATAGGAGGGAACATTTCTCCCGCCCCCATCAGATCACAGCTGACAGCAATGATCCTTTCCTCACACCAGATGTGTGTCCCAGAAACCCTACAAAGGTAGCCCTCATTCCAAAGCGTCTGACTTTGCAACCCTAACCATAATGACAAGGACGACATTGCATGCAAACATTACCATCTCACAGTGTGGTACCAACCTGGGAATGCTGGACTCATCTCCGAAGGTGTGCATAACTTCCAAGACATCGCCCTAAAAAGAAATTGTGTACTTGGGGTTAACAGTCCAGTATACGTACGGTCAAAAAAAAAATCCTCCATTCCTAAAGGTAAATTCACATACCTAGCAAGGGGTGCCGACTCCGTTTCCATCCCGAAGTTGCCACTGCAAAGAGGATCCTGCTAAGGTGGAAGATAATCCCAGGGGGTGGGACATCTGAATAGGATTCATTGTAAACACACAGATGCAGATTGCAAATGATCAGAGAGAGGCTTCCAGATGAAGATAGCAGTGTGGGGCCAAGATCACAGATTCTTTCCTCTTCCGAGGTGGAATGAAATCATACATTATCATTTAACTCAAGAAAAGACCAGCATGTAAGTAGAAAAGCACATGTAAAAATAATAGAAGACATCCTTGAAACAAAGGAATTGACGAACTAACACGATTCAGGAAAACTGATATATAAAAATTAGTCACTGAGTCAGATCCTGGTGAAGAGCTAAGAGAGAACGTTCTCCCGCACAAACATGGAGATATGATGGATAAAAGCCGAAGTCGACTGGTAAAATAAGAGCACAGCTGAAAGGAATGAAAAAAAGGAAAACCTTTAGCTGGCTAATAAAGAATTTAATTCAGAGCGACAAGTTTACAACCTGCCCCCAAGAGGCTGGAAGAGTCTGTAGTCATAATGTCCAAGGAACCGAAGATGTGACCTTGGGCCCAAGAGGTGGGCACCTAGAACAGAAAGGGGAGGCAGAAAACTATAGAGGCCCAGGAAAATGGCAAGAAAGTTAGTTTCTATCTAAGCTTTGGGTAGAATGAGTTCTCCTGGGAGAAACAAAGCTACAAGAGAAAGATGGGATGAGGCTTTATAACAGCCAGAAGGTATGGGAATCCTCAAGTCAACCAAAGAGTAAGAAAACTGGTCTGCACTGGTGAAAGCCGTGGATGCCAGACAGAATCCAATGTAGAACCATATGTCACAGTCCTTTTGCACAGAGAACAAAATAAAACACCTTCATCCCCCTGATAACCCACAGGAAGAAGTTACAAACCCCATGGAGAAAAGCACTATCTTGAGTCAAAAGACAAAAAGAAGAAGTACCCAAAGCTGGGAGACTTTATATCATAAGTATCTTTAAAGTGACTAAACTAATGAAAAAGAACAAAAAATCATAGGGTTGAATAGGGCAGTGTGGAAAAAAATTAGGCAAGTGAGTAAAGATATCCAAGCAAGGATCAGACATCCTCAGTGAATAAAGAACTCACAGGAAATATTGCCCCAAAGTGTTTGAAACAAAGAATATAAGGATCCACCAGATAATATAGTCCAGCTAAGTAAGAGCTCTGTGGAGAAAACCACATAAAAAGAGCTGATGAAATACCAAATGCAGAAGACAGTGGAGCAGTATCTGAACGAGTCTAAGGGGAAAAAAAGCAAGCTGAGAATTTTATACCTCGCTAAGTTGTCCCTTGTGTGGCAAAAGCAAGAGACAGATATTCTCAAATGTACAGGGACTAAGAGGAAGTGTCCATTAGCCATTGTATAATAAACAATGGTAATACCCATGCCCCTGAGAGATAGCGAACAACTCAGAACAGAGAAGGCTTAATTTAAGGAAAGAAAACTGGTTGTTAGTAATTATTTCATTTAAATATAAACACCTGTAAGAATTGTGGTTAAAGAACAAAATGCAAATATTTATCATGGAAAAATTAAGTTGTATGAGTAAAAATCAAGCAGGAGATGGGGATAAATGTAAGAGTGCTGATATCCTTACATTTCTCAGCCAGTAGTGAAATTTGAACAGTTAAAAGGAAAACATAAGGATCCCAATCACTGAATATTTTACACAATAATTTTTCTTGGTTTTATAGGGATCTTTTAGGAATTAAGATTTCTTATGATAGAGTAGAACAATTATCAATTCTCCCAATCTCCTTCAGATTATCTTTATGTCAAATTCAAGTAAAATTACAGTTAACATTCGTAATAAAAATATCAGGTACAGTGTAATCTAATATTCATAAAATATTTTTCTATTTATCTATCCAACTTTCTATTTGCATATATGCTCAGACAGGTATTTGAAATTTCTAAGACCCTGATGGTTATTTCTGTGTGCACAAAGAGTTGGGAAATTTTCTCCATTTTTATTTACATTTTCCCACATTGCATTAATTTTTATTATAAGCACGTCCCATTTTTATAATTATGATAATAAGGTAAAGTAAGCATTCTTTTTGAAAAACAAAACAAAAACAAGACATTGAAAATAGAACTGACCTCCATCCTCAAATTTGGTATGGCTTCCAAGTCGACTTTATCCAGAATAATTGGTGAAACCATGCCCCTTCCCTGGCTCTGCTAACTTTTCTAAGAAGTCCTCCCTCCCCAAACAAGATTTCATACTGAAGGGGGAGAGGATTATCTACTGTTTTTCTTTAAAAAGAATCCCAGAATCATTATGACACCCTTACTTCCCTAGGTCTTAAACCCAGGTCCTATGCTTCTTCCCCCAAATGGGCAATGTCTTCCATTGAAAGACTGAATGAGGATAAGGGGCTCTAGTGACACCTACCCATTAGTTCCAGGGCCAAGCACAAGTTCAAGTACACTGGCATGGAACCAACATTGAGTGTAGCCACATTCAAATTCCCTGAAATTGGAATCAGTTCCTACATGCTATCTGTTGACATGTGGTACCAAAAAGAGATCGACCGTGTATTGGGCATCACTAAATAATGCGAACTCATCACGGACAACCTCCCTCCGAGTACCATGCGGTGTTACTGCTCACAACATCCCTGCATCCAGGAAGTGGGGCAGCTTGGGAGTAGCCTCTGAGGGTGGATGGGACAAAGGATAAGTGGACCAATGGGTACATCAAACCCATGCTCTCAGGCAAACCCCTGGTTCATCAAGCCAGGATTAGTATGGACAGGAACGCTACTTCCTGTACTTGGCTGGCATGCAAGCAATCCTCAGTAATGCAAAGAAGTCAGCCATGGATGAGTCATTTTCAATGAAGCAATGAGCTCTTGAAAGACCACAAGTAAACCTTGGGGTCACCCCAGAAGTTCCCTGGAGGTTGAAGGGCTGCAGGCTAGTAAGCCAGGGGTCATGCGGGGCCTACTCCTGTTCTCTCCTATATCCTAAGAGCTTTCTAAAAAAGACGCTTCCACATGCCCCTTCAAGGTTGGATTTGGTAGCAAAAAGAGTTAGCCATATGCATTTCAATGTTAATTTCTTTAAAAGTTCAGGGGGTCCCCACAGCCTCTCTAGCTTGTCCTAAAGTTGCCTAAAGTTCAGCGCAGACATTGGGTTAGTGCGTCAGTAGCGTGCATCCTCAGGAAAGCAGTTGCTCAGCCAGCCAGCAGGGCACATACCTCGCAATCAACATTAGCGCAGGCAGCCCTCCGAGGCAGAATTTGATACTAAAAGAGAGGAGAGCCGTGTATGACTCGCTTTGATGAATCGAATTCATCACGGCCAGCCTCTCTCCAAGTACCATAAGTGAATGCTGGCGAGCAATCCATGGTCCCTCGTGCAGTAGGCGCTGCCCTCCCCGGACCCTGTAAAAAAGGGGGGGGGACAACTTTGGGTAGTGGGCCGAGTGACATACTCTGGTTAATCGCATGCTCACCCGAGACGCACTTACTCTAAGCAGGTGGGTGCCGTTCAGCTGTTTCGCCAACAGGGACACCGTTTGGACAGCTGCCATCAAGTCAGCATGTCATGGTAGCCCTTTGGCTCTTAGTAACCGTGACCAGCTCCTGTGAAGAACAAGACGTGAGGGTTAGAGATCTGGGTACCACACCAAACCAATAAAGCACGTTGTCCCGTGAACAGTCACACACCATAGAGAGGAGCTGGCCCGCTCGCTTCGGAAGGTCCCTCAGCAGAAGGCAATGTCAGGTCCCAGGAGCGCTTCAAGGATGCTGCGATAGTGACAGCAATAAAAGCGGTTACCACGGATGATTCGGCACATTTGAAGTGAACACACCCTCCCGACCACGGCTGCCCAGGTCCACCAAGCAGCCATTGTCACAAATCCATGGCCGCTTGCCCCAAGTGGAAAGGACCTCCACAAAGTCTTCCTGGGTGGGTGGGGTAGGTGCTGAGGGTTGGTGACTAGGTGACCCACAGGGGGAACAGAGTGCTTGCCCCTCTAGTCACACACCCTGGGTAGTGCTGACACCAGCATCTCTTCGGGAAGTTGGCTTGGGGCCCAGGAAGCCTCTCTTCCACGTCGTGGAGGGTGACTCTGTTGACAGAACCAGAGCCATTTCCCCTGAGTCGGCATGGCCCAGGGGAAAGCTTCCTACAGATGGATCGGAGGTTCGGGCTAGTGGAACAGATGACTTACAGATGGTCAAGCATGGTGTCCCTGGTCAAGCATCCGATTATCTTCTCCCCGTGGTTGACAACATGAAGGTGTCTTCCTGAAGTCCCACTGTGTCCAAGAAGTCCTTAGAGGTAGCATTTGGTACTGAAAAAAGTGTTGTCCGTGAATGATTCGTCATAAGTAAAGCGAATCCACCACGAACAACTTCTCTTCAAGTACCACAGAAAAGCAGAGGCCAGACAGACAAGGGGTCCCCTTCCACTTCTCTGAGGGGCGTGGCCTCCGGCAGCTGTCCTGTGGGCAGATTGGAAAGTGTTAGTGAGATGGCTGATGTACACATTAGAGTTTGGGGGGAGGGGGGGGTGGTCAGCTACTCACCTCTTGGGGGGGGGGTGCCAACACAGCCCCCTGCCCTGGAGTTGAAATTGTGTCCCTGAGTCATCAGGGGCAGCGTATTACAAATGAGGAGAGGGAGGCCACTGTGGTCCTTCACAATGTGAACTTGTCACAGGAGTTCTCTGCGTGTATGTGAACCCGAGGGTTTCTGAAAAGGGACCTTGGACTTCTCAATAGAACACACTCAGTTAACCATCAGCATGTGGAGGTACTGGCCAAGCTCCTTCATGACTTTTGGGATCCACTGAATCAGGGGGAGCTCAAGAGAGAGCACCATGGCCACTACAGGGTGGATCACCAAGCTCTTCACAATCCCAGGAGATCCCCAGTCGCTTCCCATCGCCTCTGCTTCACCACCTACCTCACCCCGATAAACCATCTGAGAAAGCAATTCCAAGAAGGGTGCCATCAAGAGTCACTGACCCACTTTGTCCCAAACAAGCTTGGACCAGTAGGACCAGGTTCCATGCACTACGGCAAGAACCCAGTCCTCATGCCCAAAGGATCAACATGAGAGCGCATCTCCCCACCCTTCCTCCATGATCCCAAGACTCTTGCAAAGCCGGCAGGAACCATGGCCCAACACCAGCCAAGTTTTTCATGTCCATCCTTCTCTCACACGGGACACCTTCCACTTCTTACACCAAGGCTTACAGTGGGCAGATGATATCCTTGCTCTACCTCCAGATTATGCCCCCGCCAAATTTCCTTTCAAAATTCCGGTTCATTCCTAGCACATTCATCTGACCTCAAGACCCTGGATAATGGCTGCCCAGCTCTTCTTTGATAGCTTCTGAGTCTCCGTCTTCCTCCCTTGAACGCCTCCTGATTTCCTCCTTAGTAACGACTGCACATCAACAGCTCCCTTGCTTTGGCCTTGCTTTCCTCATTTCCAGCGACCTCTCTCTCCTTCCACCCCACTTGACCATTCAGTGCCAGGTCATTGCCTTAGCTTAGGTCATTGCAATGTTAGCCACATCCTCTTCTACATGAGTTCCCTGGCTACCCAATGAATTGCTCTAGAACCTTGCTCAGCAATGATCACACCTTTAGGACCTCTGGTCCATCCCCTCCCCCACTATCTCACTGTCTACTGACTGCTCTCATCCAACTTTAGGGCAGCCCACATTCTCCATGCCTCCACCTCAGCAGGGGCTCCCGTCCTCACTCAAGCTTCCATTAGCTCTCTCCTCTCACACAACTGGCCATCCTTGTGGTCAGTGATCTTTTTAACATGGGCCATGCACTCTTCCCTGCTGAGGACCCTCCCAGAGTCTCCATCTCACTCAGAATAAAAGCATGTGCCCATGCCTCTGACGCTGCCTGTCCCACCTTAGCTCCCATGACTCCTCCGTCCAGCCCCACTGGCCTTCTTGTTGTTTCTCAAAGATACCACAGGACTTCCTTGCACCAACCCACCTTCTGAAACACTCCTGTCTCAGACTGCCATCTGTCCTGTCCCAACTTTGTTCTCCTCCCCTCTCCTCAGAGAGACTTTTTCAGACCCCTATATGTAACATGAACCTCCACCCCATCTTCGCCTCATTCTAGCACCTTCCTTGCTTTTTTTTCCTCCACAAAACTTACGGTGGACAAAATCATGTTTCATAGTTTGCATTCGCCTGTCCATCTTTCCCACCAGATTGTGAAACCCACATGAGCAAGTGCTTTGTCTTGCCCTCTGCTCCACCCCTAGATTAAACAGCTAAGACCTAGGTCATCTAGAATACGGTATGCACTCGGGCCTCATTTGTGGAATGACTGAATCTTTCCTCCTTAATGGGTCAGTTCATGGACCAAGTAGTTATGCAAATGACAAGAGAATCTGATCATGAAGAGAGAGCACCTATGAAAAAGCAGGTACCCTTCCCAAAGCGATGAAAACACACAGGCTGGGTCTGTGGGAGAGCAAACCCAAGTGAGACCCATCAGGAGCAAAGTGTAACTCCGCTCAACTCACTCTCAATGCACACCAGGAAGAGGCCGTGCCCACTGGTTGGCACTGCTTTCAGAAAGCCTTCCTGGGCAAGAGTTGACTATCAGGAAGAGTCTTCCCTGGAGAAATGCAATATGCTCCAGTTAGGTATCAGCCCAGGTCACTGCCGCCGCCTCCTAGTAGGCCTGGTCTCCGGGAATTCATCTTAAAAAAGGATCGGGTTTGTTTGGAGCAGGTGGCAGATGTTTTGTGTGAATGGAATTCTCACTGGTCAACTTCCCATGATGCTTTGGTGCTGAAACCAACACCCCTTCCAGAAGATCGCAGCCCTCCGAGGCAGCCAGCTCTGCACAGCTCGGGTTCCGGCCGTGGGTGCACCAAGGACCATCGTCCATCTACATACCTTGGGTGTGCACAGAAGCCCAGACCGCCTCCCCGAAGGCATAACGCTGTCCGGGAAGCCCTCCAAAGCAGTATTTGATACTGAAAAACTGGATGTCCCTGTATGATTCGTCATAAATACAGCGAACACAGCAGGGATAACCACTCTTCAAGTACCGAAGGCTAACGCCGATGAGCCGTGTCTTCACCAGAGTGGGCCTTGCCTCCAGCTAGTCCTCCTGGAGATGAATTGGGGACTGAGGGTTAGGAGGACTGGGCGGTGCTCCTCGGATATACAGCTCATGCTCTCTGGCCAACCATGCATTCCTGTCTGTCCCCGAGAAGGTCTGCCGAGGCCGACGGCTTCCCAGGCAAGATCAGCACTTAAAAAGTGTCTCCCTCGTACGACTCGGCATCGACAGAGCCAACCCAGCAAGGAGAAGGTCTTTTCAAGGGCCAGGTACTAGCACAGATAAGGAAACGACCACCTCTTCTTCCGGAGTCTTGTCCTGAAGTCACTGGATAGGTAGGGACTGTGGATCAGTTGACATACATCATTGATAAAATGTATGTTCTCTGATCAACCATCCATTCCCCTATCATGGACAGCGTCCTGCGGGAGTCCTGGCGGCACGTCTGCAGGTGGGAGCCTGTCCTGAAACACAGCAGCTCGGAAGTGATTAGCCACCAACACGGTGACGTCCCAGAAGTCAGCCCAACCCCACCAGCCCCAGGGGGAGCATCCAGACCCCACGCGGTAGCTGGTGGACCACATGACTAAATCCTGTTGAAGGCCTAGGCTCTGCCATGGACTGTCCTGGCCATGACCGGGGCAGGTAATTCTTCCAAAGCTGAATGGAATCAGACAGGATGGGACCCAGCACCCCATTCATAACCGAGGAAGCATGGGAGAGATGCTGCCGTGGACAGTGGTCAGGACCTGCTTGGGAGTGGCAGAGTAGGAACCCCCCTGCGTCACCTGGGTTGACACGGACAGAGAGGTGTCCTTTCTTCCAGGGGGTCCCCATGGGCAGGATGGGGTCCTGGGAGCTGGAAGACCACTTCACGTGTGCCGCGACTCTTTCCGACAGAGCTGGGGCGGAGCTGAGCACGAAATGGCCTGGCCCCCCCCCCTCCGAAGTTCCTGAAAAAAGGACAGTGTTTTTCAGTATCACGGACCCTACCTCCCTGCCAAGGACCACTGACACCCATCCCTTCCCTGAAGGTAGGACACCTCCACACCACCTTCCCTGGCACCAGTGCGAGGTCAACTGTGTGATGTCTTTCACCGACAGCGAAACCGCACCCAGCTGGTCCCTCGTCACCTCCACGTGCTGACACTGACAACGTCGGCACGCCGTGTCCAGAGCTGGCATCTCTCCTGGGGCCTCTCCTGCGGGTGGAACAGATTCTGCGTTAGTGGATGGGAAGCACATGCGTCAGGAACAGGCCCGGGCTCGACTGTGTGTGCACGTACCTTAGGGCCAGGCTGACAGACTGCTTACGGGGAAGCTGGCGCCCCCAACAGGCACCCATCCTGGACTGACTCCAAGAAAGGACTCACTGTGCTGGTCACCACACACAGGCCCTCCTCCTCCATAAGCAGGAGGATCCTATGGGCCGCGTGGTCTTCCCTACCGATGAGCAGAGAGGGTGGAGGGGGTGCAGCTGGAGCCAGAGAGGAAAGCCCCCCGTCTCTGCGATGGCGCCCCCTGGAGTCCACCTGCAGAAGAAGAGGACAGCAGGGTAGTGGTCTCAGGGAGAAGCAGCGGGTAAGCAGAAGCTGACCTGCCCTTCACACACCTGGGCCGGCGGCCAGCATCCAAGGAGCCGTCTGGGTGCGTCTTGACCCCGGAGCACAGGCTGCCCTCGGAGAAGTCTTGGAGAAGAAAGGAAGCTCCCAACGTCCCCGCGAAGCGGTGGCCACATCCTCTCCAGCGTGGCTAGCAAGCCCCCACGGAGCCACCCTGCAAAGAACTCGAATGGAGGTCATGGTCAGTGCTGTGGGGAACTCTGCCCCTGGGGTCATGGGCACAGTCAGGCACCCAGAGGCCCACCCTGCAGTCCCGGGACACAGAGGCCCACCCCCAGGGTCCCTCTCTCCCAGGCAGGTCAGCATTGACGGGGGGTAAGCGGACAAATGGTAAAAACACATCAAATTCACTGCAAAAAAAAAAGAAAAAGAAAAAAAACAAAAACACTGCAAAACACCCCCGGCTTGTGGCATGCTGGCCTCCCCACTGGGAAGCGCCCCCTCGGGGCACACGCTCACACCAGGCACACGCTCTCACGTCTCCTGTGCGGCTGGCCCTCGAGGCAGAGTTTGATATTCAAAAAGAGGTTAACCATGTATTATTCATGACGAATGAAGCGAACATAGCACGGATAACCTCTCCTCAAATATCCCTGAGTGTTCTGAGATGAAAACCACGCCGCTTCCCCACCGTCCTCTTGGCCTCGGGAAGCCTCTTCTGAAGATGAGCCGAGTCCCGGGGACCAGGGAGCCAGGCGCCCCCACCCTGTCAAGAGAGCACGACTGTGGTCTCACGCCTCGGCCCCAGCGCCTCCATGCAGCCCGACACCAAACTCCGCGCCCCCCAACGACAGCCTCGCTCAGAAAGACTTCCCACTCAGGTTCAACTCTGAAATAGAATAAAAGCCTCCTCCAGGGGAGAATCTGATGACAAGCATTGTGCCCTGGATGTCTACACAATCTTATTAACCAACGTCACCCCAGTGCATTTGGTTCTTAAAAATCAGTACCTCGCCGAAACTGGTTTGGCTCAGCGGATAGAGCGTTGGCCTGCAGACTGAAGGGTCCCAGTTTTGATTCCGGTCAAGGGCATGTACCTTGGTTTCGGGCACATCCCCAGGAGGGGGTGTGCAGGAGGCAGCTGATCGATGTTTCTCTCTCATCAATGTTTCTGACTCTCTATCCCTCTCTCTTCCTCTCTGTAAAAAAAAAAGTCAATAACATATATTTAAATAACTAAATAAAAGTCAGTACCTGAATCGAGCCATCGGTAAGTAAATCAGATCGATGCGTGTTGTAGGATAAGCACAGCCATCACGGGCAATACCTCCTCTGACAGAACCAAGCGTCATGGTTCCCGAGTCCGGCTCTCCAGAGCAAGAGGGCCTGGGGTCCCAGAAACACATCCTTCGGACTAAACTGGGAATGGAGGGTCACAGAATTAGATGGCCCGGTCATCAATGACACTGCTGGCCCGGCCCCTGATCGGCCTTGGCCCTGAGCAGACACCTGCCGCCTCTCCAGAAGCGGGTCTTGTCCGTGGGAAGCCCTCTAGGGCATCACCTGAGTCTGGAGAGGCATGAGTGCAGGATGTCCTTCCGTAAAGTGGACCCATCCCAGACCACCGGGGTTCGCAAACCAGAGGGGGCCCGTGGATTCTGGGGAGGCCTCAGGACAGACAGCACAGGGAGGGTGGGGGACGGGGGGGGGGGGGGGGAGACACAGCGCAAGGAAAGCACATATCTCTGACTCTCCAGCCCCAAACGGTCCCAAGTGGCGTTCCCCGACCAGCAGCTTTAGCATCACTTGGAAACTTGCTAAAAATGCAGAATCTTGGTCCCTGAATCAGAATCTGCCTTTTAACAAGATCCCTACGTGATGAAAATCTTAGAAGCATTTTAGAGTTTGAGAAACACAACTCTAGCCAACGGTTCATAGGCATGCACACACACGCACGCACACACACACACCCCAGAGGTGCCGTTGACCAGTGTCTTGATACTGAAGTTTTTGTCCCATGGGAGGGAGCGTCTCTAAGATAAAGTGGATTAAAAAAAAGGGGGGGCAAAAATAAATGGGACCCTCCAGGGATGGCTGCTCAGATGCCCCGAGCAGTGGGAGAGGCAGGAAATGCACTGTGTTTCCTTAATGTGTACCCCTCCTCCAGGAAGCCTTCCAGGCTCTGAAGGTATGCCAAAGGTCTGGGGGGTGGGGGACCAGAGGCCCCGGCCCACCATCTAGCTGCCTAGAGAGATGCTTGACACCAACATCTCTTCATGAAATTCCTCGTGGCTAAGATGTTAACACAAGGAGAAAAAGACAGATGAGAAATTATCAACATCTTCCAAATGGCCCCAAACTCCCGCCCTGCACCTCCACACCCCGAAGCTGGTCTTAGTGGAAGGAAAGCACGCGGGTGGCTGAACTGGTTGCTACAGATCCCCGTGAGGGGGACAGGCACCCGCGTCCTCGGGCTGAGGTCGGCGCTGGGCTTGGGAGAACAGCGTGAAGCCAGTTTGGATACTAAAACAATGGTTGTCCGATATTAATCACCATAGACAGAGAGACCATACTACGGACAGCCATTCTTTAAGCACCAAAGATCCGCACCATCCGGAAGAGCGTGGCATCTTCTCCAAAGTCCGCGTCCCTTCTAAAAGGTTCTTCTCGATTGCTCCCCAAACAGTGAGGGCGAGCAGATCCGCTTCACCCAATAGGAGGAGGCACGTGCTTGGGGGTGGAGTAGGGGGTGGGGGAATCAGTCCCATCCTCAGGTGAGGGGAGGGGCACCCACACCACCGACCTGTCCCAAAAGTTGGCTCCAGGTCCAAGAAGCGCCTGTGAATGGCGCGTCACCCATCACACACACCCAGGCCCAGCGCGGGCCAGCGGCAGCCCCCGGGGTCCCCACTGGCCTCTTGCCCAAGCGGCACACTCTCCCCCCGCTCCCGGAGCCAGCCCCGGGGAGCGGCGGATGCTCACATCCCTTAGAACTCGCCACGGAGCCCGGGAAGTCCGCCGAGGCAGGGCTTGATACTCAAAAAGAAATTGTCCTTGTATGATTCTCCACCAGAGCCGCGAGCACACCAAGGATAATTTCTCCTCGAGTACGAAACAGGAGCACGGACAGGGCCACGGCACCTCCAGGCCTGTGGCCCAGGGCTGGGCAGGGACGGGAGCTCAGAGCTCAGACACACACACCACGCACGCACACACACACGCATGTGCACAGACCCCCACACACAGGCAGGGTGCATGCCCCATAACCCACTCCTCGCTCTGCTGGGCGCCTGCACCCGAGAGTCCCTCAGAAAGTGGGTGGTGGCCGAGGTCGAGGCCGAGGCCAAGGACTGTTCCTCTTAGGGGACCCGCCCAGAGAAGGGCTCGGCGGCTGGACTTGGCATACCCTTTGGGCGCAATAATCGTCCCCGTAGCTGAGGGGGCGTTGGCATGGCTCCAAAACACCCAGGCAATCATTCACCGCCATCACCTCCACCTCCGCCACCACCGACTTCAGAGCACAGAGGCTCCAGGTCACGGCACAGCAAGTGCTGAGGCCGGGCTCCTCCCCCACCCCCCCCCGCGCCCCGCACCCCATCTAACTCGTTCAGCCCCAGCAGCCCCCGACGCCCCCCGTGTGACACGGGGGACAGAAGGCCCCACACGACGAAGCCCTTGCCCAAGGTTGCAGGGTTAGTAAGTGTCAGAGGCGGGATCCGAACACAGGAAATCGAACTCTACAGTCTGCGCTCTTGATACTGAAAAAGTGGATGACCCTGTACGATTCGACATGAGTAAAACGAACAGGACAGGGATAACCACTCTCCAAGTACCAAAGTTTAGCACGGAAAGGAAAGCCACTGCCTTGGGAGGACTCGGCACGTCTTCAAGGCGCAGTCCTGGGGACGAATTAGATGCTGAGGGTTAGTAGGCCAGGTCAACACACACCGAGCGCAAGCATGCGGGCTGGAGCACCGAACACCACGGGGACGACACGACACCACCGCACACTGACACTGACCCGGAGGGCTCGAACCGGACCCCACACAGCGCATGCCTGCTCACCCCGCCCCCTGCCCCACGGAGCGAGGCCGCTGCCTTCCCTCCAGGCGGCCGTGTGGCTGCGACACCGTCTCTGCAGAGTGGCAACCCAAAGCAAGGTGCCACACACACACCAAGAAAGGACACACGCCGGCATGCACACACATACCGCATCCCTTGCTGAGTGTGCACTGGGCCAAGGTTTGATACTCACAGAGAGCTTGCCCTTGTATATTCTATGTCAAAAACCCGAATATACAAAGGGCAACCTCGCTGTAAGTACCAAACAGGAACACGGGGCAGGTCCACACCGCTCCCGATCCCGGGGCCGGCCTCGACTCCCGCGGTGGGTCCTAGAGAGGGGGTGGGAGATGCGGGATCTGCGGGCCAGGGGGCACACACCTCCGGCCAGGTGTGTGCCCCCGGGTCAGCTCTCCATCCCTCAGAGTCTGGGGAGGGGCAGATGCCACCGCCCCTCCCTGAAACGGGCATCGTTCCCAGGCACAAGCAGAACTTGTTCCCGAAACGGAGCTTGAGCCCACGGCCTTGGAGCACACGCAGAGCCCCACTTCTCAGTTTCTGCAGAACAAAGCTGGGCACCTCCTCCAGAAAGTCCTGCCCACAGGGCATGGGCACCGAGGGCACAGAGGCTGGGCGAATGGACAGAGTATAGAAGCAAAGGCCCTGTGGCCAGTGTCTGGTCATACCCCTCCCAGAGGTGGGGCCACCCAGGTGGCACCCCCGGGCCCACCCCTCCTCACCACCCTCCTGAAGCCAAGCTAGGTCAGGTTGCTACCGAACAGGAATCAAACCCCACGTGCCACAAGCCTCTCAAGAGAGAAGACCTACGGCCGATGTCCCTCGGTGGCCTCTTCCTCGGAGTTCCCTGCCCTCTAGAAGGCGTGGAACTGAAAGCTACAGGGGAACAGGTGGGCGGACTCATTCCCCTCCCAATCGGCCACCCTGGGGAGGGGCTCACCTCTCTCGGACCATGTTCATTCTCCTCTGGTGCTGGCAGCCCGGGTGTGCGAAGCGGACAGTCACACGGCCCAGGAAATGTCTCCACCAACACAGCCCCAGGGTCCACTTTCCAGGCCAGCATCCTAGCCATGAGCAGATACAGGAAGTCAGAGGGCCAGAGGACAAACATCAAGACAGTAGCCCCTCCCTCTGACCTTCCAACATCCACGTACCTGGTCCAGGGAGACAGATGGCTCCCCCGGCTTCTCCCCGGAGCCGTGCAGTTCCTGTGGAGGACACTGTCTCCAGGTGGGACTTGGACCACAAATCACACACAGAAATAGCTCTTACAGATTCATCTCAGGGGCCACATGGAAAATGTCCACCAAACACTGACGAGGAGGAGTAATGACGAGCAAATCTCGGCTTCTTCCCAAAGGCAGATATGCCACCTCCAGGAAGTCCTCCAGGATAGATTCACAGGAGTTAGTCCATCAGGCTCGAAACCATCATCAATAAGAGCCGGTGGTCTGTGGTCCACTGTCACTCATGCGTTACCCGTGACACATGAGCTTGACGTCAGGAAGTCTCCTGGATGTGACTTGGCATTGACTGACATAGGGCGGGTATACATATGGCTCATCTTTAAAAAAGCAAACCACCATTAAACCAGTGCAGACCATAGGCGGCCTACCCAGAAGGCTCGGCTTCTGGGGAGTCCCTGAGGAGGACCTGGGGGGGGGGGAGAGGGCAGGGGCACCATCACGCAGGGAAGACATCCACATTCAGGCTGGGAAGCCAGGACATACCTGACGTGGCTGACTTCAGCGTCCCTGTCCTGAAGGCTTCTGGGTCCAGTGCCTTCCCGGTCAGTTTGATACGCAAATAAGAGTCTCCCCTGTACATTCACCATTAATAAAGTGAACATACAAAGGGTATTCTCTTTTCAAGTACCAAAGAGAAGCTCTGGTGAGGACCACACGTGGCTTCCACGGAGAAGGTTCCTGGAGGGGGTAAGACCACGGGGGGAGGGGGGGGACAGGGACGGAGGAGGGGGACGGGGAGGGCCGGTGACAACCCCACACCCTACATGCTGTGACCCAGCTCTGAAAGGGGCTGTACATGCCAGGATCTCTCCAAGAGAGGTCTGTCTCCCCCAAGACAGGCCAAACCCGATGGCTTGGCGTCCAGTGGAGGTAAAGGAATCCCCTATATGACATTCCTTCATGGCCCACAACCACCCTGGGGCAAGAACCACGCCTCTGCCCAGCGCCTCCAGCAAGGCCACCCGACGGCACACAGGCTGGAGGGGGGGAGGGGGGGTTAGCAAACAGGAGAGCATGCATCACGAAAAAGAAAAAGCAAGAAGGAAAACCAACACACTCCAGGACTGCCCACACATTCACAAATCGCGAGGCAGGCTGAGACAAGCGGCCCTTTTCCTGAACTTGGCGTAGCAAGCAGGAAGCCACCTGAGCTGCTACTCAGAAGTGCTCATCTGTGCCAGACCCACGAAGGGCGAGGAGACCCCCCTCCCCAAGGCCACTCGCTCTACTCAGATGATGAAAACGACCTAGGCAATGCCAGTCTTTCCATCACAGTTAGCAGCCATGGAGAATGCCTACGGACAAGGGGGCACTGCGGCTTCAGGCTGCCAGTGCCACGCCCCGTAAGTCACAGAACTTTGGGGCACCAACACCCATCCCCTGTCTTTGAATGACATAAACGTGAAGGCCCAGAAATCAGCCCAGGGATGAGCTGGGCCTGGAGGGGAGGTAGACCAGATGACCCGAATTAAAATGAGACCTTAGCTTTGCTGTGGACCGTCCTGTCACCTGTCTGGGAGAGGGAGGGACCCTGAGGTCACATCCCAGGCCTGGGCAATGTGTCCGGGAAGACTGACCAGAGTAGCAGCTCCTGGGGCCTGTTAAGAAGGCACCACTTTCTCAACAGAACAGCAGCTATGAGAGGAAAACCACTGCATCCTCTCCAACGTCATCATTGCTTCCAGAAAGCAATCTGGAGGATGCATGGGACGGAGAACGGTGAGGAGACCGAGTCACAGGCAGCAAGAGAGAGGCGCATGCCCTGGGCCTGCCGTGCTCTGGCCCTGACCCTCAGGGGAGCACAGTCAGCTTTGCCTCTAGGAAGCCTCCCCAGGCAGGTTCTGCCCTCTGGAGAGAGCTTGCCCTTGAACTCACATCACAAATAATAACAACGGAAGGACAACCTCTCTTCAGGGAGCAAATGATACCACTAGCGGGAACGAGACACCGCTGGCATCAGGGGGAGGAAGAGGTGGAGATGGAAGCGGGCATCGAGGGGATAAATGGTGGCAGAAAAAATTAAATTATGTTCCATCGAAAATAATAGTAACAAATCCTTCTGACAAAAAAAAAAAAAAAAAAAAGGTGGCCTCAGCTCCAGGAGTGAGCCAAAGACAAACAGCTCGGTCAGGCCTCCCTTCCTTCCGGTCTCAGGAGTGGGCCTCCACTCCGCCTCCCCCTAAACCCCACAGTCCGCTCTCCTCTAAGGGGACAGCGGCAGAGGTTACGTCCAGAAAACGTGTTACACACTCAGGAACACACAGAGAACAAGGTCCATTCCGGGTCAGGGAAGCCACACAGGGGTAGCCCCTCAACCACACAGCGCACGCGAGGGCGGGGGCACACGGCGCATCTCACAGAGCTGGGGGGCTCCGGGGACCACGCTGCTTGGACGGCGACTTCACGTCCTCGGAGGTTTCCCAGCGGCATTTGATACTGAAAACGTGGATTTTCCTCTATGATTAATCGTAAATAATGTACTCATAGAAGGAGAATCTACCTTTTAAATACCAAGGAAGGACTCTGTCCTGGCGCTTGCGGCAAACACGACAGTGACACTGATGCGGGGCAGACGAGCTCCCCCGGGGAACCCGGACGACAGCCTCGGGACTCAGGCTTCCCAGGGCGGCTTCGCCCAGAAAGGCAGGTACGCTCAGCCTGCTCCCTTCCCCGGCCTGCACCCCTTCCCCCCCGAGGCCGAGGGGGCAGCGTGGGCCTTGCCCTCCAGCCCCCTCCAGAAACAGTTCCTAAGCAGCTTTTGATACTGAAAACATGGATTTTCCTCTATGATTATCTATGAACCTCGTAAACATAGAAGGAATATCCACCCTTTAAATACCAAAGGAGGATGTTCCCGAAAGGACACAGCTCCCCAAAACGGAAGCCAAGGTGCGTCCAGCCCCGTGGCTGAGCCGTGACCACACACGGCGGCCCCTCACCCCGCTGGCTCCTCAGCGACAAGGTGACGGTCGGCGGACATATGGCCCGAATGAAGCACATGTTCCGCCGTCCACCACCTTTCACCTCCCCTGGGTCGCTGGGCCCTGCTCGCCGACCCCCCACCCCCCGCCCCAACCCTGGCGTCCATCCAGGAGCTGTCTCCAAAGAAGCGTTTGATACCGAAAACGTGGATTTTCCTCTATGACTAACCATCAACCACGTAATCATAAAAGGAAAATCTACCTTTTAAATACCAAGGAAGGCGAGTCCTGGAAAGCGTGTGCCGGCTCACAAGCCCTCTGAAATGAAAGCGACATCACACAGGACAGACCATGTAGCTGGTATGGGGAGACCGGACGCCCCCCCAGCCCCAGCCCCCAGGCCCAGCCCCCAGGCCCCAGCCTCTAGCCCCAGCCCCCAGCCCCTCCTCTGGACAGTAGGGGGTTCACAGAATTGGCAGGAAGGAGGCACATGGACTGGGCGGCCCACTGTCCCACCACTCACCCTGCAGGGCTGCCCCACATGGCCTCCCTCGCGTGGGTCCGGGCACGAGCGTTTCGAAGAAGCATTTGATACTGAAAAGGTGGAATTTCCTCTACGTTTAATGGTACATAACATAAACATAGAAGGAATATCCGCCTTTTAAATACCAAAGAAGGATTTAGTCTGGAAAATAGGGACCCATGGGCGATCTGCCAAAAAAGAAGGGCACATAAGACAGGTGCACCAGGCACCGGCCCCCAGGCGCTCTGAGGAGGACCTGTCCCATCACCACAGGGACCGGTCCTCCACCCCCCCCCCCCCCCCCCCCCCCCCGCCTCCCTCCCCAGGAAGGGGTCGGGGAGTGGGGGAATGACCTTCCTCTCTCTTCCCTGCAACAGACCTGGTGCTCAGAACTGTCTTAAAGGCAATGTTAGGGTCCTGAAATGGGGGGTTTCCTCTGTAGTTAACCACAGAGGCTGTGAACATAGCAGGAAAGCCCACCTTTTCGATACCAACATCAGAGCACAGGCTCACGAAAAGCCAGCACAACCCAGGGCTGGCCCGTCCCAGGTCCCAAGAAGGAAGGGCCTGCTGAAGAAACAGCGCTCACCAACCCCCTCCCCCACACAGGCAGAGCCCAGCCCTCCACCCAGTCCTGCCAGGCACAGGATCGGCCTCCGCCCTGCCCTCACTCACCCTCCTCCCTCCCAGGGAACCGATGCCTGCTCCCCGGCCCCGGGTCTGCATGGCCAGCAGGATCGCCAAAGCGGCGACTGATTCTAGAAAAGTGGATGAGCTTCTAAAATTCACCGTAGATAAAGCGGGCACAGTGGGGATGGCCACAGAAAGACAGACACTCGACAAAGACCCCGAGGTCGGGCACCGGCCGACAAAGGTCTTGTGCTCCTGTGTGCGGGACGGGTGGGCAGGACGTCCCTCGCATACCTGGTTTTTCTTTTGGAGAGGAAGCTTTGGAAGCCAAAGGGCTGCCTGGCGTCTATTTCCCAGTTGTTCTGGAAATCCGAAAATGGGTGAAACGTGTATTTGATTTCCTTTCTTTGGCAGCTTTTAAAGGAGAAATGGGTGTGAAAGAACCTCATTTCCCACACGTATACATTTACCTTTACTAAAGTCTCGGACGAAAAGCTATAAGAAAACACGTGCCCTCTGCTCAGCCTACGGCTCCCCACCCTCCGAGGGGCCCCCCGCGGCCACTCGCTCCTGACCGGCGTGCGGCGTCCTTCCGAAGGCATTTGATGAGGAAAAGAGATCAACCGTGCAATATCTGCCATCATCAAAGCAAATACATCACGGACAACCTCCTTTCGAACATCTCAGACCGGCTTCTGTGCCCCGCTTCTCCCCCGGCCACCGGGCGTCCGCCTGCAAGGGATCGGGCGGGGTCAGTGCACAGAGAAAAACACCATCGAAGACGCCATGTGCCCTCAGGGCCTCCTCTGACATGCGGGTCGGGGAGAGGGGGAAGCAGGGAACCTTGCGCCCCCTGCCACGCCTGTCCCCGCCCCCCCCCCCCCCCCCCGCGGGAGCGGCAGGAGTCAGGAGCCCTCCACCTGGGCGGCCAGGCCCGCTCTGAAAGAGAACTATACCTGGCGTGCGTCCCGGGGCAGAGAACCAGGGGACAAGTGTCCTTCATACGGCACAGGTGACCCACATCAGAGCCCCCCCAGGAGGGCCTCGTGAAGGGCTGGGGGTCAGGTGGCCACACCTGCTCCCAGGAGGTGCCCCGTGGCTGTGTCTCCCCTGAAATGGGCACCTCCCATCGGGCAGGATTAGGACAGGTTGGTGTGTCTTCTCAATCTTGGATCACTTGTCCTCCTGGGGAAGACAGATGCTGGGACTAGAGGCCCACCAGGGGACCCCGAGGGCTCCGTGCACCCTCTCCGGACCACAACCCCCCCACTTACCCAAGTGCTAATGCCACGGAGTCCTGGCTCCAACAGCCTCTCCTTGAAGCCGGAGTTGATGCTGAAAAGAGGTGGGGCAAGAATGATTCGTCACAAGAAAAACCTGGACAAACCCCTCCCCGAGGGCCACAGACCAGAGCCGCCCACAGGCCCCGTGGCACCACCTCCAGAAAGACGGCCGAGAACGCATCGACGTGGAGGCGGAGGCACGTGCTCCGTCCGCCGTCACATCCATGCGCTGGTCCCGACACGGGGCTGAGACCAATGTCCCGTCTCCATGAATGGCATGACGACTACACCCCTCAGGGGGACCGGAACCTGGAAAGACTCGGGCTGGAGAGGGAGAGTCCCAATGACATGACCTCTTGGGGGGGACCTCCTCTCTCCCAGGACCACAGGGACGGTGGCCTCTTTCAGGGCTGCCTTCCCCAGTCAATGCTACTGTGGACGTGTGGGTGACAGTCCACCAGGTGAGACACCCATTCAAACACACCCCTGGCAACCCCCGAACCCCCACCTGGAGAGACCTGGAGGACAGGCTCGCGACCCCTAGGTTCTGTGTCATTCATGTGGATACTCTTTGGCATCGAGGTTGGGGGGGGGGGCTCCCCTCTGAATGCCCTGTGAAGGCAGGGGAACTTTTCCTCCCTTGTGGTGGGCAGCTGCGTGGGACCTGGGTCTCGCTAGCTGTGCCTGCTCTTAGAGGTGGCCTGGCCCACGGTTGGGCTGAGGACAGCCGAACACGGGGTGTCCCTGAGCCCTCGGATGCACTGTGGACGGGGGCGAGCCCTCTGTGTACGTACCCAGAGGGGCAGCGACCCGCAGACCGCTTCCCCGGAGCCCCGTCGGGCCGGGCGAGAGTTGATCCCGGAAAAGAAGTGCACCATGTTTGTTTCGTCACATATCACGCGAAAAGAACATGGGCAACTTCCTTTCAGGTACCAGGGGAGCGCGACGCCGTCGTCCGTGCCGGTCACCTCCGGTGGTCCACCTGGGCGAGGGGACACAGAGGGTTAGGGGTGGCGATGGGGCTGGGCCCCCTGGAGGAAGCAGACTCCACTGGAGGCGGGTCCTGAGCCCCGGGAAGGGTGGGGTCCTCACCGTGGATAAAGCCAACCCGTCCCAGCCTGCCTCTGCGTCAGGGTCCCCCCAAGTTTCCTTGGGCAGAACGTAATCACTGGGACCGACGCGCTCTGCAATGGACGGTCCCCGACCCCGAAATGAAGTCTCCTCTGTGAGTCAGCGAGGTTCCTGTTGAGACGCAGGAAACCGGGGAGGTGGAATTCGGGAAACTGGGCCACCAGGCCAGCCATCGGCTCCCGGTGGACCGGCTGTCGTGTGCCTTGCATGGCCCTGACACCCGTCTCCCTCCTTCTCAGCCCTCCTGGTTCCCTCCAGGCCCGGTGTGGTCCTCAAGCACCAGCAGCCCAGCATGACCTGTGACAAACACAGCAAACCCATCACCGAGCGCCAGCAGCCAGGGCGCCATATTCCCCAGGGGCCGCATCACCTCCAGGAAGTCCTCCCAGGGAGATGGGCGCTCTGAGGTCAGAGAAGTCCTCCAGGGCTCCCGGAGAGGGGCCCAGGCCAATGGCCCTTCCTGCACACAAAACGTAAGAACCATGTATGACTTGTCATTCATACATGAAACCACCAGGACAATCCTTCTAAAGTACAGAGAAAATCCACAAGAAAAAGCAATTTCACCAAAGACCCACCTTCGAAAGGGTACAAGGAGCGTCGAACTAAAACACACACATCCCTGGAAAAAACGCACGCTCTCCAGCCACACAGTGCGTGGCGCCATCCATTTATGCCCCGAGGAAGAGGAAGGCCAACGCCAAGAGGCTTGAACAATCAAGGGATGTGCAGGCTTACACGGCTGCCAAGTACAGAGGCGGGCACGCTTCGGGCAGAGTGTGACCCAGGGGTTCCAACACCATCGCCCTGATTCCTCTCTGACCCCCCAGAAAGCCTCTTCCGGTGCAGGCATAACCCCCTGGGTCTGCGCGGTTCACTGCCACAGCCCGTGTCTCTGCTCGTGTCTGCCAGAGGCAGGGGAGCCTCCCGGCCCACGTGACCAGGCCACATGGCTGAGGGGGCACGGAGGGGTGGCAGGGCAGCTCTCCTTGGTCAGGGAGAAACGTTTCCTCTCCAGGAAGCCCCAGCAAACGTGTCCGCAGATGCCCTTGGCTCGGGAGCCTTGGGGGCCCATCTTTGAACTAATAACAGCAGCCAACAGGGCGGGATAAAGTAACTCACCACTGGGCACCCCGGGGTGTGTGTGTGTGTGTGTGTGTGTGTGTGTGTGTGTGTGTGCGTGTGTGTGTGTGATTCCAACCCCAACCACGTTCGCAGAAACAGGGCAGCTTTCAGGAGACACATCCAGGGGAAACTGAGGAAGGGAGAAAAGATGCCGGGGAGCGACCCTCTTGCCCAGAACCCACAAGTGCCAACAGGCCCTCCCTGCCTTTGGCGCCCGAACGATGACGTCTTCGAAGCAGCAAGGGATACTGAAAAAGAAGTGCACCGCGAATGTTTCGTCACCAATACAGCGAAAAAGACACGGGCAACTTCTCCCTAAGTACCGCGGGTCGGAGCCGTGCGCCGCTGCCTCCGGAGGTCGGGCCCCCCCCCCCCCCCCCCCCCCGGCTGGCTGGGAGCAAACAGGGCCGGGCGCGCACGGGGCACGCCCCTTCGTGGGGGGGGGAACAGGGACACGCGCAATGACCGTCCAACACACAGCAGGCGGCTCGCGGACAAGGCAGCCGCACAGGCAGTGGTGGCGGGAGGTCTGGGCCCGGCCGGGCCAGCACGCCGCCAGCCTCAACGCAACAGGCAACTGGAGGTGAAGGACGATGAACCCCAAGTCCTCAGTGACCCATGGGGACAACTGACCCATGGCTCCCTGTCCTCACCAGCCCCACATCCACACCCTGGCCATCGCCTCTTGGAGGGTGGAGTCCACCTCCTCCCCTTGCCTTTGGACGTGGACGTGACCCTTGTTTAGGCCGACGATCCCCAAGCAGAATGTGCTCTGGGTTTCCACCTATGGGCTTGTGCCCCGGCGTCACCGTGAGGACAAGGCCAGCCTGTCCCGCAGGAGGTGATAGAGGTCGAGTCCCGCCTGCACTGGGAGGAGGCCTGGGAAGGTGGCCTGGGCTGGGTGGGGTGGAGACGCTGGTGCTGAATGGAACACCAGGTTCGGGCACCACAGACCAGAACGGACATCACACCCCGCAGGAGCACTACTGCACGTGGGTGTGCGCACTCATGCGCCCCCACAGGGGCACACGCACGCTCTCCTGAGACAGACGGAGTCAGGTGGCATGTAGCCTGCACTCAGCTGGTGCTGTGAGGTGCCCCTTCCCCGACTTTTGCTGGGGCCAGGCTGAGAGCGCGGGGCAAGATCTGATGCCGAAAGAGAGATTGTTCACGGCCAACTGCTTATGTTGACTCTAAAAACGTAGGAGGGGGAGCCCCCACGGCAGCCCCTTTAGACCCCGGAGGTTCCCACGGGTCCCCAAACCCCGCACGTCTTCTCCGCAGCTGCCACGTGAACTGCTGTCAACCCACAGCCGAATTGGGTACCGACGGATAGTCAAACCGGTGACCTACATCGTCAATAAAGTGCACGTCACCGGTCTACCATCCCCTCAGCTACCCCGAGAGTGGGTGCCACCACTGTCCGCTCAGCGACGCTGCTGGTGTGTCCGGAAGTCACCTGGTGGGATGTCACCCTGAAGACCCACCGCCCGCCACGCACCGTCACCCAGACCCCACCACAGTGAGGAGCCCTCCTCGTCACAGCAACGTAGGCCCCTCCCACACGTGGCTTCACTTCCGAGGAGCTGGGCCCGGGACGGCCCCACCTCGAGGGCCACGCACCACCCCCATCCCAGCCCGGGGGTCCCCGAGAGCTGGTGGCGGCCCCTCCCTGAAGGCTGCACCAGGAACAGGAAGTGCCTCCAGGGTGGGATCTGATACTAAAAGAGGTTTCCCGTTTAGGTTTCATCGTCAATCGAGAGAACACAACTCGGACAACCTCTCCTTCGAGTATCGAGGTTGAGCGCGGACCAAAACAAGCAAGCAAACAAAACACAGCGAAAACGGCTGAGTCTTCACGCGGGCTGGGGCCACCTCCAAGGTCTCCTGAGTCTACACAGCCTGAGAGCAAACAGGGCCGTATTCATCTAAAATTAATCAACTCCAGAATTCTTGTTAGAAATAAACAGGTAGGTCCCACCCCAGTCCAATCCTAAGGGTACCTAAGGTTTTATCTTGCTCTCAGACTCAGGTAGACTCAGGTGTCTTTCTAGAGGTCAGTCAACAAACCCTTCAGGATACTGAAAAGAGGTCACCCAGGAAATATTTTCTGCCAGTAAGAGCACATTTCATGCACAGCCTCTCCCAGAAGCTCCCCTCGCCTCCTTTGAGAAGTGCCCCCCAGCAGGCATTTGCACACCAAGGTCCATGCATCAGGTGAGCACTCACGAATGAACCCGCATTTTGTGGTCAGGAGGCAGGCGATTCGGTCAGCCTCGGGCCAACACCAGGCCACGCGTGCACTTGGCTGTGGGTCCGGGCAGTCTTCCAGACAAGGTGTGATTCTGAAATCAGAATCAGGTATCAGAGAACCCTAAGTCAAGGGAGTGCCCACTACACCTTCCTGAATCCCGAGTACCCACCCAAGCGCAGGGCTCCATGAGCTCAGCGACCGGCTGCTCTGGGTCCCTCAGACAACGGCGCGCCCACCGCAGTCCCGGGTCCTCAGCTCTCCCCTCTCCCGCGAGGCGCTTTGCAGGTGGCAGGAATGATGGCTGGGTATCAGCCGACATGGAGATCAGTTGTGCCAAGCATTGCTGCCACCGCACCTGGAGGGCTCTCATCAGACAAAGTGGGCAGGAAATGGAAAGGCCTGGCCCTTCTTGCACGCCCGATGCCCCTTCCCCAAATACCACAAAAGAGCCCGGTACCCAGAGTTGTGCCATTGAAACAAATGCAGGGCCAGCAGCCTACCTGGGAGCCTTGCCTTTGGAGTGGCCAGGAAGCATCTCCATCCCTGAAGTTTGGCATCACCTCCAGGAAGTCCTCCTGTGAAGGATTGGCAAAAGCGTTAGTGTCAGACACGACAGGCAGAGTGAAGGAAGGACACGGCTTGGCTCACTCACCTGCACTAAGGTGACAACTTCTATCCGGTCTGGAAAGTCTTCCAAGCTGTGTTTTGATTGAAGAGCCATCGGCAGGATGATTCGTCATGAAAGAAACAAATACACTAAGGACCTACAGAAACACAGCTTCTTCTCTGGCATCAGTGTCACCTCCTAAAGGTGGCTTAGACACAGCGGTCAGCGGGCCAGGCTGTCCTGGTAAGCCTTGGCCTGTCATCAGCTGTCTGCTCACTTCTCCTGGTTCAGCGTTGAGGACAAAGCCTCCCCCTACATTCACATAACAGGCTGCCTCCAGATTTAAAACTCATCAACTCCAGAATTCTTGTTAGAAATAAGCAGGTCCCACCCCAGGCCAATCCTAAGGGTATGTAAGGTCTTATCTTGATCTCAGAATCATCATTTCTTCCCCAAGCTGTCCTTACGTCCAGAATGCTCTCTCAGAATGGACTGGAGGCAGGGGGGCCGTGGTGTGGGCACCTACGCTATCTGTCCTGGCAACATGCCCCATGCTAGGGCATTCCTCCAACATGGGCTGCGTTAACTCCACACCCACAGAAGGGGGCAAAGACAAGCCATCACGCCAAAGGGGGGGGCCAGACACGGAACTAGGCTGGTTCTGGAGTACTGATGGGAAGCGAGAGAAATGAACTCCAGAGAACCTACCTCATATTCGGGGGCATGGAGCTATCGTGAGACCACTGTTGTCCTCCCGGCAGGCGCCGCCTTGGGAAGTCGTCCTAAGAACGAATCACATATTGACAGTTAGCGGAAAAGGTGATAAAACTCAAAAGGAGGGGACAGGGTTGTTGACCAACCACTTATTCGTATTCAACGCGCCCCCTCCCTGAATCTGAGAGCTGGACCAGAGGGTCTCCAAGGGGGGACCTGATACTAGAAAAGAGGTTACTCAGGTGTGTTTCCTCCCCGAAAACCCCTCTCTACATGCTACTGATTCACATGGGCTAGAATTCTTCCCCGGGCTTGACGTTCAGTCCTGGAAGTCCTGTTACTATGACTGGCCACCGTTGTTAGTAGAACAGGTGACATGAGTCATAGACACAGGCCTAGGCCTTGAGGTCAGCCACTTGCTAGAGTTGACTGGATGGGAACTGACAGTACCACGTTCGCTGAAGCTGGGATCTGATACTGGAAAAGAGGTTAACCAGGTGGTGTTTCATCCTCATTAAAGAAACAGAAACCCAGAAACCTCTCTCCAGGTACCACTGACGAGAACACCAGACACTGGACAGCCTGTGGATCTGGCCAGGATGCTGCGCGCTTGTCAATTTGCTGCCGTAAACTATTGGTTGAATGCATGCTGTCCATCAACCACCTGTCCTAGTACCTCGGTGGGCCAGACCCCCACGGCCCCCCTGCCTCCAGAAGTTGGCATCATGGCCAGAGGGTGGCGCTACTATGAAGATGCTGGTCACTAGAGCGATCACATTTCTGGTTTAAACACCCCCGCCCACCCCCGGGGAAACCTTTCTTGGATGTCCCAAGCTGAGCCTGCCCCCCCCACCAAAGATCCTCCTCCCAAGGACCCCCTGGATACGGAGGCGAGG
This sequence comes from Antrozous pallidus, assembly GCA_027563665.1. NCBI lineage: Eukaryota > Metazoa > Chordata > Mammalia > Chiroptera > Vespertilionidae > Antrozous > Antrozous pallidus. The sequence continues at coordinate 106,551,481 of CM050515.1, forward strand.
GGGGGGGGGAGAGGGGGTGCACCAGTGACCTACATTGTGAGTAAAGTGCTCCTACTCTGGTCCGCTGACCACAGGAGGACTTTGGGGTGGTGCCGACAGCACCCCCCCTTCCCGAGTGTGTACGGCCTCCCCTCCAGGGAGCCCTCCAAGGACAGGGGTCCTCCTGAGAACAAGTCCGAGCTGGCCAGGGCTGGCACGGCTGTGGCGCACACCTTACAGGCGCTCTTTCTTCCTGGTCCAGGAGAGCCGGGCGTCCCCCGGAGTCCTCGGCGCTTCTGGAAGCTCTCCCGGGGGGGATTAGATACTGAGGGTTAGTGGACCAGGTCACAAACGGCACAAATACAGCGTGTGCATCTCTGGTCAACCATCTCATGTATCCGGGCGCGTGTGGAGGCCGGCGTCCGCGTCCGCAAGGGACCCCGCCCTCGAAGCCGCCAAGCAGAGTAGAGGTGTGCTGAGCAGAAGGCCGCCACGGGTGAGCTACCACAGACGGCACAGAGCCCGCCGAGCGGAGCGGAGAGGACAGGAGAGCAGAGCAGAGCAGAGAGGGCCCCCGCCCCAGCGTCGGTGTTAGCTCCAGGAAAGCGTGCGAGGCGGCGTTAGATACTGCAAAGAGGTCGACCGTGTAATGTGCGCCATAAATAAAGCGAACGCGCCACGGACCACCTCTCTCCAAGTACCAAGCGGGCGGCAGTGCTGACCCCGGGACAGCGGCTCCTCCTCCAGGCTGCCGGCCCCTCCGGGGGGGGGGGTCCTTCCGAGGCGAGAGGTGATATTGAGAAGAAGTAGACCATGTGTCCTACGTCATAAATAAAGCGTACACACCATGGTCAACCGCATCTTCGAATACCAGGATGTGACGCCGACCCTGACCCTCTCCCCCTAATTTGGCATCACCTCCTCCAGGAAGCCCTTGCGATGGGCCACCCTTGTAACGATCCACCATCGGCAAGTGTGACAATGACCACAAACCCACGTCCGATGCCGCGACCACCTTCAGACCGGGCGCCAGGCAGCGGTGGGAGACCCAACGGGCGAAGGTCGTGACAAAGAGCACACGGTCGGTCTCCGGCCGGTCGGCTGCGATGGATGCTGGACGGCGCCCGCCACACAGGTCCCGACGTCACGTTGGCACGGCCTCTGGGAAGTCCCTGAAGGCTGACTGATGCCGAGAATGAGTGGACCATAGCACATACGTCACAAATGGCACGCATGCTCTACGGTCCACCGTCTCTCCACATGCCAGGCAAGGTGCCGAAGCCACGCCAGGGTGTCTCCCACGAAGTCTGCTTGGCCTCGGGGAAGCCCTCGGCGACTGAGTTTGATATTGAGAAGACGTGGACCATATTACATACGACTTAGAGATAGCGCATGTTCTATGGTCAACCATCTTTTCAGTTACCGTAGGAAGGGCCGCTGTCGGAACCGGCGTCTCTGTCCTCTCGCCAGCGCCCCTTCGGGAAGCCCTCGGAGGCGAGATGCGGTATTGAGAAGAGGCCACCATGCAAAGTCTGCGACAGATGCAGCGGACGCAGCACAGAGAACCCCCTCAGGGACCCCGAGTGGAAACGACATCAGAACAGACACAGCCTAACACTTAGTATTGCCTCTAGGCAGCCCCCGAGCCCCCGCCCCAAGATGCATTTGCTGTTACGAAAAAGAGAGGCCCGAGTAACATGCGTTGTGAGTAAAACATATGAAGCATGGTCAGCTTCTACCAAGGACCCCACAGCATCACAGGTGGCTGGTCTCCAGAGGCTTGAGGTGACTTCCCTGGAGACTTCACACTGAACTTGATACTGAAGAGAAGCAGACCATGTTCCATAGGCGGTTAATAACATACATGCAATGCAGTCCAACCCTTTCCAGGTACCGTGAGCCAGGTGCGGACGCCGGGCCCGGGGCCCCGACATGACCCAGGCCGGCAGCATCTTCAGCAAGTTCTTCGAGGCAGACCGGCGGTGGGTGAGGAAGGTTCGCACGGGCCATGGCGCACACATCGTCTGTAATGCACACGGCGGGGCCCGGCCCGTCTTCGTGGAGGGTCGATGGTCCAGGTGGAGTCCAGAGGCAGGGCATCTTCCCTGACATGACTAGACTCGATATGGGGAAAAGATAGACTGGAAAAGCGCGAGCCGGTGTGTCTTCAAGTACCTGGAGCGGCATTGTCACTCGCGCACCCATATCTGCTTCTCCGGGGGCACTTGGTCCTGAAGCCGTTGGAGCAGAGCTTGGAGGATGACGAGAGGCGTGACGGCGTAACATCCCTCGTTCGTGAACATTCGTGGCACTGACCAGCATTTCTTTGGGCACGCTGGGGGGCATGTGCCGGCATAGAAGCAGGACACCTCCCTAGAGGTTGTCACTGTCCTCAGGAAGCCTTCGGAGGCTGCGTTTGACACTGAGGAGACCGTGCTGCAAGCATGAACAGGTTAAGCACACACGTAACAGTCTACCATTCCGCCGGGCCGGGTCCGGGGCACGGGGAGGCCAAGGCCGAGTTGCGTCTCTGACTTCAGGCTCTGCGGGACGTTTTGGACGGCTGGGCTGGATACCAAGAAGCGGTTTACCGTCCCACATACATATTCAAAATGTATGTGGGACGGTAAACCATTTCTTCAAGTACCGCACGGAGGCAGTGCCGGCTGGCAGGAGGTTCGCATCCGAGGTCGGCATCTGGGGGGCCTCTTCGCGGCTGCGCGTGATGCTGAGGAGAAGCAGGTCACGGTGGATACTAGACAAGAGTTGTGGAGTCAACCATGTCATTGAATGCCATAGAGCAGCACCGATCCCAGAAAGAATCAAGATCTCCTCCCCAGAGGTGGCGAGATTTCCCGAGGCAGAAGTTGGCATAGGAAGAGCGAGATAATGTCATTTCGTATCATGCAGGAGAGAGCATGCCCTACAGAAACCAGCTTCGAGGGTCAGAGAGAGGCCTCACGTTGCGTCCAGTGGCGCCGCCCTGCAGGTGGGTGGTTTCCGGGAGCCTCGAGGATGGATTTGATACTGAGGGTTAGTGGACCGTGTTACATACGTCACAGATAAAGCGTACGCTATACGGTCTACTATCTCTCCAAGTACCACACAGGGACGCCGAGGACAGAGGTGGAGGACACGTCCAGAAAGCCGTCCAGAACTGGGGGGAACCAGAGGCAGGTCGAGCACAATTACATGCACCATGCGACAAGCACACACAGGCTAGGAGTCTTGTCTCCACCGTCAGGCCTTGATGCTGACGCTGGAACTGGTGGCTGAGCCCCAAAGCAGACAACTCCTCCAAGGCTGAGCGTCCCACTGAGCAGAAGTGGACTTAATGGATTTCATCACTCCAGAAATACTGAGTAAGTGCCTACTATGTGCCAGGCACCCTGAGGGAAGGAATTGGGTGGGCACAGAGGGACTGGGGTATGCCTTGTGGTTGGCTAACAGAACTGCATGGGGAGTGGTGAGCAAGGTGAAGACTATGAGATGGCCTGTGAGCAGCCAAAAAGGACACCCGTCTAATCGGACTGAGCGGGCCAAGTGAACAATCTCAGGGCAGGTGAAGCCCAGGATGTGAGCCCTAGTTTGGGGGCATTAAATAAATAAATAGATAGATAGATAGATAGATAAAGCACAAGGAATGACCGACAGCCATCTCTGCCTCAAGTCAGCTGGCCCAGATGTGTGCGGTAGTCACCATGCCATCTTCGTAAACAAAGCAGATGTCATTTTTGGTCAAGGGCCTCCCTTCCGTCTCCTCCCAATCGTGTCACCGCCTCCAGGAAACCCTCTGAGATGGAATCGACTACCAACCAGAGGTGGGCATGGGATCAAGCAGGACTTGCACAAAAGGAATTAGCTCTTCAGTGGCCCGGAACGTGGTGGAGGTTGGGCTGGTGGGATCCCCTGAAGGTAGTGTCAGTTCCATGAAGCCCTCCAAAGCCAGCTGGCTACCGGGGAGCGACATCTCTCCTGGTGCATATGCCACATGGAAAAGCATGTCTTCAAGTGCCATGGCTGAGGCTGGAACCGGCGTCTCTGCCCCCAGGTTGTCACCTCCAGACACCCCACCCCCACCCCCGGGATGCCTTTCACCGGCCTCACTGCACAGTTCAGGCATGGGAGAGAGGCAGCGGGAGTTACCATGAGCGGTGCTGGCGCTAACCCCGGGTGCTCTTCCCTGACGCTGGCCACACCTCCGGGTGCCCTCCGAGGATGGAGTGGATACTGAGAGTTAGTGGACCATGTTACATAGGTCAAAAATCACAAAGCCTACGTTCCATAGTCTACCATCTCTTCAGGAACCATGGAGTGGTGCTGACCCCAGAGCCAGGGTGTGTCCCTCAAGTTGGTGTCACTTCCAGAAAGCTTTCCGAGCCTGATTTGGCATTGGGAAGCCGGCCTGTGTGAACACAAACACCCCCCATCAAGTGTGGGGATCAGTGCTGGGGGGAGGAGGGAAAAGGTGCCTCTCCCCTGAAGCAGCACCTCCACTGGGGAGGCCGTGCCAACTTAGGAAGAATGAGAAGAGGCAAACCACGTGACATGGGCCACGCTCTGGCTATTACATGGCCAACTATCTCTTAACCCAAGGGAAGGGCAGTGGTTTGCTCTGCGTGGAAGAGTAGGAAGCTCTACGAGCAGAGCTCGTATGTGAAAGAGGGACCCTCAAGTTCTGGGGAACAAATTGCTCAAGCTCCTCACCATACACCTGAGGACTTCCAGCTCCACCTCAACATCTGCACCCCCACACCCAGGAGGCCTTCCCTTGGGTCTCCCCATCCCCGCTCATAGCCCAGTTGTCCATACCACAACCCCTTAAGAATGGGATGCATGGCCAAGAGATGGGCTGTCTCCAGGGAAAGGGAAGGGCCGGCTCCTAGGCTGCACGGTGAGAGGGCACGGTTATCCAAAGTCTTGAAGCCCAGCACACAGCGGGTCATCCTCCTGCTCACAATACAGGTTGTTAAAAAGACCAAATTCCCTAGAATGACATTCAAGGATTCAGTCTTCACCCCCATTCTCTTCCCTGCTGCCTGAGTCTTGACACCACCTCAGCCAATTCAGGCCTTTGCACCCCCCTGATCCTCCATAGCACCCTGCCTGTGCCTCTCCTACAGCCCAACCACCCTGTCCATGTGGTCAGTCACAGAAAGAAGCTCATGTTCATGAAACACGCACGAGGTGCTGGAGCTGCAGGTCTTTGCCCTCCTGCAGCTTCAAGCTCAGCAGGAGGGCAGGGAACCCGCTTAGCAAGCAATGTTGCAGAGCACTGATTGCAAAATTACAAGAGGCCAGAGTGTTGGGAAGGAGCGGGGAGCATTTCATAAGATGTGACCCATCGGCGGGGAGCGTCTCAGAAGAAGTTTAGAATGAAAGATGACAAGAGAAGAGGCTACAAAATCAGAAGAAGAAGAAAAAGGATGAAGATCTAAGCCAGGAAGTGAGGGGACAAGAGTGGACAATGCAGAACGGAAGCAGAGGACTGGATGGAGCACGGGACAAAAGAAAGCAATGGACCAAATAGATAGCCCGTGGACTGGTCAGAGCATGGAAAAGGATGGACAGGGGACTGAATGGAGCGTGGACAAGAGAGATGGAGCATGGACCTCACAGATGGAGCACGAGCCAGACAGATGAAGCACGAACCAGGTAAATGAAGCACGAACCAGGTAAATGGCTCATGGACCAGACAGATGGACCATGAACCAGGTACATGACACGTGGACCAGATAGATGAAGCATGAACCGGAAAGATGGCTCTTGGACCAGATCAGCGGAGCCCAATCTGAAGGGAGCACGGTAACCGAAAGACCGTCCTTGGGAATGGAGGGCCCAAAGCATGCTAATAATGGGGCTGAGGAGCTGGATGGGGGAATCATTTAAGACAACTCTAACAACAGCGAAAGAAAGAGGACAGATTTTACTCTCAATCCAAGGAAAAGTCCATATGATCTAATGAAGTACATGAGTTCCATGTTTTCATAAGGTATCTCTTACTGATATGGAAAAGAGAGTATTGTTGGGGGCCAGAGTGGAGGTAAAGAGTATGAGTATAGGAGTCCAAAAAATGGGGGGATGGCAGGCTTGAGAATAGTTAGGAAGAAGAGCATGAGAGACTGGCCGTGTCTCAGATGTGGGGGAGGAGCTGAGAGCAGTAAGAAAGTGTCCAGAACCCTGCGGGCATCTGGCACTGAAGCCAGGAGAGGGTGGCACCGCTGTCTGAGCTGAGCGATGCTGGGCACGTTGGGGGAGGGCGGGAGTTGAGTTTGAGTGCTGGGGAGAAATCCTGTGGAGACGCCAGGTCCCCGGTGACTCTAAGGAACGTTCCTCCAGCCCAGTGGCAGGTCGAAAGCCAAATACAAGTGAGACACAAAGAAGTCCCCGGAGGGTGGTAGCTAGAGGAGGAGATGGAGTCCCGAGATCTCTCAGGTTAAAGGGACAAGAGCCTGGAAGAGGCTCAGAAGGCTCCCGGGCAGGGAGCGGCTCTCGGACATGCAGCCACAGGGGTGAGGAACAGCCTGAGAGTCTGAGCAGGAGGCACAGGCGGGAGTGGGGGGGGGGGGGGGCCGCTGGGCGAGTGCAGGTGTTGGGGAAAGAGACTCCGTGGGACAAAGCTAGTGGCGGGAAGCCGGCGGAGTTCACTCTGGTGGCTTTTATTTTCTCTGTGTCCATGACTGAAGAGGAAGTTGCTTGGTATCGGAATGCCTCTGGGCAAGAAGGGGTCAAACCAGCCTCTCCTGGGTACCCCTTACCAGGACCAGGCATTCTACAAGCAGTGAGGAATGAAAGAAAGGATAACTCTGGATAAATTGTCCTTGACCGCCGGGATAAAGTGACATGTTACCCCGATAGCTTCCTGGGTGTTTGGAGAGGTGGGCAAACCCACCTTCACCGCCCAGCCTCCCAGCACTCGGACACCCAGCCTGGGCTGACAGCTCCTAACCTCAGATGGCTGTTAGCCAGTGGCTTTTCTCACTTCCTCGGACCCTGGTCATTGCTCACTGCCTCACCTGTCCATCTGCCCTGCCATTCTCTCACCAGCACCCTCATTCACCCCTGGCTCTGGACTCTTCTCCGTCCCAAGTTCACGCCTTCAAGTTCACACCTTCGTGTACTCATTTACGCCCCAGCTCCTCATTCCTGCACTGACTTGCCCATGTGTCCTCTGAGACACGCAGCCGTGAGCACGTCTGCTGACTTCTGCCCTGTGCGGAGGGCGATGCGGCCCTGACTCAGTGTCCCTGTCTCCCAGGAGCTCACAGTCTAGTAGGAGTAGGATGGACATTCAACCCCCATGTGGACAGGAGGATGGGGAAGTGTACAAAGTGGTAGGATTCCAGGTTTACAATGTATAGTCCAGAATCAGTAGGAGTTCTGGCTCCCGCAGAGTGGGGGGATGGGGGGACCAGACAGACCAGAGAAAACTAAGACAAGCAATTCCCGGGGGGTGGGGTAGGGGGGGAGGTAAGAACAGGAGTTGGTGATAAAACCCATTCACACCTCATCATTTGGAGGAATGGGCAGAAACAGAGATATACTCAGCTTAAGACTTACACAGAGGACACAGTCCAGAGGATACTAGTTCTTTTCTAGCATAAAGAGATACAGATGCTTTAGAAGCTGTTCGTGTACTTTCTGAAATCCCCAGGGTACATTTTTTTTAAAAGAAAAATGTAGTCTATATAACAAAAGATAGCATGAAAGGGAGAATTAAAAAAAAAAAAAGCATTAAGTGCAATTTTTAAGTCCAAACAAGAGAATCGAGAAAAAAATGTAAAGGGGTCATACACTCCTAAAAAGGCAATTATTCAATTCAAGTCAACAGCCTCAAATCTAAACTATAGATTGTTTATTTGAGACGCAATACATTCCAAAAATTCAAATAGAAGGTATGGGCACAGATAAAAAAAAAAGGAAGACCTCAATTTTCATGCATGTGATATTCAGGCAACCACATCCTCATGCACTGACATGTCAAACACCACGGAATTCATACACCAGCTGACTGCCAGCAATCGACTCCCTACAGATGGCCTCCCAGTTCTGCACATACAGCAACTGGCTCGATTTTCAGTGTGCAATTGTTAATATCTCTCTGCAGAGGCTGCCATAGGGTGTTCTGAGGGGTACTTGCTTCCCCTTCTTCCCCCTTGCCCCCCGTCATGTCTCTGGCAACATGATGCCACAGGTCACTACCCAACTCTAAATAGGGCAGCCTTGATTTGCTCTCCTTTATTGGACTTCTGGGTAATATTTGGTCTGAATAAAGGGCGTGGCTGCATTGAAACCTCAGTATTTAATTACATTTTGCTCATATTATTTTATAAAAGTGAGCAAAAAGTAAAAAATATATATATATAGAATTGCTGATGCCTGTGGTAAGAACATAGATGTCATGTATATTTTAAAAATTAAGACAAAGATGTAAGTCATTGGGTGAACCCATTGTGGCCAATGGTTAGCTTGGATAATTGAATTTAAGGCAGTCAACTATGTGTTCGGGAGGAAGAAAATGCTAGAAATGGTCTGCAAATGTGCAGAACAGTGGGCTCTCGAGGAGCAGAAACCTTTGGAACATGCAATTGTCTGTTTCAGCTTTCAAACAACACTCTATCTTGACAACAGGCTTCTAGACACAATTACATGAGGAAGTCAATTTATCCAACTCAGGTACAAAAATGAGAATAAAGCAGAGGTAGGTCAACCATTTCAAGTGCCCAAGAGCAAAATCATAAGCAGGCTGATGAAAATCACCTCTCAGAGTCGAAAGGTACAACCACAAGGATATGACAGTAAGAAACTTTTACATGAGGAATGAAACAGCATCCCAAACTGGAGGAAACAGATAAAAACAGTTTCCAAAGGCCTTTTAATAGTAAAGACATCGAATAGGCAAAAAGTAAATGACAATCTTAGAGGCAAGTCACATCGTATTTCACAGGAAATGAGAAACAAAGAAAAGAAGCGTAAGGCGTGAATATTAAGTTACACTGTCCACAAAGCTCTAACCCATATGACATAACAAAAGTTACTGATAAATGTTATAAACTACTAGAATGATTAAAATTACGAATATTTATAGAATTCTTAACTCTTTACTAAGAAAATCCAAAACAATAAAATGTAAATCTAGTAAAACTAATTGTCTTCACATCAAAATTGGTAACCTATAAACAAGACGGGCACCTTAAAGGCCCATGAAACATTTTAAAAATTTGATTGTAAAAGGCACAAAGGCATCAATAAATTCCCCAGAGTAGAATTTTTATGTCCACATTTTCAACCCACAATGAAATATCAATTCAATAAAAAGGTATAAGCAACAACACACAACCCAAATAAATTAGCAATTAGTTTCAAATAAGCTCTAACTTTTGCACATTTAATTCAGGTAACCATTTCTTCTAAGAAAAATAAGAAGTGAAAGCATAATTCAAATATTTTAAAATATTGTAAAGACTACATATTAAAACTTTTGATATGCAGTCAAAATTACAGCCAGAGGCAAATTCATACCATGAAATGTTTTCATTATTAAAGAAAAATAACAAGAGATATATAGACCAATCCATAAACAAGCTTAAGGACAGCAGAAAGAAGTAACCAAAAGGCAGATATTGTTGAATTTGAACACATACACAAAAACAGTTGAATTGATAAATTATTCCAAGAACCAATTCTATGAAAAACTTCTGAAATAGACACTATTCTAGCTCATCAAATAAATAAAAAAAAAAGAGATAAAGTACACATACACAAAATTAAGAATTAAAAATATTATATAATCATAGAAATAGGTTAAAATGTATTATAAAAGTAATATTTGAAACTCTACGCTAAGAAATTTTATATCACAGAAAAATAAATTATTCCCTAAGATAATTATCAGGTTAAAAAAGGCATTGGGCAGTTACTGTGCCAGACACAGTGCAAGTTACTTTATCTCTTTAACCCTCACAGTAGCCCTATTAACTACAGACTCTCGTTTACCATTTAACAAACAAGAAAACTGAGAGTTAGGAGGAAGACTTTGTTTTCCTGAGGTCACATGGAAAATGACAGAGAACAAATTTGAACCCAAACTGTCTGAACATTTAATTTCAAATGTCTGCACATTTAACACTGAACTATATTAGAAAAAGAATAAAAAATTCTAAAGATGTAGAAAATATAACGAACCCAAGAAATACAGAAGAAATAGGAAACATCTCAAAGAATCATCTCAGGAAATATGAGTGAATTATTTCAAGCCTTCATGGAATAGCTAATTTAAATGATGTATACATGGTACAGAATATAGAAAAAGATGGAATATTTCTTAATTCATTTTACCAAGCCAGCCCAGTATAACTTTGACAGCAAAATCAACAAAAGATAAATTTAAAAAGTCCTAAATGAAACAACAGCAGAGCAAATCCAATCATCCATTAAAAGAACAATATGCCCCAAATAGGTAGATTAATTCAAAAATGTTTCAAAGTTATGAAACATTACTATAACCCATTGCATCAATAAGTCAACAGAGAAAAACAACATAAGTATCTCCATAGATATCAAAAACCATTTCATAAAATTCTAAATTCATTCCTGATTTTAGTCACATATTAAGTAGAAATAAATACTTCAACAGCATTATGAAAAAATGTATAGCCTACATTTATTTTTATCTTATTTAATAGTGAACCAGAAGCAAGATAAAAATTTATATTATCAACAATTCAATGTTTTAGAAGATCTAGCCAATGCAATAAAACAAGAAAGAGAAATAAGAGAAAAAACGCTGAGAAAGGCTAAATTTGCATTATATAGAAATGAATGGTTCTTTACATAGAAATTTCAAAATGATCAACTAAAATCTTGTAGCTCAAATGAGAGAAATCAGTGAGACAGCCAATAACAATAAATATATAATCTCTTCCCAACACACCAGTACTAAGCAGTTAAGAAATACAAGAAAAAGCAATAATACAAGCAATATTTAATTCCTTGAAATAAGTTAATGACAAATGATAAATTTATAAAATCTGACAAAATGTGTATATATACATTAAACTGCAAAATATCATGCAAAGCCCAAGTATCAAAAATATCAATTCTCTTTCATTTACAATTTTATAGTTTCATAGATTAGCTCTAACAATTTTTTTAACTTCACAACATCACTTCATTCATCTGGAAGTATCAACAAGTGAGACTAATCAAGATAATCTTGAAAGATAAGAATTAAGGAAGACTATTGCTATCAAATAATAACACACATTATAACAACACCATATATTAAAACAAAGCAACACTGGTTGCAGATTAATGGAATAATAGACAGATTAATGGAATAACAGAAAGTCATAACAAGAAACAAAAACTATAAAAATATCTAGCATGTGGTAAATGTGGAAATGGGACATCTACTTATTTCTCACAATAATTAAATTAATGGATTGAAGATGCAAATATAAAAGATGAAATCATGACGACATGAGCTCAGAATTGGAAAGGTCTTTCTAAATAAGAAGGAACTATTAAGAACATTTTGTGATAGATTTTTAGAACATAAAATGTTTAAGTTACAAATAAAAATAGTGACCATCCTAATTTTAAAAGGTTTTATAAAATAAAAATAAAAGATGAACACACCAAGAGAAAAAAAATGGATACATAACATTCAGTTTAACATGGTGAATGGAATATAGATGTTCACCTGCCTCTTGTACCCCTTGAAACTGCTAAATGAGTGAAATGACTTTCATTTTGAGAATAAGTACACAGGGACAGAGGCCAAGAAGGTAGGAACTGTAACTGACTCGAAGCTGACAATCCTACACTGTCTCTGAAGAAAACAGAAATAAAGCCCAGTGCTTTCTAGGAACCCACCTCAGGAATTGAGAGCGCCAGGTAACCCAGTGTGGCAGGAAAATCTGGGCCTAAATGATATGAAATGGCTGAACACCTGTTTAAGAAGGCAGCTCCCCAAATCCTCACCCACTGTGCAGAAGCCTTCCTAAACCCTGAGAGAAGACTAAATGTGTGTTACATGAGACAATGAAGTGGAGGTAACTGGAACAGACACATACCTCTTTCATCTATATTTACATCGAGTTGAGAAAAGCATCTAACCTGGAAGTTAGAAATAGACACACTTGGAAAAAAAGCTTAGAGGTTCTACAGGGAGAAGAAATTTTAAGAAAATCTTTAAATATTGTCAGGAATATCAAAGAAGCAATTGCACCTATGAAACAAAATGTTGCAAGATAATATTTAGAATGTAATATAAAATCTTGAGAATGAGAGACTATAGAAATGAAAATAGATCAAAAGATAAATAAATAAAATTATCTCAGGATGGGAAAAGGAGATTAAGAGTGGACAATCAGAGGGGAAAAATATGAGATTATTAATATGAGACTATTAGAGAACCAAAGAAATCCAGCATTCAAACAATGAAAGTTCTAGAAAAAGAAAACAAATGGGAGGTCATTATCCAAGGAATTGTTCAAGAAAAATTTCCGTAACTGAAGGACACCAGATTTCAGATCAAAAGGACCTGGCAAAATAGATGAATGTAGCTCCACATCAAGTCACATACAAATGAAATTTAAAACACTAGAAGACACGAGAAAATCCTTTAAGTATCAGGAAGGAAGGGGGAGAATCACATAAAAGGGACAAAGGCTACAGACTTCTCAACAATGCTAGAAGTCAGAAGACAATTATTTATGCTTTCAAAAATCTCAGGGGAGAAAAAATGACCAACTAGAATTCAATACTCAGACAAACTATCAATGTCAGTGAGAACTAGATATTTGCATTTTCACGTGTGAAAGGTTTCCAAAAGTTTATCTCCTATAAATCCTTTTATACTTTGCCAGAGTGTCCACCCTAGCAAATAAGGGGAGTAAATAAAAAAGAGAGGATAACGTAGGGCTTATGGCATCAGGGAATTCAACCAAGGAGAAAGGATCAAGGGAATCCCTAGCAAGAAAATGATGCAAGAGCCCAAGATACAGGCAGGAAGCCCAAAGACCAACCAATCCAGAACAGAACAGGCAAGAGGCTCCAGGAAGAGATTTCTTCAAATGATAAAGCATGAAAAAAAATAACACTAATGTGTTTGAATATATTGATAAGGTTAGGATAAATCTGTGATATTCATTAAATTCCAATAAAAGAAAAAGAGGAAATAAAAATAAATAAGACACAGAGCGATTATCAACTCCAGAAGAAACAAAAAGTTTGAAGAGATAAAGAATAATATATTCCACTATTCTATTGTCAGCAGTGTTTACAATGTTAAGATCATGTAAATACTGAGTATTGATCAAACCAAAACTGAAGCGAACATCTTTGAGCACAAGAGACTGGGAGCAAATGGTGAAGCCAAGGGCATTTGGGAGAGTTGAAGTCATACCTTCTGTGGGTAAAGAGTTAAGATAATGCCTAACCCCCCCCCCCCCAAAAAAAATGAAGAAGAAAAATAAGAATATTACTTAAACATATGGATATAGATGCCGAGATAATTCATTTAAAAAGTTCAAAACTGTTGCACTATAGAGCAGGATATTGAAAAGAGTTGGGAGGCTTCTAAAACAACCTTGCAGAACTATTTGACTCAAAATGATGCACACGCATGACTTCATCTGAAATAAACTGAATGAAAAATGCAAAGAACCTGAACTGGCAATTCAGGTCTCACAAAGAACCAATAAAGATATGGGGGACATGCTCTTAGCAAACATAATAAAAGAACTGGAAATCAAGCAAACTAACAAATGTAAGAAACCTCCATGATTAGCAGAGAAGCAGGCACTTCTGAAACGAATTCTGAGAATGTCAATTGGTACGAAGTCTGAGGTCAATCTGGCCATAAGAAGCTCAGGCCTCTTGAGGCGGGCATTTCCCTTTTAAAAGGAACCGAGGAACAAGTCAGGGATGCATGAAGAGGAAGGAACACGGATGCTCACCGCAATGTGCTCTAGCCAACTGGAAGACTTATCTAAATATCTGATGCAAGTGGACCAATTAAACTAATTATCTAAATATCTGATGTGAGTGTACCAATTAAACCAATTATGATATAGTCATTTGCTGAGACACTATGTCACCATAAAAACAAAACAAAACTAAAAAACAAACAAAGAGGAAATTACTTAATGGCATGGGAAAACATTCAGAGTTGGGTGAAAAAGTTAAGATGACAGTGATGATCCCCAATTAAAAATATACATACACACATATGTGTACACACACACACACACACACACACACAATTATGGAATGGATGGAGCACACACAAGGTGAGAGGCTGGTCACACAATGAGGGCAAGGGTCATCTTTGAATGGCGGGACCAGCTTGCTGTTTTTAGCATTTTACAAGCTTTTCCAAGAGAGTTGTATTTTTTTTTAAATTTCCTTCTTAATGAGAAAAATATTACTTTTTAGAATTATGTTCAAGATGTTTCAGTTATTGGCTGAGAGTCCTTTATGGGAAATCTCCCATGGCTCCCACTGACTACACCTCCATGACAGTTCAGAGAATGGTGACCTGCACACTTTTGAGGACACTTGCTTGGAGCAGGAGTGTGAAGGTAGCCCTGAGTCCTAATTCAAGTGGCCAAAAAGGACTCTTTCTGGTCAGCTGGGAAGTGAGCTCGGCCCCACCACCTAGATGAGACTGGAGACCAAAGGACAGCTGTCTGGGGTTGAGCCCCTGCTGACCTCACCTCTTGGCTTGCCCTCTCCCTAGGAGGACCTTGGACAACTTTGAGCAGCTTTGCTACTGACCCTGCAGTACTCTTAGAGAGGCATCTGCCAGAACTGGCCCAGCCCGCCCTCCCTCCCCCACGCCTGCTCCCCACTGAGGCGCTCACATAGGCTCTACCCACCCACCCCCGTGATCACCTACTCTTCACAAGACCTAGACCAGTAGATCCCAACCTTTATTTGGCCACGCCCACCTAAGCATCTCTAAAATCCTAATACTTCCCCGCCCCTCCAGTGACATAGAATTCTTATTATTCAAAAAGTGAGCTCCTATTCATGGGAAGGAAGCCTAAAAGGCCAATAACTTGGTTTGAACAAGCTTCCAAAGAACATGGCATCCATGAAAGAGAAAAATAAGAGAACAAAAGGACAGCTGAAGTAATGAGAAAGAAATCACTACGAAATTGTTTTAAAAAATAATAACATGAAGTGGCATGAAAAATAGCAAGTAAATTTTCCAAACATTTAATAGAGAACTGAAATGCATAAATGTCACCATATATATTTATATGCTGTATATGAGGACCCTAGAACCGTAAGAAATGCAATAAGTTCACTGTTAATATCTCCTACTCAAATTGCCCCCCTTAAAAATCAAATTTGCCCCCCTATGGAGCCTGTGCCCCATGTTGGGAACCACTGACCTAGACTGTCTGCCCTTCCCCACAGGCCTGTGTGCTTTCTAGAGTGTGAGCAGGAGACGCAGAACTTACCCAGAAAGCCGGGGCTCCACTGGCAGAGGCGTCCTCTCGGGAGGCCTTGTGCTCAGGCAGCCACACCTCCAGGATCTTTGCAGATGACCTTCGAGACAAGAAGGCCGTGTCACAAAACTCAACTGTCTGACCCACAGGGTACAGGGAGCAGGTAACCACTCCTGGGTGGGGGATTCTGGGAACAGGGAGTTTCCGCACCGGGGCCAGGACGCTCAAAATTTCAGGGGAAAAGGACAAGAGAGGGTATTGAACACCAGTGTTCTGTATGGAGAAGACCCTGAGCAGCTCCAGTGGGGGTGGGGTATCGGGGAGGCCCTCCCCGAAGGGACAGAGCTGATAGGAGGTGTGAACTGGGGAATTAGCAGACACTCAGGATGAAGCAAGGAGCAGGAAGCAGGTGTCGGGTCCAGCCAAGAACTCTGGGAGATAGTAAAGAGCACAGAATAGGGGGTGGGTGGCTATGCAGTTGGCTGAGCAGATCAAGACTCTCAAATTTCAACTCACTGAGTTCCTACTATTGTTACTATTATTGCCTGCAACCCCAGGTACACATAGAATTTGACTAAATTCTATGTGTACCTGGGGTTGCCAGCCATTATTGTTCCATGACGCCAGCCATCATTGTTCCATGAAGGTTCTGTTGTATTTTGATCTTTTTTTCAACATTTTATGGATTAAATGTCCACTCATAAACCCACCACAGCTCCCACCCAGAGCGGAAACACTAACTGTAACTTGTCCTCCCTGGGCTGCGTGCTCCTGCAGCTCCCTGTCAGCCCTGCCGAACACAGAGAAGACCCACTGTGGCCACACCCCTAGTCTGGACTTGAGAGAGTTCCCATCGATACAGTCCCTGCCGTGCCTGGGAGCTCAGCTCGGCCAGCTTGAAGAAATGGCTGGTCTAAAGAACAGACAGACAGCCCAGCGCCCACTGGAGGCTCTCCCAAGATCATGAAAGTAGGAGACTGGGAGCAAGTGTAAAGGGGCAAGCTCAGGCAGGCCCAGCGTGGCCTGCACCCAGGCCCTGGTGGCCAAGCCAGAAGCAAGGCTCTGAGCTCTATGGCCAGAGGAGTCTGGGGAGGGCACTGGGCATGCAGTCAGGGCTGCCCGAGCCAGATGGTGGCCCTGACGGGACCAGGAGCATGGCACTGCCTTCCCAAGGCCTGTTTCGTTGTTTCCTCAATGAGGGCTTGATGTCGCCCATCTCCAACTTGGTGACAATAGCCATAATGTAGTTATTACTCTTCCTCCTTAGTGTCTGGTCCCATTTAGTGCTCAGACACTTGTCCCATCATCTGAAGGACCAACTCTGGGAAGGCATGAGGCCTGAGCCAAAAGCTTGAGAGAAGAGGTAACGAGGGTGACCGTGACCGAGCTCACTCAAGTTTCATCCGAGAAGCAACCAAACCGCGGAATTCGTCCTGCAAACCGTCCGCCCGCTCCATGACAGCGGGCGTTTGTTTTTAATCTTCCTTTCCTTCCCTTCTCGGAGAGGAGGCCCGGCGGCCTCGCAAACCAGGCTCAGCTCTGGCCAGTGGCCACGGGGTTTCAAATTTTGAAACGGGCCCTTTGCAAAACGTTCGGTTCCAAGCCCTCGTCCAACTGCCCACATCCTGTCCAAACTTCCTGGGGGAGTGAGATTTATTGAAGGAAGGAATAAAATCCCCAGGTCTGTGCCATGGGCTACAAACACGCTCCATCCCAGGCAAGTTCAAGGATTAAGGTTACATATTTCTTAATGAGTCGCAGGCAGAGGTAAAGCGGGCAGGATCAAGAGGACAGACCTCGGTAGAGAGGTGGTGCTTCTCCTCAGCACCACAGACCCGGTTCTGTGCCAGGATGTCAACCTCACAGTCATTCTTTCGCGCATTCATTCCCTGTCATCCAACCAGCATTCTGACGGATGGGTCCATCAGCCCTCACAGCACTAAATGGGACTGGGCTTTGTGTCAGACACTGAGGAAGAAGAATAGTAACTACATTATGGCTATTGTCACCAAGTTGGAGCTCTACCAGCACAGGTTCTGCATGGGACAGTAGTAGCTCTGAGGCCCCCAAGACTGAGCATCCACACTTGGGAAGTTCAAAGTCTGAATGGGAAGGTAGATACCTAAATAGCTCATGACCAAGCAACAGAAGTTTCTGAATGAAGGTCAAGTTCACTATTCTAAAAGTGGGGTCATTCACCCCTCCGGCTAGAGAATGCGTTTATGCAAAGGCCCAGAGACACAGACACACAGAGACTTGGGGAAGTGGCTACTGGCTGGTGCACAAGGCTGGGGAGCGTGTGGTGGGAGGTGTGACTAGAGGCCAAACCATGAATATTCTTGAGTGGGAAACCAAGGGGCTTGGACATCAGCCTGGAGTTTCCAGAACTCACAAGAGGGCTTTCAAGAGCATGGGATTCATCCTTATGCATTCTAGAAAGATCACACTGACTCCAGTGAGGAGAACAGACTGGAGCAGAGACAGGGAGACCAACCGGAAGACTGACGAGAGCCCACAGTGACACTGGCCCACTGGAGCGATGCTAAAGGGGTGGGACTGGAGTCAGAGGTGTGCTGTGGACACTATAGCAATGTTAGCTATGGGAGGGCGGCTGGGGCTGCCACAGGAAGAGGCTCAGAATGAATATGGGACATGGAGAGAGAAGAAAGGGCCAGTGCAATGCATATCCATCCTACCCTAAGTTTATGAGTTGGCGGCAAATCTAAGAGCAAGATGGACATGGCAGGTCAAAGCTGGACACAACCAGCTTCCTTGATGAGCTGCTGCTGGAGAGAAACCCAGCACCTGGCTACTCCACCACCAGGCAGCTGCCAAACTCCCAAATCTGCTCATCTCTCCCCAAGGGTGTGCCCACTGACCTGACCCCAGGAGCCTACGTCATGTGAGGGTCTTATCATGAGCATTTGTTGGGCGAACGTAATTCTCATAACCATTCAGCTGGAAGGTGTCTGTGTCCCCATCTAATGGATGACACTAAGGCTGGGTCCCAGGATGCTTCGCACGTCACCCAAAGTCCCACAACTAGAACCAGGAGGCAGGGAGCGAGCCCACTCACCGGAGGCAGAGAAACAAGACTGAGCTATTTTTAATTTCTTGTCTTGGCAGGCGCACGGGCAGCTTTCAGGAAGACCCAGGGCTCCCATTCCACCATGCCAAGCCAATGTTGCCCAAGGACGGGCCTACGGCCAGGGCAGTCGGAACTGCCAGTATCCAGCCTCACTGTCTGGTGCCGGACTCCAGGGAGAATCTGAACTTGGATGGGAGACGCCAACCATCTGATACTCAACACGCTTCCCCACAGAATGGCTCCCAGGCCTTCTGAGAAGGGTTATCCCAGTTCCACAAAAGCACGTGTATTTTTCATTATTCATTCATTCATTCGGCAATCATTTACTGGCACCCCCTAGGCTCAGGGCTGGGAAGGCGCCGGGGACACGGAGAAAAATTTGACCCAGTTTCTGGCTCTGAGGGCACATCAGCTCAGTGATAAAATTAAACAAATGTTCATGATGGAGTAAGACTGCTGATCTGGGGGAGGTAGCTCCAATGTGCTGGGAGGGTGGGGTGAGGCTAACTCTCTGGAGTGGACAGGGAAGGAGGCCCATGTGAGGTCATTCCCTAGTTGCCTCACACATGGATCACAGACTCATACACTCATTTATTGATTAATTTGCATATTCAATCATCCATTCACAGAGGAGTTAATTTATTCTTGGATTACACACTCATTGACTTACTCACTAATTCATTCTTTTATTCTTTAACTCTAATATAGTCATTCCTCTGTCCATTTGCTGATTCATTCCCTCATTAATTCGTTTCATTCATTGACTTACTCATTAGTTAAATTATTCAACTTTTTCCTCTTTCATTGATTTATTCATTTATTCGCTCACTCATTTTCTGAGTTATTAATCAAGTCATTTGGTTATTCATTGACTCATTCACTGATTGACTCATTCACTGATTGACTCACTGGTTCATTTATTCCCTCATTACTAATTAATTTTCACTAATCCATCAGCTCATAAACTCATTCAGAGATTCACTTATTTATTCACTCATCCATTTGTACACTCATCTTTCACTTACGACTCATTGACCTACTTTATTCATCCACTCATTCCCTTTTTGAAAATTTTTCTCACAGGTCCATTCACTAATTCATCACACATGTATGCACTTATTAATTTAATTACTCAACTCATTGCCAATTCATTTACCCACTCATTCATTTTTTTATCCTTTGTTGACACAAAGTCTCATTCTTTCACTAACTCACAGCATCATTCCATTCTTTATTTCAATCATTATTTGTTCAGCTATTCATTCAATTAATGTTTATTACAGGCGATATACATGCGAGGCACAATGGGCATATGAGTCTGGTTCCTGACTTCATGGAGTTTAGAGCCTTGTGAGCTTACTGGGTCAGGCATCATCTCTCCCACGAAGTGCCCGGTACTTAAGCTGAGGACCCATTTCTGTGCTTTTCTAACGATGTAATGGAAACCTATGAACTAACCACTCAAGTCAAGAACTTTTTTACTTACCTAGAACAGTATGCTCCTTCCCCAGAGACAGAAGGTGACGATCTTCATGACTGCAGAATAATTTAATTAGCTGTGGTGCTTCCATCCTGTGGGATGTCAAAAGAATGCTGGTAAGTGAAAAGGCTAGATTGAGGTTTTCATAATGGCAAACGTGAAAGAAATTAATCATAAACAATGATTTATGCCACATTCTTATCTCTGACTCGTGAATAGAAAACAATTTATTAAAGTATTTAGTTATCCATTTAATAATATAACAAACACCATTCAATAAGCCACCCATCAGGAGAACGCTGTCCCTCACCCACAGAACTAAGAGGAGCCCAACTGTTTTACTTAATTAAGATGGTTATCATCTGTGTGGCACTGGTGGCACTGGTTAAATTGTAAACACTATTCCTTTGTCCCTTTGAGCTACTAATAGCTATGAATTTATTTATTCGCCACAATGAGAAAAGCAAAGTGTTTGCAAACACTCAGTACAATAGCGCTGAGTGATAGCAATGCATGGGCAGTTGTGCTCATTACCAGACTACTAGCATGTCACCACACAGTGGAGTTTAGTGGACGCAACAGCTCTAGTTACATAACAAAACTGATCACTGGCTTTCTTTAATTTAAATAGTGCTTAATCTTTAATTTTATAAATACTTTATATGCAATAATAAAATTAACAACCAGTAGACCAAAGACATCCCAGAATTTATATAATCTGTCTGTATGTGCTGCATTCTGAAATTTAAAGGAACACGAATCCCAGATCCTCAATGATAGATTGGTCCTGACACTTGTTCATTACATATGCTACAGTTGGAACTGGTGTGGCAGGATTTTTATTCAAGTCTATTTGTTAAAGCTTTCATGTATCAGTTCAACTGTAATAATATAATTATCCATGAACTACAAAAGCACAAGAATGGGATAACTGAACATTCCTATCAACTGTCTATGGGATCACATCTAAAGGAGCAATAGACTAGATTTCTTTTTGTGTCATATCTCAGACATCCAGACACATGCTATAAATCATCCTTGACATCCGCCAGCAGATGTTACCAATGGTTCAAGCACATGAATCATTGTCTTCGTTTATTATTTGTCTATTGATCTATTCATTTACTACTTACTAAAAATATATATATACATTAATCTGAAACTCAGAATAAGAACCGAAACACCCCTAATGTTTATAAAATCATTTCCCATAGACACTAGATTATGTTTCTTGAATGGATGTTTTAAGAAACATTATCAGTGTTTCAAATATGGCTGCCTCAATACAACCATTCCTATTAATCCCATGTCCATTATGGGCCATGTTTAGTCTTCTTTGATTATATTGTCTACTTATTAATAATGCATTGAACAATCCAATCCTCCCAACCAAGACAAGAACTGTAAGCTCATGCTCCTAAGATGACCATTGAGTTGGAGGCCATGGCAGAATGTTAAAATTAGCACAGGAGTGCCCTTTCATTTACTCAGTAATTTAACATTTCTAGGTACTATTTGGGTATTTTCTCTTAAAACAAATGTTGAATTTGCAATTGATCCAAAACAAGGCACTGATTATTACTTATCAATAGCTCTGTAATCCTTAGCCAAAGGAATAACACACTTGGTCCCCTTATTATCCATTCCAAATTATATTAATTTCTTTCTTACCACATATTTAATAACTGAATAATGCCTCACTTTCTCCATCATTAATTCTTTGATATTGACTCTCTTATAATAACATAATCATAATCCATGAACCATAAAATTAGAAGCATAAATATCTTTAACATCTATCTATAGGATTTTTTCCAACATGAGAATAGATGAGAATTGTACTGTATTGGACCCCAGAGTTCCAGATACATAGAAACCATCATGCATGACCTCTGATCCAGACATGGTCCTCCATTTTTAAATTCATGTCTATATGAGTTTTATTGATTAATCAGGTCACCAATAATAATAAAATATATATCTAAAGTCACAAAACTTGAGAGTAACATACATACATAAAAGTTGTGGTATAGAATTGTTACTCATGGCAATAAAGCTCTTTCATTACTCGACTTCCGTGTTGCATTAAGGGATTAACCAAAACAATGCTGCCTATGAGCCCCATATTCATGACTGGGCCAGGGCTGACCTTCAATAATTAAACTTCACAATTTTAACATAAAACAATGACACCAAGACAAGAACTGTAACTATTACTCACATTGGTCTCCATGCTCATAACACACAGATACAACTATAGAGCTCGCGATGCTTAAATCAGCTTGAGCGTGTCCATACTGCGGGGTACAGAGCAGAGGAAATGATTTTGAAAAGAGTGAGATACTGTCTGCACCTTCCATTCAGTCAGTCATTCAGGAAGGTAATGATTTGGCTTAACATTTTATCTTCTTAGAAGTAAATAAGCAGTATCATTCTTGCCCCTGACACAGAACATGGACTGTTATTTAACATTGTCTGTGTTATCCTCAGCCAAAGAGAAAACACTCTTTAACCTTTTACTTCCTCAATAATATTATTCAATATATCAGACCATTTCCTCCCTAATCACATAATTTCAGAATTGGATAAAGCTTTGCTCCATCCATCTTTATTTCTTTATATATTTATTAATGGATTCGTTTATTAATTAACCCAATTATAATCTACACTAATAAAAGAGAAAGATGCAAATTAACTATGCCTTCGCTATGCCCACCAGCCAATCAGGAGTGTGTATGCAAATCAACCCAACAAAGATGGTGGGTTAATTTGCATGCACAGGTGTTCTGTACAGCCCCAGGTGCTCAGGGCTTGTGGGCAGTAAGTGGAAAGAGGCAGCTCTGCAAGGCAGTGCCTGCAGTCAGGAAAAGGAAGGCCCATTCTTGAACAAATCTTTGTGCATTGGGCTTCTAGTAATGGAATAAAAATACACAAAGATCAAAAATTTAATAAAACATCTTTGTGTATTCCTGACATGTGTCAATAAAATCCCCTCAAACAAAACAAAGTGAATGGTTTTTTTTTTAATTGAGATGATATACTCTAAGGTTCCTGCTTTCTGCATTTCATTTATTCAGTCATATAGGTAATTATTGTATTTTCGTAATGTATATATTTTTTCTCTTAACAAAAGGACAACAGACAAAACTATGGTGGTTACCAAAGAGGAGAGGATAGGGAGGTAGTAAAAGGTAACGAGGATCAAACATATGGTGACAGAAGCTTTGACTGTGGGTGGAGGGCACAGAATGAATGCAATATACAGATGATGTATCATAGAATTGTACACTTGAAAACTATATAATTTTATTAACCAATGATACCCCAATAAATTTAAGTTTTTAAATAAGGACAGCGTCAAACTTAGAACTGATCCAGTATAATAAAACTGACATTTATGTAACAGTGTCTATAAGATCTTTAAACAAAGAGGTAAAATTTTCAATCCATTGATGTCTTAATGGGCATCTCAATTTTTATTAATATCTTTGCCTCATCACATATGTTCTTAGTTGGACAATGATTAATCCTTTTCCTTTTATTTATTTATTTTTATTTGTTTAATTGTTCAATCATTCATCTATTGGTAATAATAAATTTAAATCTAGGAATCCAAAATAAGAACATGATCTTCATATATTTCTATTGATAGGATTCTTAACAGAGGGAATACACTAATTACATTTGTGTTAAACATCAGAATTCCAGGTTGACCTTATTCATTATTCATAACTCATATGAACCAGTCATTATCATTGGTCCAAGTGAGGCCATCTTTTCTTCCTAAATTTGTATCAATAAAATCATTAATTCGTTGAAAATAATAAAATACACACAATTCACAAAAATGCAAGAACAAAATCCCTGAATATCCCTAAAATCTATTTATAGAAATCTTTTCCAATACAGTATATCTTTTGCATTAAGCAACTTTAATGTTGAACATATCAATTAATCAGCATAATGTGTCACATTATATTACTCAATGGGCCATAGGTAAAATTTTTTGTTATAAAATATTTGTTATAAATAGTGGGAATTTGATTAAGGTTATTATTACCTTAAAGAAATGACCAAAACCAAGACAAAAACTTCAATAATTACTCACCTTGTCTCTCTGAAAACAGGAGTAACATCTTATTTTGATCATGGAAGAAAGCTTTCGTCAGCTGGGTGCTTTGTTTTTGCAGAGTATCAAGCAGAACAGATGATAAAAAGATTGAGACATTGTCTCCATTGACCTATAATTTCCGGAATTATTTTGGTATTTATTCACTTATGGAAAGATTTATTTATTTTTATCTTTATAAAATAAACTTCCCATATTTATCACTGAGTTAGAATTGCCCTCTTAGATATCTTTTGCACTTCCTAAAGAATAATTTTTTAAAAAACACACACATTGAAATCAAGAAAAAAATGAGCTATTATGCACATTAATCTCTGTCCTCCTACTAGAGGCAACCAGAAAGCTGGTGACCATGGATGATGCATAAATCAGCTCAAGAGTGTCTGAGGAAGACAGCACAGAGCAGATGAAAAGTTAAATTAAACTGTCAATGATACTTGCTTTGCACATATTTCATTAACTCAGTATTTAGGTATGTATTAATTTTTATTAATATACATTCTTTATCTTAAGAAAAATAAAAGCTCAATCTTGAGATTGACCCCGAAGAATAAAATAGACTTCCTTATCAGTATCAATATAATTTTTAGTCACAGAGGTGACTGATTAATTTCTTAATGGGAATCAATGTTTTCAATGGCATTATTACCTTTTACCTCTCCACAAAACCTTCATAAGTGAGTAATACTTCACCTTATTCTTTAGGTTTATTGTATTTTAGACTTTTATCACTATTCCATTAATAAATACAAGTCTATCTCTGTGAAATAAATACATTAATATGATTTCTATATTCCTGACATCTCTCTGTAGAAACCATTTCAACAGAAGAAACAGACTATGTTCTAGATCTCAGAGCCTCAGACATGTATTTTCATTGTCATGACCACCAGGAATCATTATTGATCCATGACTTGGTCTATTTGTCATCATCTGTTACTACATTTACATCGATTAAATGATTGATTCATCCATAATAATAAGAACAATTCATGGATTATAAAAACTTAAGAATGAGATTCTCGAATATCCCCAAGATCAGTTTACAGAATCATTTCCCACATAGACTATACTTCATTCATTAATAGACCCCAATCCTGCACATTGGCAATTGATCAACATAAAGTTTCATGTCATATTTATCAATGAGACGTGGCTAACTTTTTATGAATGTAACGCCTTTAATTATTACTGTAAATATTCTTAAACAAATGGCCCACTCTATGATAACAACATGGCCATTAGGGACCTTGATCGCTTCTCAGACAGAGAGAACCTGACAGACAGCAGAAGCCGAAATCAGTTCAGGGGTCCATTTGGAGACAAATGACCCAAAGGAACATGATAAAAATGTTTAGACTTTGTCGCCATGGATTCAGAGTGTCCACTATTAATTTGCATTTATTTAAGCACTTACTAATTTATGGTCACATTTATTTATTTTTCTCTCAAATCAAATGTCAAAGCTGAAACTGACTCCATCGGTAACGGATTGCTATTTACCACTGTTTTTCAGACTTACTCAAGGATATATACACTGGGTGGTATTATTTTCCATCCCACTATATATTATTAACAATGATGAGGGCTTCACCTATTCAAATGCATTGACTATATATTTGTTTATTTACTTTGCCATTTCTAATGATATTTTAAATATTCATGTACACAAAAACCAAGAACATGATCCTTTGTATACCTAGCCTCTTCCTATAGCACCTCAACTCAAATGGGGGGAAAGGGGCTCCTATGCACACTAATCATCATCATTTACCCAGGGGTGAGCCTCACTGTCTTCATTCCTGCCTGTACATCTCTACTGATTAAATCACCAATTTAGTAATAATAAAATAAATACCTTCGGGAGTCACAAAAACTTGAAACAAGATTCTTAAATATCTTTAGGATATATCTTTAAATTACTTTCCATAAACAATATATATGTTTATTAATGACCTCAAAGGTTAATTAATTTCCTACAAAAGTTAACTTAATACTTCCTGAGCACCATTACTCTTTTTTAGCTTGTTTGGCAGTCAGAGATCTTATTTCAGACATTTTAATAATGCAGTGAGAACAACATTATTTTTTAAAAAACAACAAAATCAAGAACTACGTTCCTCACATTGCTCTCCATGATTTTAATGCATAGATTGAGCCTCAGAGTTTATGATCATGCTTGCATGCTTAAATCACCCACATGCAATGATTCTAAGGCATACAAGAGAAAACAATAATTTATAAAGTTGAGATATTATTGATTCTTGAATGTCACCTTTCTATTAGTCATCCATTTAGTAAGTAATGAATTGAGGTAATGTATATTTTATTTTATCATAAGTAAATGAACAAAATCAATGTCACAATGGACAGGTAATATGAATACTGACTACTACTTATCAATAACTATATCATGCTTAGTCAAAGAATAACCCTTTGTACCTATATCATAATAGATGTTTGTTTCTAATATATATATTAACAGCTTTTTACCTAATCACATATTTTTATCATTGGACAAAATTTCACCATCTTCATATTTACATGTATAGAGTATCCACCCAAAAATGTATACCCATACTTTGAATAATGATAAAGGTGGTGTTTTAAAAAGTATGTTCCATTTTAAAGTGTGTAACATTTTTGGGTGACACTCTCTATTTGTTTTCTATTTCTGTGAATGCCCCCTCGCCTCTGAGATTCAGTCTGTCCCATCTTTCTATGTCACTAGTTCTATTTTATTGCTCAGTTTATTTTGTTCATTAGATTTCACATGTAAGTGATTTCACGTGATATTGTCTTTTTTCTGATTCACTTATTTTGCTTAGCATAATAACCTCCAGGTAGGTCACTCCATGCAGTCTCAAAGGATAATAGATCCTTTATTTTAATAGCTGCATAGTATTCCATTGGGTAAATGTACCATGTGTTTTCAGACACTCATCTACCGATAGCCCTTTGGGCTGTTTCCAGATCTCAGCTATTGTAAATAACGCTGCTAGGTACATAGGAGTGCACATCTTCTTTAATTATATGTACCATTTGGAATACTACAGTGAATACCATAAAACAAGCCATTCAACCTAATATATTGATATTACTCACATGGGGCTCCGAGCTCCTGCAACAGATGCACCCCGAACACTCAGGACCAAGGAAGATGCCTATGTCAGGTGGCGTGCATCCATTCTGAGGCGTAAAGAGCAAAGCAGATGATAACAAAATGAGGCATGCTTTGCAGGAAGAGAAAGACCCCCATTTCTTCTGAGGTGGACCTCAGAGTTTCAGACACATATTATCTATCATGGTGACTCATACCGCCGGCGAGTATCATCATGGATCCAGAAGACCATGTTGTCTTCATTCATTTCTATGTTTTTTATTGATTAATTCATGAATTCACTAATTATAATTTAAAAACCAACAAGGCCTTAGAATGTAACTAGATATTCTTAGAATTTAACTATAGAATCATTCCATAACAAGATATTTTCTTTGTTAATTATTCTGTTTTTGGTATATGAATTAATCAAAAAAACACTTTCTATTAATGTTGCAATTATTCACAGCAAATACCAAAAGAGACAAGAACTTTCATTATTACTCACATTGGTAACCATGCTCCTAAAAGAGAGATGCAATCCTATGGCTCATGGTGAAGGAAGAACCCTTAAAGCAGGTCGAATTTGTCCATTCTAAGGAATAAATGACAGAGCAGATGATTTAAAAAAGAGAGAGAGAAAATCTCCCCATATGAAAATCTCTGCATTGATTGTTGCTCTTTGCCTTTGATTTCGCAAGGCACTTAGGCAGTCACTAATTTGGTATAATTTTTTTTCTCTCTTCAGGAAACAAACAACATTGATCTTGCCACTGACCCAGAATCTGAATATTGTCTGTGAATCAAACTATCCAAATCATCCTTAGCCATGTACCATTTACTTCTAATTTAACTTCAGGGTTTTCATAATGTATCACTAGTAATTTCTTGCATAATCACATATTTTTACAATGAGAAATTGTAAAATGTCACTACATTCATCTTTAGTTATGTAATTGTTTACAGATTCTCTCATCTATCCAATTATAATAGAATGTAAACATATGAACACTTAGACCAAACTAGGTTTCTTTTATGATGGACTCAGAGTTCCAGACATGGAGTTATCTATTTGACTCTTCGCCACCAGTCATCATCACTGATCCTATTGGAACCCATTTTTGCCTTTTTAATTATTTATTGATTAAATCATCAACTCACTAATAATAATATCCAAACACTATGACTCACCCAAACCCAAGAAGAGTTATTGCACCCCTAACTTGCACATATATTATTTTCATATCAGTGTACCTCTTTGATTAATTATCCTGCTTTTCATACATGGATTAATCAATATAATGGTTCATGTATCTCATATTTATCACTGAAATAGATTCCTTCTTATATTTATATTTTATAATTTTTAATTCTGAAGTGATTACCTTATAAAAAAACACTTAACACTTCGGCTATGATCACATTAATCTCCACCCTCCTATTATATAGACGCAACCAGAGAGCTTGCGACCAGGGCAGACATTGAAGCAGTCCTAAATATCCCTAGATATTTAATGTAAGACCTAATGGACATTGATCCCTGCTGACCACGTTTTCTTTTATATTAATGGATATACTGGGTGTTCCAAAAATGTATACATACTTTAATAGCTGATAGATCAATTTAGAAAATGAAATGTGTTTTAATAAACAATGCCTTTATAAGTTATTCAAAGTGTGTGTACACATTTTTTGGCACACCCTGTATATTTATCCTAACATGATAAAAACTCAATCTTGACACTGACCCAGAAGAATACAATGGATTCATACTAATCAATGTCTATATGATTCTTAACCATAGATGAAATTCACAGCTATATTGGTTTCTTAATTAATATGTTCTTTCAATTTTATTAATATCCTTTGCCTGAACACATACATTCATAATTATGTATTTACTCATCCTAATTCTTTAAATACTTAACTATTTGTTTAATATTTTATAAGTCTATTAATAACATATCTAGTGGTATGTCAGAACAAAAACATGACCTTTGAATTGATCTTGACATTTATCTATCAGAGTTCCAGGCACATATCCATCATATATGACTCAGATGCCACCAGTAGTCATCACTGATCTAATTAAGCACTAATTGTAATTTTAAAACTTGATTGACAAAACCAAGACGACACTGATATCCCTATTACATATCTAGAATCATTCTCATATCAATATACCTCCACTAATAATCCCAAATCTCATTAGACCATTAATCAATATACAGTTTCCTGTTCATTCAATATTTATCATTGGATGACAGTTGGATTACCTTGATCCCCTATGGCGCTTTTTAAAAATGCACTAAATACCCTAAAAAAAAATCATTAAAACCCAGACAGGAACTTTGACTATTAATTACCCACATTGCTCTCTGTGCTGCTAACATGGAGATGGTAGCATGGAGCTGCCCCCATGGAATGAGGCTTAATGAGCTCAAATGGTCCATTCTGAGAAATTGTAAGCACAGTCGGACAGAAGAAAATATTAAGGTGTTATACAGGTATTTAAAATTTCTGTGTATATATTACTTCCTCTTAACAAAAGGAAAGTCTCAAACTTGGGACCAACCCAAAACAATAGACTTACTCAATTATTTTTCTTTTTTATTAAATTTATTGTGGTGACATTGGTTAATAAGATTATGTAAATTTCAAGTGTACAATTCTATGATATATCATCTATATATTGCATTGTATGTCCACCACCCAAAGTCAAATCATCTTCCGTCATCATATACTACTCTCCCAACCTCTTCCCTATGGTGAGCACCATTCTGTGTCTAGGAGTTTTTGTTTATTTGTCTTTCTTGTTTGTTCATTTACTTTCAGTATTTCTTAATGAACACAATGTTTTCATTTTTTTAAATATTATTTCTTTACTGGTTCTATAGATCCATTAATAATAAAAAGTATAAATCTATGAAGCCAAAAGAAGAACATGATCTTTGTATATTCTTAACATCTGTCTACAATATCAAATATAACAGAGAGGATACACTAGGCATTGTGTTGGACCTTAGAGTTTCATACACATATTTTCTAATTGTTACCACCATCATGGTCCATTAGAAGTCTACTTTTTCTTCATTTCTATTTTTGTATTGATTAATTCATTAATTCACTGATAATAAAAATATTCACAAAAACTAAAGAAAAAGATACTTAAATTTCCTTAATTTCTATCTGTAAAATCATTATCAACTTAGGTTTATGTCATTCATTAATCAATGTCAATGATACATGTTATTAATTATCAAGATAATATTTTGTATAAGATTTATTACTGGGCAACAGGTTCCTTTCTGATAGTATTCCTATTGGTAACACTGTAAATATCGTTAAACAATGACCCAAACCAAAATAAGACCTTACACTTTTACTCACTTTAGTCTCTTTCCTAAGATAAAGGCAACATAGCAATCTTGATCATAGCAATCTTGTAGACAAAATTAACTTGATCACCTCCTTTGAAAAGTACCAAGCAAAGAATTGATAAAAACATTGGGTCTTTCTCTTCATTGATTCATAGTTTTCACCAATTATTTACATAGTCATTTAGGCATTTATTAATTTATGATAACACTTATTTTTTACTTTTAACTTAATAAACTTCAAACCTACAATTGACTCAGGCAGTAACTGACTCTTACATGTCATTGTTTTTATCAACCTTAGAGTTGCAACACACTTGGTCCAATTATTATTCATTCTAATGCATATTAATATTCTTTTACCTTGATATTTATCAGAGAATAATGCTTCACCCCCTTCATCTTTTTCCATTTATATACTTATTATTTATTCTGCCACTGATACTTTGTTAATATTAAAATCATGAACCCAAAGACCAACACGAATGTATATGCTTCACATCCGTCTAGATCAGGGCAACATCCGGCAGGAGGGCCAAATAAGACCTACGAAGTCATTTGGTCTGGCCCTGCCAAGGCAACTGCAGGTGGGACTCGAATGCAATAAATCTCAGAGCCTTTTTCATAGCATATAAATTTATAGTAAGTGAATTGTATTAAGCAAATGATGTTATAAATATCTAAATGGTCCTGGGCAGGAAAAAGCTCCCACACCCTGGTCTAGAGTATCCACTGACACCTGGAGAGTGAACTAGTACCTTTCGAGTGGACAAGGAGTATTCATTGTCCACCAGCCATCATGGATCCATGACTGTCCCTCTTTCTTTTCATTCCAACAAACAAGTGTTTATTAATTCATTATAAAAATTAACAATTTTAAAAACAACACTAATATCCTTTCACATCCCTATCATCTATCTGTAAAATCATTTCCATGTTGACTAAATATCTTTTATTAGCTACTTCAGCATTACATTTATGGATTAGTCAATTAAATGTTTCCGATCAATTAGATAATTAATATGGCCTATTTCACCTTCTTTGATCATAATTAATACTTTGGAACAATACAGTGAATACCCTTAAAGAAGCCATTTCCACTAAGACAATAACTTTAATTATTACTCACATGGTCTCCATGGAAGAATGCTACACGTGCGTCATTCTGAGTTGAGAGCAGAGCAGATAACAAAAACAGACTTCCTTCCATTGATCTTTTATGGAAGCATTTAGACATTAGTTATGAAGTATAGTTACCTCATTGTCTTTTGTGAAAACAAACTACTTTGAACTTCCCACTGACAAAGAACATAAACATAGTAAAAAATTTACCCTGTCTATATCACCCTTAGCCAAAGAGGTTACAGTCATGTAACATCAATTTCTCTTGAGACTTTACTATTTTCAAATTATATTAATAGAATGTATTGCCTCTCCATATACATTTTAAGTTGGACAACACAACTACCATTCAGCTTTATTTTTATATCTTTTTTCATTAGTAAGTCATTGATCCAATTATAATAAAGAACAAAAATGTATCTAGAGAAATAACCTATTTTTAGACACATATTATTTGTTATTTGTGACTCATATGCCAGCAGGTATCATCACTGATCTAAGGACCACTTTATCTTCATTCATTTCTACATTGTTCATTGATAAACTAATTAAAATTTTAAATCTCTATGACAACCAAAAGCTTAACAAGATCTTAAGATTCCTAATATGTGTCAAGAATCATCCCTACATTAATATCTGTCATTATTTTGTTTTCTTATCTGCTTTTAATCAAGATAATGCTTCCTATTACTGCCATAATTGTTACTAGAATGCAATTTACCTTCTTTGATTAGATTTCATACTTTTTATTAATAAAGTGAATATACTTAGACAAAGCAGCAAAACCAAAACAAGAACTTTCATTATAACTCACCTTGGTCAGCTCCAGGGCTCTCCACTGATGGTTGCTTTTCACATTTTGTTTACTCAGCAGTTTGGGCAAATACTAATTTGGGATCTATTCTTCCCTTAAGAAAAAAAAAAAAAACAACGTTGATCTTGAAAATTGACCCAGCATCTAGACAATGTCTATGACCTACACTGTTTGTCATCTTATTACAAGTAGTAGTCATGAAGCATTTATTTTTAAAGGAACTTTAGGATTTTCATAATACATCAATAGTATTTCTTACATAAACACATATTTTTATAATTGATCAGTGCTTCATTAAATTAATCTTTATTTACTTACAAATTTATATATTCCCTCATTTATTCAATTAAAATAATAGAATAAAAAATGAGTGAAGACTAACACCAGAAGCAAGATCCTTGTTTATTCCTGACATCTATATATAGGATCCCTTTAAACAATGGGGATGGACTTCGGACCTCAGAGATCTACACATCCTAGTATTCGTTGTGTATGTCTCATATCACCACCTGTGCTCATTATTAATCCAATCTTGTCTCTCCTTTTCTTCAGTCATTCCTATAGGTTCATTGATTAAATCATTAATTTACTACTATTAATTTCCAAACCCTGATAAACAAAAACCCTAGAGGAGCCTTTATATCCCTATTCTATACATTGGTTATCCTAACACCAATGTGTCACTTTCATTAATTATCCTCAGTTTTCCACTGGGATAATCAATATATTGCTTCATATATCCCATACTAATCACTAAGATGCATTTGCTTTCTTTAATTATATTTCAGACTTTCTAATAACACAGTGAATTATCTTTTTTAAAAACATAGAAACTAAGAAAAGAATTTTTACTGTTACTCACATTAACCTATGTCTTCTTATATAGAGACAATCACATAGCTCATGACCATGGAAAAGATCTCCTCAGCTTGAGTGTTTTCATTCTCAAGAGTACAGAGTAGAGGGTGATAAATAAAATAAAATAAAATAAAAGAGAGAAAAAGCCAATCATCACTGATACTTCCTTTCCATATTTCATAAATTCACTATTGATTTGTTTCATATATAAAAAAATACTACAAAAGAAAAACCTCGAGCTTCAAGACCAAGAAGAATACAAGTGTTTATGACTCAGTCAAAGAGGTGAGACCTCTATCCATTTATTACTTAAGAGGCATCACCACACACTTTAAAAGTTAGATCATGGCTCACCCTCTTATTTTTTAAATACTTATTTGTATTTGTTGAATGGTCCCACCAATACCCCAGTAGCATTAATAACAAATCTATATCTAGGAAATTCTCACAAGAATATAATCACTGTATGTTCTTGACATCTCTCTATGGAAGCAATTCCAACTAAAAGAATAGATTGATGTTCCATGTTGGACATCAGTTTCAGATCTATAGTATTCATCATCCAAGACTTGTACTTGACCAATTACCATTATTGGACAGGTAATATTCATTAATGCTTTTACAAATTAATTTATTAGTTAACTAATAAACAAAGGTCACAAAAAGTAAAAACAAAACTTACTACTGACTATAATCTTTCATTAATTAACTTCAATGTGTCCTTATATAAATTACTTAATATAATGCTTGATAGGCCATGGATATGATTTTTTATTTTATATGACATTTTAAATAATGAAGTGAAAACCATTTTGAACAAAACCAAGAAAAGTACTTTGACTATTACTCACATTGGTCCCCATGCTTTTAACAAGATGGAACCATGGAGCTTCTGATCATGAAAGATGCTGAAATCATCTGTGACCAAGCTAAGCACAAGACAGAACAGATAATTTAAAAAAAAGGTTTGAGATATTATATCATTAGTCATTGCATTTCACCTTTCATTGAGTCACTCATTCATGTAATCTACATTAGAACAATATATATTTTAATTTCCCATGAGTTAATGAACAATATTGATCTGACCACTGACAGACATGAATATTAACTAACACTTATTAATACCTGTATCATCCTTAGTCAAAAAATAAAGACCTAAATACCAAATAATTCCTTATCAACATCAGTGTTTTAAATATACATTAATACTATTCCTTAACTAAACACCTACTTTTATAATTGGGCAATATTTTGCCACCTCCATCTTTATTTATGTTTGTTTATTACTTCATAGATCCAATTATATAGATAGAAAATGCATAAACATAAAAATTAAAAACAAGATCTCACATATTCCTGACAACTTTCTAGGGTATTCCTTCAAACAATGGACATGGACTACATTTCATGTTGGACCTCCGGGTTCAACATGTAATCACCGTATAGGACTCATAGGCCACCAGTAGTCATCACTGATGCAATACCACCCCTATTTGTTTCATTCATTTCTATATTGTTTATTGACTAATTCATAATTTGCTAATAATAATTTTAAAACACTAATTACACACACACACAAAACAGGAAAAGTAATGATATCCCTAACCTATAAATGGATATATATATATATATATATATATATATCTTTTAAAAATTATGTTGTTTTGCATTTATGCATTAACCAACTTAATATTTCATAAAATACAATATTTATCACTGAGCTATACCTGGCCTTCTGAAATCTTATAGAAAACTTTTTAATGATACACTGAATACTCCAGAAAAAAAATCAGTCGCTAAATTCAAGATGAGAACTGTGGCTATTACTCACATCGGTCCGTGTGCTTTTCACACAGAGACCTAATCATATAGCTCGGCAGCGCAGAACAATGCTTAACCAGCTAACATGTGTCCATTCTGAGAATCAATAATAAATAAATACATAAGCCTTTACTCCCCATTGATTCTTGATTTCTACATTTCATATTTGCAGTTTCTTAAGGAGATTTGACTGTGGGTGGTGGCACACAATGCAATATATAGATGACGCCTTATAGAATTGTACACTTGAAATGTATATAATTTTATTAACCAATGGCATTCCAAAAATGTAATAAAAATGTTTCAAAAATTAAAAATTTTTATGTTTTATAATGTAAATATTTGCACCTCACAGTTCCAGATTATTCAATGTTCATAACTCCTCTGCCACAATCATTATCGTGGGTCCATAAGGGCCAACTTTCTTCTCATTAATTTCTACATTTGTGTTGATTAAATCATTAATTGATTGACAATAAAATAAATACATGATAAACAAAAACTGAAAAACCAACAACTCTGAGCATATCTAACTATTGGCTACTGAATAACTGCCAACATAGATTGTATCTTTCTCATTAATCAATCGCAATGTTACATAATTTCAATTAATCATATTTACCATGGAGCAAAAAATTAATTGTTATTAAATTTATTATTTTTGTTGTTGAGAATATTACAGGTGACCCCAGTTTACTCCTTGCCCCTCTCCACCTGGCTCCTGCCCCCCCCCAGGCCTTAACCAAACTATTTTCTTTGTCCATGGGTTATGCACGCATTCCTTAGTTAATCTCTTACCACTACCCCTCCCCACCTTCCTGTGTGATTTGTCAGCCTGTTTCATGCTTCCGTGTCTCTGGACCTATTCTGTTCATCAATTTATTTTATTAGATTTCACAGGTAAGTGAGATCCTGTGACACTTGTCTTTCTATCACTGATTTGTTTCACTTAGCAGAATAACCTCCAGGCCCCACCATGCTGTTTCATTGGGTAAGTGAGCCTTCTTTTTGACAGCTGCATTGTATTCCATTGCGTAAATATGCCACCACTCTTTAATCTACCCTTCTATTGGTGGGCACTTCAGCTGCTTCCAGATCTTAGCTATTATCAATCATGCTGCTATCATTAAGTTTTAATAATATCATGAATGATACCCTTAAACAAATTAATGCGACCGAGACAAATCCTTGATTACTACTCACCTTGATCTCTCTCCTAACATGGAGACAAGAGAGCAAACCTCCCCAGGGCAGAGCTGACATCAGCCGGAACATCTGTTCAGAAGAGTCGCAAACAGAGAGGGAGACAAAAAGATTCAGACTTCCGACCATAGATTCTTACCACACAGCTTTCATGTAACCAGTCATTTAGGCATTCATGATTTGGAGTGTATTTATGTTCCTGGCCTCTAGGGAAACTATTGTGGACTCCCCACTGACACAGAACATAAACATTGTCTATATTCTACCCTGTCTACAGCTTCCCAAGCCAAAGAGGTTAGACTTCGTTTCTCTTTGGACTTCACTGTTTTCAATTATGTTCATAGAATTTATTGCCTAGCCTCGTGTTTGAAATTGGACAATGCGATTACCACAAAAACATTATCATTGATAAATCATTGGTCCAATTATAATTTAGAATGAAAATGCAGACAGAGAAAGAACCCATTCCTTCTGTGTTGGATCTCAGAGTGAAGGACATACTATTCATCATCCGTGACTCTTACTCTGGCAGTTAGCATCATTGATCCAAAAAAGGACGCTTTCTCTTTATTCATTTCTACATAGTTCATTGATTAATGCATTAATTCCCTAAATAAAAAAACTAAAACTATTATTCACAAGAACTCAAAAAGGTCTTGATAGCCCTAATTTTACCTAAAAACATTATGACATCATTATATGTCATATTTATTAACATTTTTTATATATGAATTATTCAATATAATGCTATCTATTAATCCCATATTGGCCCAGAGGGTGTAATCGGGCCATCTTTGAGTGTGTCATAATTTTATTAATACAGATCACCCACACCAAAATAAAAACTTGCGTTACAACTCACATTGGTCTCCAGGCTCCGAAAGCAGAGGTGCACTTCTGGTGCTCACGGGAGGAAGAACCTTCCAGCAGGTCCAGTGCGCTTGTCCTGAGGAGGATGAAGGAGAGCAGATGATACAAATGGTTGAGACCTTCTGTCCATTGATATTTGCTTTCACCTCTCACATGGTCAGTCATTGGGGCAACCAATGGTTTGGTGTATACATTTTTTCTCCTAAGAAAACAAATTTTAATTGGACCACTAACCGAGATTATGAGCATTTTCTATTATTTATCCTTTAACTATATGGGTAACAGTGATGTGTCATTGGTTTCTAATTGAACTTCATGATTTGCATTATATATTAATACTATTTCTTGCCTCCTCATGTATTTAAGTAATTGGACAAGACTTCATTGATCTGTTTTTATTTATGTTTATTTACAGATTCTATAATTCATGCAATTATAATAACAGATGAGAATACATGAACACTAAGACCAGAAACAAGGCCTTAGAATCTTCCTGCCACCTGTCCATAAGATTCCTGGGAAATGGGAATGGACTAGAGTAAGTTGACATTGAAACCCAGAGTTTCAGACATGTATTTGCCCCACGTAACTCCTAGGCCACCAGTAGCCATCATAAATCCACAATTCTCTCTCTTTTCCTCATTATATTCTATTTGTATATTGATTAAATCATTAGTTCAATAATAATAACTCTGGAAGCCTATTATTCACAAAAAAACAAGATGAGCCCTCATATCCTTACACTTAATATTCATTTGCTCTCACAGTAATATGTGTCTTTTTTTATCACTTGTTCCCATGATGCATTACTGGATGTAATTTTTCTTATAGTCCATATTGAACAGATACAGTTGCCTTCCTTACTGATACTTTACACTTCTTAATAAAACGGGGAATAACCTTAAAGCGACAACAACCACACTGAACCCAGGAAAAGAACTTCAACCCTAACTCACATTAATCCTCAAGCTCCTGCTATAAAGTGGGAAGCAGAGGGTCTGTGACCAAGAAAGGTGCATGGAGTCTTTGCATTCTGAAGAGGACAGAGAAGGGAAGATGGTTAAGGAAAAGCTAGGGCAAGTCTTGCCCTCTGAGTTGCATTTACTCAGTATTAAGGTATTTATATTTTTAATGTAAACTTTCATCTTAACAAAGGAAGTTGGTAAGAGAAAAAGTTTTAAAAGTTTTCTTCACCTTCATATAAGCCTAACCAATGGACACAGACAACAGGGGGGCCAGTGGGGTGGATGAGGGACCAAGAAAACACATGTAAATACCTTAATAAATAAAGAATTTTTTTAAAAGTTTCCTTCACCAAAAAAAATATTTTGTAACTACATGCGGTAACTGATGATAAACTAAACTTAACTGTGATCATCATTGGGCAATATATAAATATACTGACCCTTTCCCGGCTGGTGGGACTCGGTGTTTGAGCATAGGCCTGGCTCATGGTCCTGGAAGACTCCTGAAATCAGCTCGAGTGTGTCCACTCTATGGAGTACAGAGCAGAGCAGAAGATAAAAAAAATTCAAACTTTATCTCCACTGGTGCTGTTTTCTGCATTTTATTTATTCATTTAGACATTAATTTTTCGTATTGTAGTATGTTTTCTCTGAACAAAAGACAATTTTAAGCTTGAGACTGATCAATCAAGAGCCAAGTAATATGGAGTCTCACTCACCACTGTCTGTATGGTTCTTAGAAAAAAGGCAAATTCTACGTCCACTCTGGCTTCACCAGTATGATTTTAATGGTATTGCCTCATGACATGTGTTCCCAGCTGGACAACGTCTCACTCTTTTCTCTGTAGTTGTTTATTACATTCGTAATGGTTTGACTATTGATTCATTAATAACGATAAATCTAAATCTGTGAACTCAAAATAAGAATATAATCTTTGTATATTCCTAACATCGACCCTTGGGGTCATTTACAAGAGAAGATAAACCATTTTCTTCAATGGTTTCTCCATTTGTGATTATTAAAGTACTAATTCATTGATAATGACATAAATGCATAATTCATAAAATCACAAGAAAAAGACCGTTGATTAAACCTAGCTTCTGTACTACATAGGTTATATCTTTTACATTAATTGACTTCAATGTTTCACATTATCAATGACTCAGCATATTTCATAACATATTTGTACTTGGTTCACACTTAAGTTTTTCATTATATTTATTAATTTATAAAAATACTATGAATATTTGGAAAAAAATAATACAAGGGTAAAATCTTCACCTACTATTCACCTAGGTGTCTTTTCTACCATCATCTCAATCAGAGCAGATGCTGAAATCAGCTTGGTGCATTCATTCTGAAAAGTACAAGAATAAAAGATATTACTTTTATAATTTAATATAAGTATACTGATTAAAATGTAGAGATACTGCCTATAGAAATATAATTAGAATGAATGTATATCAAATTAGTAGACAAAATAGTTAAATTAGGAGACAAAAATAAATTAAGAAGGGAGTGTAACAAACAGAAAAAAATAAAGAAAATGCACAAAAGTCAACTTAGAAATACATAAATAGTACATGCAAATATACTGGTCATCACAAAAATGTAAAACAATACATTATCCAGATATGTCATAAATAATCAGAACAAATTTTTAAAATTCAGCTACATATTTACCCCCCAAAAAAAGATCGAGACATTTTCTCTGTTGTACCATATTTTCCACTATTCATTTACAATCATTTGATGTTTATTAATTAATGTTAATATTTATTTTTTTTCTTAATAAAATGAACTTCAAACTAATACCTGGCTGAGGGCAATAATTATTGCCTGTCAGTGTGTATGCCATCCTTCGTCAAATACATAATACCCTTGGCCCTTTTTTAACCTTTCCCACTTATATTGATATTCATTTTCATTATTACATATTTTATTCATGAACAAAGCTTCATGGTCCTCATCTTTATTCATTTATACATTTGTCTATTTATGCTGCCATTAAATCTTTAATAATATTTTTAAAATTCATGAACTCAAAGACCAAGAACGAGATCCTTTTATATTCCTGACATCTGTCCACAGGTTCCTGCCATAAAAGAAAACTCCATTTGTGTTGGATGTCAGACTTCCAGATACCTGTTCAGCTCATATGCCCCACAATGCACCAGTGATCATTGTTGGTCCAGGGGTGGCCTTCATTCTGTATTGTAATCTCCATAAATCTCAAAAACACAAGAGTGAGATTCTTAAGTATCTCTAACATTCATTTTTATGATCACTTCTAGTAAGACCAGATTCCTATCATTAACTCAGCTCCGTGTTTCAAATATGGATTAACCAACACCATGTTTCATGTTAATAGGATATTTAACAGCGACATGTCTAATCTTCTTTGATAGCTAGAGGCCCTGTGCACATAATTTGTGAACCGGAGGGGAAGGGGGAGTCCCTCAACCCAGCCTGTGTCCTTTTACAATCCAGAACCCCCCCGGGGATGTCAGGGAGCCCTTGCAGGGAACAGGTGAACATCCCTCTCACAGTGTGGGACTTCCTCGTTCCTTACCACCCGCCTGCTGCTCGCTGAACCTTACCACTCGGCACGCTGACCCTTAGCCCTGCCACGGGAGTGGGAGAGGCTCCCACCACAGTCACTGCACTCACCAGCCTTGAGCCCGGCTTCTGGCTGAGCTGCACCTCCCCTGTTGGAGCCCACTGACCACCAGGGGGCAGCTCCGGTGTTGAGTGTCTGTCCCCTCGGGGTCAGTGCGCAGGATAGCGACTGGTTGTTCTGGTGGTTCTTTCTGAAAAGGTCACTTAGGCTTTTATTACATAAATAGTAACACTTTTTAATTATACAGTGAAAATCTTAAAAAAAAAAAAATACAACACAGTTAAATCAAAAAGAACATTGGCTATTACTCACAGCGGCCTCCATGCGCCTCATACAGACACAGGCCCGGAGCTCCTCCAGGGAGCTCTGTTGACATCAGAGGGCGAGCTGCCACTCTATGGAGCGCAATGCACCACAGAACCAAAGAGGCAAGCAAGACATTATCTCCATTAGCCCCAACCCCACCATTGCTTAGTCAGCCACGTGCATAATTGGTGACTTGTGAGTGTGTCTACTTTACTTTCTCTGAAGCGACTGAACAATATCAACATGGCCACTGACAGACTATGAACATGGGTTATTTCTCATTACTATCTATATCGAATTTAGCAAAACATAAACAGCATCCTTATACTGTTTGTTTTCATTGGTCTTCAGTATTCAGAATATATATGCGTAGTATTTTTTATCAGACCACATATTTTTGTAATTGGAAAATGTTTTGCCCCACTGTTCATTTGTAAAACATTTGTTGGTATAGTCACTGATTCAATTATATTTACAGAATACAAATGATTGAAAACCAAAATTGGACCTAGTATATCTTGGTATTTCAGCCACATGAAATGGATTCTTGTTTTTTTTTTTTTTTTTTTTTTTTTTGGACCTCAGAGTTCTAGGGGTATTCATTGCATCTGAATTATATTCCAGGAGTCATCATCATTGAATTTGTTCTTTTTATTTACTGTCATCTATGTTTTTTATTGGTTAAATTCACTAATATAAAAATAAACATAAATGAAGAAAAAATTGTAATTGTTATCCTGGAATATCCCCAACAACCATCTATTTTTTATTTATTCTTATTGTTGAGAGTATTACAAATGTCTCCCATTTTATTCCCATCGCCCCCTTCCACCATCCATCTATTGAATCATTTCCACTGAAACCAAACACTTTCAAACCAAACTCAGTGTTTCATATGTAAATTAATCATCATATGGTTTCCTATAAATAACAATTGATATTGGCATGATTGGGCTTCTTTGATTGTGTCTAATACTTTTAATAACACAAAATAATTTTTTTTAAAACAACCAATGCAATACAAGAACAAATGTCATTACTCACGTTGCTCTCCATGCTCCAAACACTATTGCATCCACAGAGGCTACGACCACAGAAGATGCAGAAATCAGCCCAAATGTGTCCTTTCTGAGGAGTACAGAACAAAACGAGTGATAAAGACTTTAGTGATTTAGTCACTCATTCGTCTAGAGTACATTTATTTCAGTTTATATTAAGGAAATAAACAACTTAGAACTTGTCCCTCACCTAGATAATGAACATTGACTAGCACTTATTTATTGTCTATGTCATCCTTAGCCGAAGACTTAACAGTCATGCGCCATTTACTTCTTTTTGGACTTCACTTTTTCCAAATGGATTAATAGTACTCTTTGCCTCACAATGTATTTTTTTACGATTGGATATTACTTCATTCATCTTTATTTATATATTTGTTTACTGATTATTACATATATCCAATTATAATAAGAGAATAAAATAAACCCAAAGTCTACAACCATCCTTGCATATTCCTAAGTTCTGTCTAGGGGATCCTTTCAAACGAGGAGAAGACACTGGGTTGCTCTGTGCTGGACCTCAGAGTTTCAGACACATTATAATTTATCATCCTCACCTCAAATGCCACTGGTTCTCATCATGGGTCCAGGACGAGCACGCATTCCCTTTGTTCATTTCCTACTTGTTTATTAATGGATTAATGCACAATCATCATACAGTGAATTAACTTTGACAACCACTCACATTGGTGTCCATTAGAGGCGAACAGAGGGTGGAGGCCAGGGAAGACATTGACGTCATTCTTGAGTGGGTGGGTCCGTTCTGAGGAGTGCAGAGCAGAGCAGTCAATAAAAAAAAACCCAGTTAATCTAAATGGCTACTTCCTTCCCACATGTCACTTACGAAGTCGGATAGGTATATGTTAATTCTTCATTATGTATTTTTGACTATTATCAAAGGGACCAACCTCAAACTTGAAACTGATCCAGGAGAATAAAATTGACTTAATTATCCTCATCTACATAATCCTTGGTCAAAGAAGTAAAACCTTTGATAAATTTATATCTAAATGGGCAACAATGTTTTTTATTTTTATGTAATATATATTTTTTACTTAATATTAGATCACAATGTATGTTCATAATTGGACAATGCCTCACTTTCACCTTTAGCTAAGTATTATTTTTACTTGATGAGTTTATTAATGATTCATTAATAATAATAATTCTAAATCTATAAATCCAAAATAAGAACATGACTGTTGTGTATTTCTGACACCTGTCTATAGCATCATTTCCAAAGAGGAATGAGGCTAATTATGTATTGTGCTGTATCTCAGAGTTTCAAGCACTTATTTTCATCAGCCGTGACTCACCTCACTAGTCCATGTTTGGTTTCTCTTTTTTGATCATTCAAGTCTATATTGGTATCACTAAACCTTTAATTACTCAATGATAACATAATAAGCACATTATTCACACACAAAAAGGAATCCAAGAACAAGGTCCATATTCCTACCATCAACCTAAACAATCACGTCCCATATAGATTACATCTCCTCTAGTAATCAATCTCAATATTACATTATAGATTCACCGACATGTTCCATATAATATTTATTATTTGGCCAATAATTAAGTTTTTAATTAATTTAATAATTTTTAATAACATAAGTCTAAAAACAAGACCTTTGTGTGTTCTTAATATTAATATTCCTAGAGGGTCAGTCCCAACAGAGACATAGACTAGATCTCTTCTGTATTGTCCCTGAGAGGTACAGATACATCCTATTCATTGTCCATGACACACCCTACCAGTTGTCCATCATTAGTCCAACATTTACCCTCTTTTCCCTCATTCATATTTCTTGATTTATTAACTTTTCAATTAACTAATAATAACAAAATAAATTTACATGATCCCAATAATTCAAGAACAATGCTCTTAAGTCTCCCTAACAGTTGTCTACAGAATAATTTCCCTCAAAACTATCATTAATCAATGTTAGTGTTGCACAAACCCATTAAGGAACATATGTTCCACATGAACCCCATTGTGGGCCACGGTTAACTTCTTTCATTATACTTAACACGTTTTCTAAACAATATAGTTAGTGTTCTTAAACAAATCACCCATCCCAGAAGAGATGTGGCTATTACTCACTTTGGTCTCCATGTTCCCCACAGAGTTCTTAGCCATGGCAGAAGTATTAAATCAGCTAGGTGCATTCACTCTGAAGATAAGCAATACAGATAATAAAATATTGAGACATTCTTGCCCTAAAAA
Source organism: Antrozous pallidus (assembly GCA_027563665.1). Lineage (NCBI taxonomy): Eukaryota > Metazoa > Chordata > Mammalia > Chiroptera > Vespertilionidae > Antrozous > Antrozous pallidus. Next base: position 106,595,966 of record CM050515.1, read on the forward strand.
CATACTTCGTTTCATTTTCTTAGTCATTTAGGTATTTGGAGAATGATTATTTGTTTTTCTCTAAAGAACTTAAACTTACTATTGACTCAAAGCAAGAATACAGATTACTATACATCTCCATCTTTATAATTCTTACCCCAAAATGTAACATCTTGGTCTATTTATTGCATAATGAACACCAGTGGTTCCAAGATATATTAATAATAATTCTTGTCTGACAACATAAAATCAAATTAGTCCTATACTTTGCCTCTTCATTATTAGTACCAGCCTGTCCTTGTTTGATTATATTCATGTATGTAGCCATTGGCTCATTGCAAATATAGATTCCTAAACTAGTGTCACCTAGCGCTCCTGTTTTTTCAGAATTCTTAAATCATGATAACGATGTTAAAAGAATGAGACATTTTTTCCACTGAACTATGCGTTTCCCCTTTCATTTACTTAGAAATTTACATATTTATTAATATATGTGTTACCTTGTTTTTCTTACTATAATAAACAACTTAGGACTCACCTTGATCCAGGAGAAGGCAATTAACTATTATTACCTATATCTGACCATATCAAAACCTTGTTCTCCACCAGGCAGCCTCAGTGGAACTTGGGAATATAGTAGAAATGCAGATTCTTGGACCCCATGCCAATCCTATCAAATCAGAAATGCTGAGAGTGAGTACCACTGTCTGTATTTTAACCAGCCTCCAGGTGATTCTGAAACTCAAGTTTGAGGAACATTGCTCTACATAACCTTAACCCAAAGAGCTACCCAACACCCTTGAACTATTAGTTTTGTAATACACTGCAGTATTTCAGAGTTATATGAAAGTAATTTCTGTCTCACAACATTTTTTTCTTAATTAAACCAGCTTTACTTTTTCTATTTTTTAAGATTTCAGAGAGGAAGGGAAAGAGAGAATCATTGATCAGCTGCCACCAGCACGCCCTCTACTGGGGATCGAGCCCAAAATCCAGGCATGTAACCTGACCTGGAATAAAACCATGACCTCCTAGTTCATAGGTCAACACTCAACCACAGAGCAACACTGGCCAGACTTTCTATTTATCTATCATTTATCCAATCTGATTCCTGATTCTTTCATTTATTCCCTAAGAATAGTGCAATAAATCCTCAAGTTCCACTGAAACCTCATAATTAGATTCCTGAAAATTAGTAAAATCTAGCTCAAGACTTATTCCCACAAGTGTAATATACCATACCCTTTTTTGAAATGAACATCAATAATGCAGAAATGAATTCATCACGAGACATATTCAGGATTCATTCCATTCGCATCCTGGATTCGTGTGCTGTAAAGACATCAGGGAGAACAGCCACGATCCCACTAGCCACCGGGCGTCCAAACACTCAGTACCTCACGTCTTCCTATGGATTGCATCACTGCATTAATAGCTTAGATCTTTCCCCAGAGGAATGGTTAAAAATGGAGGTGCACACCTAACAGGGAATAATAAGTAGCTTTGAAAGTGAATGTAAAAGACTCAAACTTAAAAAAAAAATTGTACTGCATATTAGCACAACCAATGGACACAGAAATTGGGGCTGTGGGGGTGAAGAGGGGTCAATTGGGGGAGAAAAGGAGATATATGTAAAACTTTAGACAATAAATAATAATAAAATAAATTGTACTGAAACTGACTACTTTATAAAATGTGCTACATAGCATATCTTCATCAAAGATCCATTTTATTTAAGTACATAGCTATTTATTAATAGCTTTATCTTCCTTGCATTTAATTCATGAAAAGTCTTAAAAACTATTAATTTTTAAACAACATCAATACTATTTAACTTCCCCAAAACCCAGAACGGAAATGGTAGTATATATCTCTTTCTAATTAATTCCCTTCAATCCAACTGATAAGAGGAATTTTTTTTTCCATCAGAGGGACGTAACATGAGTAGAACTGATGAATGAGTATCTGATGATGTTTCAACAGATACTCATCACTGGTCAGGTGCTCTGTCCCCTTTATCTTGTTAAAGTATTAACCTGTTTGTTAATTACTGATAAGAAAATCAGTATGTCTGTGGACAAACTCAAGATAACACTAACTGACTGTAACTGCAGGTGTTCACGGGCATGACTATTGGAGAACAATATATGTTTTCCAAATTCATTGCAGAAAAATTGACAAATGAAGTTGGAAATCTTCAAGGTGCACAGCATGATGACTTGATTTACATTATGGAATGATTATCCATGGAGCACAGTGAAGCCAAATGGATTGGTCTTAACTGTAACCGGACATATTTTTGTCACCAGTTCATGCTCAGCCATCTTTTAATGTAGTTGATTAAATTATACAACCATTTTAATTCTTATTAAGTGTTTAGAAAACACCTGCTGCACAGTGACAGCACAGAACACGAACGCTGACAAACACATAGGCCCCTTATGCTAATTTAAAAGCCTCTCCAGACTGTTGATGGACTTCAGTTCTTGAAAAATGGATCTGGGGATGGTGTTTGTTTCATTACTTGTACCATATTTGACTCTATGTATCCTTCACTTGTTCATACATTTGTGTAGTTATAATTACATGAACTTTTAATAAGAAATCAAATCCGTTTTTCATTGTACCTCGGAGTTCAAGGTCAGCAGTAGTCACCCTTGACTCACCTGCCGCCAGGCCACAGTACTGCCCAGCTTTCACCCTCTTGTTCTTTATTCAGGGTCATTTTGTGAAGAGAGAATGATTAAATCACTAGTCATAAATATATAATAAATTAATTTTTATGATACAAAATCACTTTCTAAAGAGCAAATACTCTAGGTCTGTTTTGCTAATGAATCTCAGTGTTAAATATATAGATTAGTCAATGTACTGTCTTCAGTGTAACCTCTTTATTATTAATCCATGATTGACATGGACTAATCTCTACCATCTGTCTATAGAATTTTTTCCCTCAGCAACTCATCCCTTTTATTAAATAACCTTATTTTGTATATTAATTAATAAACATAGTGCTTCATATTAATGGCATTTTGATTGGCATGCACTGATTATATTTCACACTTCTTAGTAATAGAGTGAATACCCTTAACCCACCCAAACTTAGACAAGAACGTGAATATTACTCACTGACAAACTCATGGTCGAGACCATCACCACAGAAGAATCCTGAAAGCAGGGAGGACAGGTCCGTTCTGCAGTGAAGAGCACAGTAGGTGCTTACAACAGGATGAGACCTCTTATCTACTGATCTTTGCATTTAACTTTTCACTAGTCATTGAAGAAAACCAGCAATATGGGGGAAATGTCTAAATTCTCACACGTGACCCAATAATAGTGACCATGCCAAGGACACAGGACATGAACATTGTCTGTCACTATGAAACACTGACTCTAAAACCTTTAGCCAAAGAGGTAACTAACCTGTGGGCCATTATGTCCTAATGTGCAGGAGTTTTTTCTATAGATATGCATTGTATTTCTTATCTAACTGCATATCTTTATATCCAGGCAATGCTCATGATCTTCATCTTTACTTATATGTTTTATTGATTATTTCATTGACCCAGTTGTAAATAGAAAGATAATACATGAATGTAAATTTTTAAAAATCCTCAAAGATTCAGGAATTGCCCAGGGGATCCGTTCATAGAGGGCAATGGACTAGCATGCATTTGTGTTGGAACCCAGACCCGTGTTCGGCGTATTAACTCACACACCACCAGGAGTCATCGTTGATCCACAATGTCATCGTCCCTCCAGTTCTCTAATATTTTCTATGATGTGTACAGAGTAATTTATTCATGTATCAAAATAATTTTAAGATCTAATTATTCATAAAAACTCAAGAAAATCCTTAATATCCCTAATCTTTGTATCAAGTCATCTTACATAAACCTTTCTCATTGAAGAATGTATATTCTTCATATATATATATATTCATTGATATAATTAATGTTACATCAATGAATAAAAGAAATCTCACATTTGTCACTGGGCTAGAGTTGGCTTTCTTTGATTATATTTCACACTTTTTAATGATACAGGGAATAGCTATTAAAAAAATGCTGGAACTGAGACAAGAACTTACAAATAGAGGCAATCAGAGAGCGCGTGACCAGGGAAGATGCTAGAGTCAGCTCCAGGGCATCCACCTCGGAAGTACAGAGCACAAAACAACACAGAGACTTCTACATTTCATTATGCGTTGATTAATGATCAGATTTATTTGTTCTTCTCTTAATAAACATCAGAATTGTAACGGACTCAGAGCAGTAACTATGACTTATCATTCTATATGTCTCATTCTTAGCCAAAGATGTAATACACTTGATCCATTTAATATTGATTGCAATATACATTAGTATTATTTTTCTTCTATAGCTTTTAACAATGAACAATACTTCACCCTCTTCGTCCATATTTATTTTGTCACTTATTCTTTTATAATATTTTGTAAAATTTATGAACACACAACAAAGAACAAGAGCTTTGTAGATTCCTGACATCTGTCTATACAATCACTTCAACACAAAGAAGAGACCATATGCTTCTTTATGTCAGACCTCAGTGTTCCACACACATTCGTGTTCACTGTGCCTGTTTGACTGATATGCCACCAGTCGTCATTACTGTGACAGGCTGTAATTCTTTTCTTCATTCTCTTCTATACCTGGTTACTGATCAGTTTATCAGTTCACTAATAATAATAAAAATATCTGTGAATAATAAATATGCAAAGACAAGATTTTTAATATCGCTAATGTTTATCTATGGAAGCATTTGCCTCAATGCATATGCCTGCTACTAATCAGCTTCATTGATGCAAATATCCATTAACGGACATCAAGTTTCATAGTCTAGTGCCTTTGTTTGAAGTGATCCTATAGACAGATATTTAGGGAATTGAAAAAGGACCATATTTATTATGCGAGTATGACTAGCCTTCTTTGAACATATTTAATACTATTTTATAGCATTACAGTGAATACTCTAAACAAACCATCTGAACCAAGAGAAGAATTAGGCTATGACTTACACGGACCTCTACAGGGGCCGAACAGCGCAGCTCCTGATGAAGGCCAAGGGCTCGGTCAGCTACAGGGTGCTCGTGCTGAGGAACACAAAGCAGAGAAGATGGTAACGAAATTGAGAACCAGTCTACTGAGGCGCACAGTCATCTTCCATTTAGCCAGTCACTCAGGAATATAATATGTACTCATAAACAAACCGAACTATCACACTTGACACAGACAAAGAATTAAAGACGTTGACTATCATTTACTGTCTGTATCATTCTTAGCCAAAGAGGGAAGGTAATTGAACCATTTACATTTCTTAACGAAAGATAGTATTTTCAATAAGCATTAGAAATGTTTATTATCTCACCCTCTTTATCTTATTTATTCTTGTCTATTGGTTCTTTTTAAACCATTTAATAAAATAGAGTCAAAAACTCATGAAAATGAACCAAGAACATGGTCCTTTTTCATTCCCTAATATCTGTCCATAGGATCACTTCAACAAAGGCACTAGCCTATGTGTCTCTCTTTATTGGACCTTAGAGTTTCAGACACATTGTATTCATCATCTCCGTGACTCTTACTCCAGCAACTGTCATCATTGGTCCATGCTGTGGCCTGTTTGTCTTCCTCCTCACTGTTCTCTGTCATTACTTATCATCAATATTCCAAATATGCATTAGTAAATATAATGCTTCGTAATATCTCCTATTTATCATTTCTTAAGGTGGGTGTGGGGCTTACATTTCACACTTTTAGCAATACAATGAATACCCTTTGAAAAAATTCTTGCACAAACACAAGAACTGTAACCTTTACTCACATTCCATCTCAGTGCTGCACACAGAGGAAACCATAGATCTTGTTACCATGGAAAACACTTAAATCACCTTGAGCATGTTGATTCTGAGGAGTACAAGACAGAGCAGATCATTAAAAATGGGAACCTTTTCTCCATTAGTCGTTTTTTTTCTCATTTCATTTTATCAGTTATTTAGGTATTTACTTCTTCAGAACATATATACACATAAAATATACATATACATATTAAAAATTAACATCCTCAACTCAAGACTGACACAGGCCCATAAAACTGTATATTAATTCTCAGTGTCAGTGTTTATATAATCCTTAGAAAAGAGGTAATGCACTTGGTCCACTTATTTCTAAACATCAGTTTTTCAGTTTATGTTAATTGTATTTCTTGCATCGCCATATATATAGATATATCTGATAAGTCTTCATATTTGTTTTATTTAGTGATATATTTGCTTATTGATTCTATCATTGGTTCATTGATATTAATAGTAACAAGATAGAAATCCATGAATCCAACATGACAACAACAATTTCCTTGCATATTCCTAATGAGAGAGGAAACAGACTAGGTATTGTTTGGTTTTTGGACCTCAGACTTCCAGACACACAGCAATCATAGTCCCTCCTTCATATGCCATCAGTTGATCATCATTGGTCCAGGTTTCATCAATAAGATTCACAGATACGTGTTTAATTATTAGTAGTAGATTGAACAACTAACAATCTACTACTAATAATTAAACACATAGCGATGAATCACAAAAATGCAAGGACAAGCGGCTGAAGATTGTTGTCACACTCCTTTAGGACCAATGGCTTATTGATTATACCTCTTTTCATTAATCATCCCCATTATTTCAAAAGTGAAGTAATCAGCATAATGTCTCGTACATTTCCAGTTTAAACATTGAACCACGGCTGGTCTTTTTTCCACGTTGTAAATGACTACACTGCTATCCTAAACACACTTCCCTGACCAAGACAAAAGCTGTGATTATTACTCACACTGGCCTTCACGCCCCTCCACGGAGCTTCTGACAAGACAGATGCTGAATCCTCTTCAGGTGTTTTCGTTCTGGGAAGTGCCAAGCAAGGGAGACAGACAACAACAAGATGGAAACATTACCGCACCTTCCATCTAGTCAATCATTTAGAATACACTGATGTGGGCTAATACTTGATATCATACTTTTAGTGACCAGAATAAGAACTTTATCGCAGACAGAAGGTACTGGAACCATTGACTTTTGGTAAGGGAATACGGTATTTTAATTAAACTGGAATATTTTTTATTCCTTCCCCACAGATTAAGAGTGTATGATTCATGAGTGGTGTGGCTCAGTGGTTGAGCGTCGACCTCTGAATCAGAAGACCGAGGCTTGGTCCCTGATCAGGGCACTTGCTCAGGTTGCGCGCTTGGTCCCCAGTGGTGGGGCGGGGAGTGCAGGAGGCAGACAATTAATTTTTCTCTCTCATCGTTGATGTTTCTTTCTCTCCCTTCCTCTCTGAAATCAATTTAAAAATTTTTTAAAGAGTGTAAGTTATTCATCTCTAATTTTTAAAATTTGTACATTGATTCTAAAATTGGTCCACTTTAACAAAATAAAAATCCATTCATTTCTACATTTGTATCAAATAAATCATTAATTCATTAATAATAATTAAGTGAACACATGACTTAAAATATCCAAGGACAAGATTATTGGATATCTCTCACATTTGTCTATAGAATCATTTCCCATACAGACTATTCTTTTTCATTAATCAAACTCAATGGTGTACATTAGTGATTAATAATATAATGTTTCTTATCATTTGGCCATAGTTAATTTATTATTATGCTTAATATTTTTCATAACTCAATAAATATGTTTAAACAAATAATGCAGTCTAAGATGACAACTTAATGAACTTCAGTTATTTTCAATAAATGCTCATCTTTTTCATCATTCTTATCTGTATAAGCTCATTCATTAATTTATTGATTCACTAATGTTAAATTTTAAAACTATATGATTCATAAAAAACAAGAATAAGAGAAATAAATATTCCACATATAGGACCATTTGCCATATTGATATATCTCTTTAATTATCATTAATGTTTCATATATGATTAAGATAATCTTCAGATCACTCCCATATTTATAATTCACAATAGTTGGCATCTAGGACTGTATTTCATACTCTTGATGACATATGAATATTTGAGAGAGAAAAATCTCAAAGACATGAACTGTTGCAATGTATTACTCACATTGATCTCTACTCACTACACCAACAGGCAACCACAGAACACGTGACCACGGATGATGCTTCCATCTGCGCAAGTGCGTCCATTCTGAGGAATACAGATAGAGCAGAGGGTGAAAAATTTAAGACCTCCTCTAAATTGACCCTTTCCCCACTTATTTCATCTATCAGTCATAAAAGTATTTATTATATTTCATAATTTATACATATATAGAAATATAAATATGAGATGATTCCTTAGAAAAATAATGTCCTTTGTCCATTTATCAGATTTTTTAGTTTATATTAATAATATTGCTTGCCTCACCATATATATTCATAGTTGATAAGACCAACTTAGTGAAGCCTTGTTTCCTTAGTGATACATATGTTTACTGATTTTTATCATTGATTCATTTATATTAATAGTAATATACTAGAAATCCATTAATCCAAAATTATAACAATAGGATCATTTGCCAGAGAGGAAATAGATTAGATTTTCTTTTGTTTTAGACCTGACTTTCAGACACATAGCAATCATGGTACTTGCTTCATATGCCATCAGTCATCATCATGGTCCAGTTTTGGGCCTTTTTTCTTCATTCTCATCTGCATGTTTACACATTAATTCATCAATAATAATTAAATATATCTCAATGGATCATGGAAGCTCAAGAACAAGAGCCTTAGAATCCTGATCATTTTTAAAGAATCATTGGCTAATTTTATTAATCATGCTCATAATTTAAAAGATAGATTAGTCAACATAATATTTCATGTATTTCCAACTTAATTATTGGAACATAGTTGGTATTTTTTTATATTGAATATTTGAAAATATATTCTCAGAGAACACCCTAACCAAATACCCAAAGCAAAATGAGAACATTGAAAATTACTCACCGTTGATCTTCGTGTTTCCACAGGCAATCAGAAAGACCACTGACCCAGCCACAGTGCCTAATTCAGCTTGAGTGCCATCTACAGAACAGACAGCAGAATAGAGGATAACACAACTGAGATATTTTCTCTATTGGTCTTTGCATTTACATAACATTATTTGCTGATTAAGTTATATATTATTTGGGGGCAATACTTATTAAACTTTCCATTAGCCCCAATATTGGTCATTATTTATATTATGTATAACATCCTCAGCTAAAGGTATGTTGGATGTTGGACCTCAGAGTTTCAAAGTATTCACCATCAATGACTCATACGCCACCAGTAGTCATCATTGGTCCCCGGTTAGCCTTTTATTATTTATGTTTATTAATTGATTCATCAATTTAGCTGAGCGTAATAAAATTTTAAAAAAATATGAAGCACTCCAAAGTGCTTTGACTAGTCCTTGACTAGTCCTATATCTGTCTATAGAATCTTTTATGACATCAATATATCTTTCATTAATCATCCTCAGAGTTTCATATAGGGATAAATCACGATAGTGATACATATCAATTGCATATTTAATAATGGATCATGATTGGCTTTCTTTGGTTATAATTTACACTTTTCAAATACAGAGTATACGTTCATCACAAAACTCACTTTGTTTCTATGCACCAAACACACAACCAGACATCTTGAGACCCTGGGAGAATCTGTAGCTCAGGTCCAGTACATCCATTCTGAGAAGTGCAAGCACAGAGGGAGATGAAAAGGTGAGACTTTATCTGCACTAACTTTGCTTTCTGCATTTAACTTACTCAGCAACTTAAATATTTACTCACTTTCATAACTTATAATGCTTCACACATTTATATTAATTTACTTGTGTTTTTTTAGTTCTTTCACTGATCTTTGCTCATAGAATTATTATCCATGAACACAGAAAGTGAAGAACATAATCTTTGCATGTTACTAACATCTGTCACTATGGTCATGTCCTCCAAAGGCAATAGACTAGATTTCTTATTGTGTTGGACCTCAGAGTCCCGACATACAGTATTCATCATCCATGACTCATACCCCACCAGTCGTCATCATTGGTCCAAAATTGGCCCTCTTCTTCTCCGTTAATTTCTAATTTTGTGAATTAATTTATCAGTTCACTAATAGATAAATCACAAGAGCTTTAAATTTCTTTTAAGTTTCTTTAATAGCCATATGATCATTTGTCAGCTTGATTAAATCTTTACAGTACAATGTTCATATGGCATATGTTGCTATGAACATCATGAGAATGTCATATTGGGCCATGATTGGCCTTCTTGAAATCTTTTAACAATACAGGAAATATCCTTTAAGAACTAGCCAAATCAAGACAAAGTCTTTGACTCTACTCACTTGAGGCTCCATGCTCCCAACACATGGAGGCAACTAGAGAGCTTCTGGCCATGGAAGATGATTAAATCTGCAGGGAACCATCATTCTGAGAGTATAAAGCAGAACAAATAATTAAAATATGAAAATATTCTCTTCATTTATCCTGACATCCTCCTATCATTTTCTTAGACATTTAAGTCTGTATTAAATTATGATATTTTTTCTTGAGAAGACTGTTGAAAAAGGCACAGAACAATGAGAGCATGGACTGTTGTTTGTAGAGTAGGTATTGTTCCTTAGATCAGTGGTTCTTAACCTTCCTAATGCCGCGACTCTTTAATACAGCTCCTCATGTTGTGGTGACCCCCAACCATAACATTATTTTTGTTGCTACTTCATCACTATAATTTTGCTACTGTTATGAATCGTAATGTAAATATCTGTGTTTTCCCATGGTCTTAGATGACCTTGCTAGTGGTTCCCGACTGCTATATATAAATCTTTCCTAATTGACTCCAATGCTTGCTGTATAAATTAATATAAACTTTAACCCCATTTTGCAATGGAAGCTGACTAAATTGTGTCTCTGTAAAGGGAGGTTTAAATGAACTGTGACTCAGAATTAAGACTGAATAATACATTTTACATAATTAACTGAATAATTAATTCTTAAAATTAATTGCTTTTTTCTCCTTAGTTGACCAAAGATGTACTAAATTGGCCCACACATAACTTTCATTCATTTTATTTGTATATGTAACTATTTATTTCCTTTCAATAAGAGTTAAGTCCTTATGCCCTAGCTGGTTTGACTCAATAGATAGAGTCAAGGGTCCCGGGTTTGATTCGTCAAGGGCACATGCCTAGGTTGCAGGCTCACTGCCCAGTGTGGGGGTGTGGAGGAGGCAGCCAATCAATGATTCTCTCTTATCACTGATGCTTGCATCCATCTCTCTCTCTCTCTCTCTCTCCCCCCTTCTTCTCTAAGATATATATATATATATATATATATATATAAAGTTAAAACCCATGACAAATCACCAAGTCAGAAGTGATTCATTTGAATGTAATTTACATTTCTACAGTCCTTTAATTGAATCATTTGTGCATCCATTCTGTAAATACAAAGCAAACATGAAAATAGATTAAATTAGCCCCAGGCTATTTGGCCCAGTGGATAGAAGTCGGTCTGAGGACTGAAGGGTCCCAGGTTCAATTCTGGCCAGGGGCATTTGCCTGGGTTGCAGGCTCGATCCCCAGTAGGGGGCAAACAGGAGATAGCCAATCAGTGATTCTCTCTCATCATTGATGTTTCTATCTCTCTCCCTCTTCCTTCCTCTCTGAAATCAATGAAAGAATATATGTATTTTAAAAATAGATTAAGTTAGATCAGCAGATAGATCAGTGTAGAGTCAGATTTTTAAAATTTATCTAAATAAACAATATTTGACTAGGAATAAACCTTAGTGTTTGTTATATATTAAAACTCTGAATGGCTTCCTGATCAATTGCTTCAAATATTAAATTTAACTCATATAATGAACACCTTTGAAACCAACATCAGACAAAAAAATAAGAGCTATGAGACATATGTTTATATGCTCCTTACCCAGTCAAGTAAGAGCTATTATTTTCTTCCTAAATGAAACTTGCTTAGAAATAATTGAGTTAATATGAATTCTATATCTCAGCAATTGTCTATGCTTGTCCCACCTTTGTATGGGTATGTATGTACATAGTCACATATGAAATCATTTATCTTCCATCTTTTAAAGAAATCATCCCAGCCAGTGAGAGAAATTCTATCTAAATAAATATATGCAAAATTGCAAAAGTGTAAGAGCAGGAACTATTTTCTTTACCTGAAAAATAATTGCACAGAACTGTGTTCATCACTCTCATTGGTCCACGCTGTGCCCTCTTTCAAATCCTGATTAAAATGTTAACTTTTTTCTTTATACATAATAATAATATCATTAATATTTGTGACTCCACAGAAACAAGATAATATTAATGCCTGTCCATATATTCACTGGGCACAAAAAGAAAAAAACCAAATAATCTTTTCTGTTCTTTTTAAATTCAAAAAATAGTAAAGATCATTGAATGAATTCTAACTGGTCATGTGACACATTCAACTTAGTCTAAGTCCCCTCAATTATGTAGTGATTTAATCAATAATTAGTTTAAGCTGATGTTGTGCCCTTTTCTGTAAAACAAAAACCCAATAACTCAGCCCAGAAAAATAACATGGGCTCTTACACCCATTTATCTAAATGCTCTTTACCTAAAAGGGTCAGCTCTAATAAATTTATTTCTTTTACTGCAAAAGTGCTCAGAAATGTATTAACAATGATATTATATACACATATACATATATATTTATATATATAATTATACTCCATATTCTCCTATTTGAATCAGGAATAACCCATTTTCTCTTTATTCACTTATACGTTTCTTAAATTATTCATTCATTAATTTAGTGAAAATACAATACTCAGAAACCCAACAACTCCTTCATATCCGTAACTCCTAGCATGATCTCACGTGCCATTCAGATCACAAAGAGGAATGTTCTGGTGACGGGCCTCAGAGCACAGGGCTTAATCAAAATGCTTACTTTCAGAATGATCCAGACACACTCACCATCGACCCCGGCAAACAATCTTTTTCTACATTTATACTTTTGTTTATTGATCCATTCATTGATCCACTAATAGGAATAAAGTCAATATTCTTTTTTTTTATTTATAAAAGCCAAGAACATCCTTGACTATGACCAGCATGTGTTTCTGGGCCCTTTTCTCTTTCCGCAGTGGCCATCACTGAGGGAACATTAACATCCTGGCTTCACACCTGTCCCATCCCACCCCCTTCCATCTCCGGGGGCACCCCGCCCTCAGTGAGGAGCCATCCAGGAGAGCCGTGCATGACGCATGAATGTGCTATGTATGCCTGGGCTCTCAATACCATCGCCATTAGCCACAGGGAACTAAGGACTTCAAATGTGGCTAGTGCCACTGAGGAACTAAATTTAACATTCACCTTTGGTTCTTTTACATTTAAAGAATTAAAATGCCACATATGGCTAGGGGCAACCAAATTGGACAGTGCAGCCCTCGATTTTATGTCTGGCTAAATGTTTACATCAAATGCAGTGCAAAAATAAGACGGATTATGAATCAGCTTTGAAAAGAAAATGTCTTCCATCTTGTTTTTAACCACAATTGTACTGAATTGGTTTAACCCATAATCTTTGGGTCATAGCACATTCATATCAGGGACATTAACAAGATCTCTGACCATTATTTACTTCATACTTCAGTCTTTAGGTTTCTTACCCTGAAACCAAGATCTTCATCAGCGGACTGATGGCGCCAACTGTGGTCTTCAGTCTGTGGAGTTAAATACATGATCATGTTCAAGGCCAAGAGCAGTCCATATTTACACTGAGTTACATGACACAACTTTTGTGTTACTAGGTTAGTCATAATTGATTCGTCTCAATTTTATCATTGAAAAGTTCAGTCTATATCCATAAGTGATCAAAGTGCCTGAATAGCCTCCATTTCTGCTAAAAGCTCATTTGCATAAGGAAGAGCAGAGGCTACTTTGTGATAATGGACTTCAGCGTTACAGATGGCTTTAATCATTGTTTGTGGGGGGTTTTCAGACACCCTCCAAATTCACCACTGGTCCAGACTTGGCCCTCTTTCTCTTAATTCATTCATACTTCCATTTTCCCATGAATCACAAACTTCTAAGAACAAGGTCCTGGATACAACTATGGTCCATCTCTAGACTGACCTCTCACGGAGCTTTTAGACTACATCTCAGTGTAAACCTTGCTTCATACAGTATCTCCGCTAAAAATGGGCCATGGTGTGGGCAGTGTCCATTTAACTTGGCCAATTTAAAGCATGAAGTCATACACACTCAAAAACGACAATGGAACCCCCCATCTAGGACACAAACAATATGTTCCACCTTCTAAGAGCTTCCTCTAAACAGTTAGTCTGGATTTCTACCAACATGGGAATACTTAAATCAACCTTGGGGCAGAAATAATGGGGAATAGCAAACAATTCTCAAAAGTAATTAAATGCCTTCCATCGTTTGAAAAAATGAATCTCAGGTGTACTGTAATGGGTTCATTTTTTTGTGATTTATTTTTATTGTTGGAAGCATTACAGATACCCACTTTGTTTTGTTTTTGTTTATTTTTTTTCCTCATTGACCCACCCCTCTCCACCCCTCCCAAGGCTTTGCCAAACTATTGTCTGTGTCCATGTACTATGCATATATGCGTATGAATCCCCCAGTTCTCCCCTCTATAAACCCCCTTCTTCTCTCTGAAAAGAAGGTGAATACTTTTATGTACCAAACACATCGCATTTGAGGTTTATACTAGATATTCCCAGACATTATTTGTATATAGCTTTGTTCCACTAAACCACCCCAGTGACCACACAAGACCGAACCACGCCAGCCAAGAACAGACACTGTGTCACTTACATTCCCCTTTTCCCGCAGACGGAGGTAACAGCTAAGATCTTCACCCAGGGACAAGCACTGAATCCATCATGGAGTGTTCATTCACGAGGAAAGGCAGATTTTTTAAAGAATGAAAGGGGCAAATTGAGATTTTTAAATAGTAGTTCGTTGATCCTTACAAGATTATTTATAAACATTGGTTTGTGTCACATTTTTATCAATCCAATAGCTATGTACTTTTCATCTATTGATAGACCATCAAACATAAGAATTATAGCTATTATTACTATATTCGTATCTGTCTATATACCCCTACCAAATAGTAAAAAGGATAAGAATTATACCTATTATTACTATATTCATATCTGTCTATATACCCCTACCTAATAGCAAAAAGGACACCACTTTTTTATGGCGGAAAAAGTTTACAAAACGGGATTGTTTCTCGAAACAGTAAGTAAAGTTAAATCTAACCACTGGGCCACGCTATGCTTTCTTTCACGTATTTATTGGTTAACTTATTTATTCATTTATTTAATAACGCTAAGGTTAATTTAACTATCTGCTCTCTTTGCCTAAGGGAAACACAAAAGGGTCGAGCCATTTGCCACCCAAAGCTCCACAGACTACACGCCACGTTCTGTCTCAGCCCCGTCTGCGCTGACGGAACCTGCCACAGTGACGAGATGCTGCTTATTGGCCCGCCCAACATGGCAGCCACTGGCCACATATGGCTAAGAGGTGGCTAGTGCCAATGAGACATTGGATGTTCTTTTTAAATCAATTTGAATTGAAATGCTACTAGAAAGATGCCTGTAGAGGGGACTGGGTCTTTGTGATTTAAGTGACTTCATAAGGTGAGAGCAGAATAGTCACGCCTCTGCACACACAACATATGCTTTATGCTTTTCTAAGTAAGGGACTGAGATATGAAATTATTCTTTCACTCGCTTATTATAGCACCTGGGGACAATGGGCAAGGACACTGAGTGAAGCTAAATTTATCCATGGGCTCTTTCTATACAAAATGCATTTACATTTTTCTTTTTAAATAAAAAAAAATCAGTGAACACAAGGGAACTAGGAATCACATTTCTCAGTGATCATATTTACACCCTTTCCACATTTCAATAGCTATCCATTCATTTGCATACTATTGTTATTATTAATTATATATTAAATAATTTTAATTAAGGTGTTTATCATGATTTGCTATATTGCTAGTGAGCTTATTTTATAAAGTATTATTATGCAATTATGTACGTTTTTGTCCCTTTTTAAAATAAAACCTACAAACAGAAACTCACCACCAACTAAAAAACAACAACATTAATGTTCTCATCTATCTGCCTGTAGGCCTCAACTCTATTTTATTTGAACAAAAAGTTTCAAAAAGTATATGGCTATTGGATTGGTTAACAATGATCCTTAATTCATTAGGTAAGGTGCAACCCTCCTCTTTATACTGTATTCATGTGTTGATTTACTTATCATAATTCATATTCATGAAAACAAAACATCCAGAACACATCCTTGAACTTTCCCCGCTCCTCTGTAAGCACATTTCCCATCGACGGATTGGACCTCAGGACCAGCCGGGTAATCAGATTTGTTCAGAATGCCCCAAGCATCAATCATCATTGATCCAGAGTTGGTACTCTGTGCTTCCACTTAACATATTGTTCTTGACTCATTCATCAGTTTATGAATAGTAATACAATCAATGTCCATGAATGAAGAAAGCAAAACCAAGTTCCTTGGGGACCTGAATGGGTCTCTGAAACTTCAGTTTCCTCAGAGCAAGAGGAGTGGTCCAGTTTGTGCAATGCACGTGAGCATTGCCACCATACATCTGTCCACTTCCTTCTATTACATCCATTCCATTAGTCATTGGTCCATGCCTGCCTCATTCATTTAATGTCCATGTTTTCAAGACGGTACAATGAGCTAGCATTTTATAACATGCTTATAAAAAAGTTTCCGTCTGCTTATGTTCTTCCCCTCAACAGGTTCACAGTCAAGAACAATATCAATGGAGATTTGTTTCCTAATGAATTCAGTATTGCTGAAATGGATTAATCATAATTCTGAAATTATAATCCATTTTCATCATTGGTCAATGTGTGACCTTTGAACTGTTTGTGTATGTTGCCATTTTTTCCTTCTGAACATTTCAATGAAGAACCACGCCCCCAAGTGGGAACATGAACTCTGATTATCACTTACATTGATCTCTTCTCTTTACTCCAAAGAGAGAAAAAGCAAGATCATCGCCATGAGATAATAATATAATCTGACAGCGTTCATTCTGAGGAGTAAACAACAAATTTTTAAAAGAGTCAGTCTACCTTGAGCTATTTTAAAGGGTCAAAAACCAATTAATCAAAAACTTAAATCCTGTTCTAACATTTGGAGAAAGAGAGCATTCACTACCTTTTATTTATTAATGTGTGCAATTTTATTTACTTTAATATATCTTATTGATTTCAGAGAAAGGAAAGGAGGGGGAGAGATAGAAACATCAAAGATGAGAGATAATCATTGACCAATTGCCTCCTGCAGGCCCTACACCGAGGATCGAGCCTGTAACCCAGGCCAAGAATGGAACCGTGACCTCCCGGTTCATAGGTCAATGCTCGACCACTGAGACCCAGTGGCTGGGCAACATGTGCAGTTTTATAATGTAAGTAATATAATGAGCACCAGTGTTACTAACATTAAAAAGAAACAAACTATTATTGGGAAGAATATCTGTCTGTACTTGCTGCCCACATAGGTAACAGCCAAGATGATCTTTTCTGTTGAACTTGGTGCAGAATGAGATATACGGCAGATTCAATGCAGGACACAAGCTCACCAATGGGCCAGGTTTAACCTTACTTAATATATTTACTCAGTCACTTGCTTCACTGAATTACTATGAGATAAGAAAACCATCTCTTCATTTTCCTAAAAGAATTCCCCGAAGTATAAACAACCGTCTAAATAGAACGGAAACACTGGAATTCACCATTGGGAAGTCCTAAAACCTTTGTCTTCCTATGGGTATCAGTTGTGTAAAACATGATGAACCGTGATGTTTACACCCAATTGCATGCTTCCCATTGGTGTACTGTCGGCTGATTGAAATATAAGTGTATACATTTGTTCGCTTATAATTATATGTGAGACCACCCACACTGGGTAAGTACCTCAATAATATTTACATATGTCCTTCCATCCTTAGCCAAAAGAATAGCACACTGGTTCCTTATACGAAGGTTTGCTTACACAAAACTGCATTAAAAGGTTGCATTAATCATTACGGTGTTTGTATAAAACAGTCTCATCATTGCTCCATGCTCTCTCCCTCAATTCCATAGTTTATGCGATCAAGGATTTATGTAAATGTATTTCCCTTTCCTTAATAAAATGACCAATTGGCAATCTGCCTCAACACAGAACCAAAACAGTGCCTCTCAACAGATGACCACATGCTCCGTACTAAGGTGCTAAGTGCCCTGACTACTAATTCACTGGACCTGAGAATTTCAAAACTGCCTTTTAATAATTTTCCATGTCTCATTAAATGTGATAAAGGGAGTGTACACATACTTCCCTCACTTTTCACTCACTGACATATTTCTTTATGTGTGTGTTAATTTTATTATAATAATGCATTCACACCTCAAACCACAAGCCCCAGGAAGACGGTTCTGTGGGCTCATTAGGGGATAATGAGGTGAGTCAGAGCAATGGACCTCGGCCTCAGGATTTAATCAAAATTCTTGCTTCAGAAACCCCATGACATTCACCACTGGTCCATGGGGGAATTTTGACCAAAAAAAAAATGATGATTACTTTCCTGGTTCTCAAATAATAATATAATTACAAAATTCCAAAACAAGATCCTTGAACTGTAGGCCCTTATCTGTAGGCAAAGAACTAATAAAAGCCACCTCTGTGTGATGGCACTCAAGCTGCACATGGGGACGGACAACATCCCTGCGTTTCTATTCGGCCTGCTTCCTGTGCGGGCCTCTTTCATTTCATGTGTCCGCGTGTCAAAGATATTTCCATTAAAAAATAATGAAACCACCTTCCGCAAGGCACTGCCCCCAAAGAGTTACCCGCCAGCTCTACGCACATGAGACTGTGCGCATCCACGCCGGCTATATTAACCTGCGCCGAGAATGAATCCAATAACTTCTCTCCTCTCTTCAAATGGCCTCAGTTGTACTGATCGAGATTAAACATAACATTTGGATTATAATCCATTCCCATCACGGGCCCACACGGGGAGTGTTTTTATTTGTTGCATGTATGGAGCTCGGAATGATGACTTGAAAACTCTTCAGATAACGCCCAGGGACAAACACTCAAAACAGAGAATGTAAACGCGGGGACTCACGCTGCTATGACTTTGGGCCCCGTGCTCGCAAAGACAATTCAGCTGTCCCTCTGTTCACTCTGGAAACAGCAGGTTCAGACGAGATTTAGATTCTTTTGTAAAGGTGGGCAGTCAGGCAGAACTGGGTAACAATAAGCTGTGCTCAAAACTGCAATTTTTTTTTTATCAATCCAGTAGTAAAGTCTTAGCTTTAAATAATATTACAAACACTATTACATCCACCACCTAGCCCAAGATTAAGATCCGGAATGTTTACAAATCTCCAACTATATGAACATTTATTAATTAAGTGGTTATTTAATGGACTACTGATGGACTCGAACACTTTCCCTTTCTTTAATATTAGAAAAAACAAACAAACCAGCAAATGACTAAAACTGGAAAACTGCCTAACTACAGATGCTAATATGTTCCGTGTGAAAGAGGATTAGAGACTAAACCTGTTCGTTTTCCTTCAGAACAATATTAAGTTATTTTACTGCAATGTCCCAATTGTTCCATGAATGCGCCTCTTTGTCTTTCATACATACATTTCTGTGCCTATGCGTGTATTGATTCTACCGGAAAGAATACAAGCTACACCCATGAATCACAAAAGCCCAGACTCAAGTTTATTGACTTTTCCTAACTCCTCCTCTAAGCTAATTTCTACAGGGAATATCGACTAGTTCTTTTTCTATGATGGACCTCGGAGTCAGAGACTTAATGACAGGGGTGTGTGGACTCAGATACCTGCACCAATATTCATCATTGATCCAGGCACAGCTTTCTATTGCTTCTCTCATGCCTTTTTTAACTGATTCGTACACTCATGGATTCATTAATAATAATAATTACATAATCGATAACCTCTAATGACACAAGACTGAGAACGAAAGCCCTAAATGCAACCAAGATCTATTCCTCGCCCTTGTCCACACTGAGCAAATTGACCATCACTATTCACAGGGGCTGGCCAGCACCGTCCTTTCTGTCAGACCCGCACTTAGGACAAGTGTCCACCTTCTCCTCTCGCTGGATTTATCCATATATTGGAGTTGGTGTGATCAGTACCCACAGACCTGTCCGTCAGCTTAGCCCAGAAAGGACAAAACTGACATCCCCTATCATAGGTATTCTCCCCTCAAAGAGTTCACTGAGATCTTTACCAGTGAAGGAATACGTTAGGCAAATGTGACAAGAACTCTGAATGAGAAGTTAAGGCTTTCAAAAAGTGTGAAATGCCTCCCCCATCTCTTTCCTGATAACCCTTAGTTGGGATGAGTCAGAATTGATCATTAGTTTCAGTTCATAGTATGTTGGAATCATGGGTGCATGACTGATACTCCTTAATGCCACATATTACGTAATTATTTATTTTATGGAAGGAATTTCGTGGGCACCCCATCTCTGGTGAGAACTGATGTTTACTTATATCAGTCTTTATACTCCTGAGTCCCAGAAGGGACAGCCAGGGGCCGTCGCCATCAGAAAATGACTAGATCCCTGGTATTCATTCTATAAAGGGAAAATAATAGCCTATGTTTTAAAATGAAGACAGGATTTGCATTTTTATTTATTTTTAATATGTGTTTATTGATTTCAGACAGAGTAAGGGAGACAGACTGGGAGACAGAAAAGCAATGACCAGAGAGAATCACTGATAGGCTGCCTCCTGCATATCCCCTCATAACTGGGAGTCAAGTGCAAACCTGGCATGTGCCCTGACCTGGAATCAAGCAGTGGCCTCCTGGTTTGTGGATTGTTACTCAGCCACTGAGCAACACTGGCAGCCTGGGAGTTAGTCTTTTTAAATTGAAATTTGTCAGAAAACTAGACTTACCATAAACCCTACCTCACATCACATTCTCATCATCTATCTTCTCAACCATGGCAATCTTAGGTTAACTTAAATTTTACTATTAAATAATACGAACACCACTGAGTTCACTGTTCAATACAAAATAAAAACTATGCCAATTAATGACCCGTGACTGTATTTGCTACCTACATAAGGAGAGACAAGATAATCTTTCTATTGGAGTTATTTGTATACAATTAGATATATTTAATTTTGTTTCATGGTGAAATCTCATCAATCCTCTACTATATGTATTTATCGATTTAGTCACTGGTTTATTTTATTATTCAGGGAATAACAATACCATGTCCTCATTTTTCAAAAACCCAAAATGGTTAAACAACAATCCAGAACCAAATTATTTTAACTTGGAAAGTTCTAGGTGCACCTTTCAAATAATAGCAGAGCCTAGGCTTCTTCCTAGAATATGTGTTGCTGGGAGCAAAAGGAATTGGTATCCTCATGTCCAAATGTGTTCCTAGTTATCTGTGGTTTGCTGAATGGTTCAAATAGATTAAGATATGAAATTAAATTTCTCTCTATACAAAGACTTCAGTACCTGAGATCTTATTTACTAGATAAAAACACTGAACTCTACTGTCAATAATAGACCTGCTTCTATTTTGTGTTTTAATAAAAGTCAGTAAAAAGGTTAATCATGAGTATTGTCATGTAAAACATTCTCATATTTGGTCTCAGTGCTTGGCTTTCAATTATGTGGTTATTTAACCAACTATTTATATGAGTAAATGTGTTTCCATTTCCTTAATAAAACAATCAGTCAGCAATCCACCGCCAACACAGAACAAAAACTTTGACTGTTAATGTGCAAGTGACAGTGTATATGCTCTTTCCAGAGCAGAGAGAGCCTTTATGTTTAATTCTTTGGAAGTTGGGCCTCAGCCAACTTTTACTAATAATCCATGTTTCACTAAGTTTCTTGATAATAGGTGAATGACCTATTCTCTTTTTTCATTCATTTTATTTATTTTTGGATGAATTAGGGATCAAAAAAGCTCAAACACAAGATCACATGAGTTCATTATTAGTGGACCTCAGAATTGAATATGCGTTTAATCAAAACTCCTTCAGATACCCCATGGCACTCATCATGGTCCAAGCATGTTTTTATTCCTTCATGCTTACTTATTCATTGGTCCATGAATAACAATATATTCATAAAATTCCAGGAAGATCTTCCCATTAGACTAGCTTCTTTACAGTGGACCTCAGAGAACATGTGTAATCAATTACATCTATGTTTCATACCAAAGCCACATTTACTCTTCGCCCTCCTGTGGCTTTCTTTTATTTCATGGGCCCATGTTTTAAAGATGGTTCAATGAAGAGTGGGGAAACCACCATCTTTAATCCCTCTTACACACTGCATCTCCCAGTGGCTAGGGGCTGCCACACACATGGACGTCATCCAGGACTATACAAATAGGCAAACGGGTAAGTCATTTGAGGAGGAAAGTAAAATGTAGTATCTAATTTTTCTGAAAAATAAATTAAAATGATCCTATCTTTTTTTTAATCTCCTCAGTTATCCCAAATTAAATTAGATATAATTTTTTATTCTGAACATATTCCCATCACTGGTCCACAATTTCTTTTATACTTATTGCTTCTTTTGACAAACGACTAAATATTTGTAAACAAAACATTCCAACCAATGATGGTCACCTCGAGTCTTACTGACTATAGTTTTTATCCACAGAGCTAACTGCCGAGATTTAGTTTTTTCGAAAAATGAAAAAGTCAGCTATCTGGTAGTCATTCTGTGGAGGACAAAGTAGAATTAACCTATATTTTAATGTATGTTAACTACATGGAACTAGATAGCAATAAACTTTGGTCCTTTTAATTAGTCCACTATTTTACTTTTATGTTTAATTAATGAAATAGCCACTGTTGAACCCACATTAGAATAAGAACAATATCTACCAAAAAATATTTATACCTTAACAGTTTTACCAAATTAAAAGATACTTTTAATGGGTGCTAAGGGGTATATTTAAATCCTTATTTCACATTTTTAATTTATTCACTTATTTATTTAATTATGGGATGATTTAGCCATATGTTCATTAAATTTTAAAAAATCAAATTGGTATACCAGCCAGTAATCAAGAACAGAAATACTGTTGAATGCAATGAGCTACATGTCCCTAATAAAAAAATGAGGACAGGCCAGGAATTTTTCTTTCAATAAACATCACTGGTAAAAACCCAAATTAATCATTATCTTTGTTTCCTAAATCATGGTATTTATTGATCTGTACTTTCTCATATTTTAAATCATTATGATAGGATTTTATTCATTCATTATAACAATACATCAATATCTACAAATGCGAAGACACTAGAAATAAATCTTGAATGATACTAACATCTGTTTATCTACTTGATAGTCACAGAAACACCTGAGTCAATTTTGAGATTGATAATAAAATTTACTGAACACAATCTGATCAATGACACATTCCATAACTGCTTGAGATATGTACTCAATCAAATACTCATTTATGTAAATGTTTCCTGTTTCTTTTTTAAAAAATGGACGCAGCACACATAGAGCTTAGAGGAAATTTTATAGTATTGAATGCATATATTAGAAAAGAAGAACTAGGTGTCAGTTGACAGATGAATGGATAAAGAAATTTTGGTATACACACAGTGGAATATTATTCAGTCTTAAAAAATGAGACTGTCATTTGTAACAACATAGATTTGGAGGATATTTTTCTAAGTGAAATAAGCCAGATACAGAAAGAAAAATGCTGCATGATTTCACTTATATATGGGATCTGAAAATGTTGAATTCATTGAAGTAGACAGCAGAATAGTGGCAATCACAAGTAGAAAAAGGAGGAAAAAGGGAGAAGCTTGTCAGGGTACAAAGTTGCTATTATTAAGAATGAATAGGTTCTAGAGATCTAATGTATAGCGAGATCATTACAGTTATAACATATTGTATACTGGAAATTGACTAAGTGAGAAGATTGCTATAACAAAAACAAAAAAGAAAAAAAGTAACTATAAGAAGAGATAGATATATTAATTGCCATGATTACAATAATACCTATGTATATGTATCAAAACACAATATTGTATACATTGAATATGTACTTTATATTTAAAGAAAAAAACAAAGATTAAAAATCAGCAATATATGTTAGTAAACAAATTAAAAAACAAATTAAGTCCAATTATACAAATAAAAGAAATGGCACAAATTAAAGCAGAATCTTCTCTGATCATAATGGTATATAAGAAAAAAACACAAATACATGGAGGCTAATTAACATATTACTAAACAATGAATATGATAACAATAAAATCAAGTAATAAAAAAAATCCTTTGAAACAACTGAAAATGATAAAACAAACACAAAAAAATCTGTGGGACACAGCAAAAGCAGTCCTTAAAGGAAAATTCATAGCATTATAGTACTATCTCAAGAATCAAGAAAATCTCAGATAAACAATCAGACTTTACACTTAAATGAACTTGAAAAAAGAACAATCAAAGCCCAAATTGGGTGCAAGAATGGAAATGATAACGTTCAGAGCAGAAATTAACAAAATTGAGTATTAAAAAAAACAATATAAAAGATTAAGGAAACTAAGAGTGGGTTATTTGAAAAGATAAACAAGATTGATAAACCTTCAACCAGACTCATCGATAAAAAGAGAGAGGACCCAAATAAATAAATAACATCAGAAATGAAAGAGGAGAGGTAACATTGACATTATGAGAAAATATTATGAACAACTACATGCCAACAAAATGAACAAGCCCACCAGGAAGAAGCAGATATATTCCTAGAAACAAACAATCTCCAAAACTGAATCAAGAAGAAACAGAAAATCTGAACAGACTGATTACAACTAACAGAATTGTAGCAGAAGTTTTAAAAACAACATTCCTGGACTGGATGACCTCACAGGTCAATTTTACAAAAACAAAGAAACAAACAAACAAAAAACCTAAAACCTATCCATCACAAACTATTCCAAGAAATTCAACAGAAGGCAAGATTCCCAACCTCATTTTACGAGGTCAGCATTATACTAATTCCTAAATCAGATACTACCAAAGAAAAGAAACTAGAGGCCAGTATCCCTGATGAACATAAATGCAAAAATGTTCAACCAAATATTAGCAAATCGAGTCCAGCAATATACTACAATGATCATCCAGCATTATCAAGTGGGATTTATCCCTCAGAAGCAAGGGTGGTACGATATGCACAAATCCATTAGTGTAATATACCACATTAACAAAATGAAGGATAAAAACAATTACATGATCCTACAATGGATGCAGAAAAAGCTTTTGGAAAAATCAAGCACCTATTTATGATAAGAACTCTCAGCAATGTGGGAATGGAGGGAATATATTCAACATCATAATGACAAACCCACAGCTAACAATACTCAATGGAGAAAAACTAAAAGCATTTCCCTTAAGATTAGGAATAAGAGAAGGCTGGAGTGGGTAGGTGGGTGGGAGAGATCAACCAATGAACTTGTATGCATACACGCATAACCTAACCCATGGACACATACAATATTGTGGTGGAGGGCTGGAGGCAAGGGGCAACTAGAAGGGTCAATGGGGACAAAAGGGGAACATAAGTAATACTTTCATCAATAAAGATTTTTTTCAAAAGAAAACAAAATTAAAGACAAAAAGAACAAGACAGCAATGTCCACTTTCACTATTAATATTCAACATAGTACTAGAAGTCCCTACTATAGCCATCAGACAAGCAGAAAAAAATAAAAGGCAGCCAATTGGAAAGGAAGAAGTAAAATGGTCATTATTTGCAGATGACATAATACTGTATATAGAGAACCTTAAAGATTCTACCAAAAACACTTCCAAAACTGACAAATTCGATAAATTAGCAGGATACAAAATAAGTAGCCAGAAGTTGGTGGCATTTTTATGCAGTGATAATGAACTATCAGAAAGGGAAAATAAGAAAGCAATCCCATTTATAATAGCAAAAAATAAAAAAAATAAAAATAAATTTTATCAAGTAGGTAAAAGATCTGTGCTTGAAAACTCAAAAAAACACTGAAGAAACTGAAAAAGATAAAAATAAATAAGCATATACCATGCTCATGGACAGGATAAATGAACATTGTTAAAATGTCCACACTACTCAAAGCAATCAATAGATTCAATACAATTCCTATCAAAATATCAATGATGACTTTCATAGAACTAGAAAAAATAATCAAAAATTTTACATGGAACCACAAAAGACCCTGAATAGCCACAGCAATCTTGAGAAAAGGGAACAATGCTGGAGGGATCATGCTACTTGATATCAAACAATAGGACAAGGCCATAGTAATCAAAACAGCATGGTACTGGCAAAAAAAAAATAGACCCTGCAATTCCACTTACAGGTATATACCTAAAGAAATCAAAACACTAATTCGAAAGTTTATATTCACTCCAATTTCACTGCAGCATTATTTACAATAGTCGAGCTATTAAAGCAACCCAAGCACCTATAGATAGATGAGTGGGTAAAGAAGAGGTGGTACATATATACAATGGAATATTAGTTGGCCATAAAAGAGAATGAAACCTTACTATTTGTGATAGCATGGATGGACCTACAGGGTTTTATGATAAGTGAAATATTTAAGTCAGAAAAAGACAAATACCATATGATTTCACTTTATGTGAACAATATAAACAAATGAACAAAACAGAAATAGACTCAAATACAGAGAACAGACTCATCCAAGAAGTATAGGTTAGTAGTTACAAAATAATAATGTGGATGTAAAGTACAGCATATAAAATAAAGTCAATAACATTGTAATAACTGAATGGTGTGAACTGGGTACTGGAAATATTGAGGGGAATGCTTTGTAAAGTATATGATTATCGAACAACTATGCTGTATACCCAAGATTAATACAAATTAACACTAAATGTAAACTGCAATTGAGAAAAACATTTTAATAATAAAATCTCAAAAAAAACTAAAGCATAAATCAATGAAATTTAAAACAAAAAATCAAAAGAGAAAATGAATGAACCAAAATCTGGTTCTTTGAAAAGATCGATAAAATCGTTTACCTGCTAGTCAGACGAAAAATAAATTAAGACACAAATTACTAATATCACAAATGAAAGAAACTATTACACTTCCTATGCACAATAATAGGATAGACAAAGAATACCATGAACAATTCTATGACCACAATTGTGATAACTTAGATGAAAGGAGCCTATTCTTCAAAAGACACAATTTGCCAAAATTCATACAAGCAAGAGTAGACAACATGAAGAGGCCTGTATCTATTAAAGAAATTGAATCAATATTTAGAAACCTTCCTGAAGAGGAAACATCAGCCCAGGTGGGTTCACTGGTGAATTCTACCAAATATTTATGGGGAAGAGTCACACCGTTTCTCTACAATCTCTCTCAGAAGATAGAAGCAGAAGGAATTCTTCCTAACTCATTCTGTGAGGCCGTTACTCTAATACCAAAACCAGACAAAAACATTACAAGAAAAGAAAACTAAAGGCCAACATCTTTCATGAAAACAAAATGCGAAAATCCTCAATGACTAATTGAAATTTATCCAAAGTATGCAATGTTGGTTCTATATTAAAAAGTAAATTAATGTAATCCATCACATCAACAGGCTAAGGAAGAAATATCCTATCAACAGATGCAGCAAAAAGCATTTGAAAAAAATATAACACCCATTCATGATTAAAAACTCTCAATAACTATGAATAGAAAGGAATTTCTTCAACTTGATGAAGAACCTATAGATAATAACATTTTTAATGATGATGCTTTTCCACTAAGATCAGGAACAATCCTATATAATAAAGAGGTAATATGCAAATTGACTACCACATCCTCACACAAAATGGCCACCTGCATGTGGTTACAAGATGGCCATCACAAGAGGGCCAGTAGGGGAGGGCAGGTGGGGGTGACCGGGCTGGCAGGGGAGTGCAGTTGGGGGTGACTGAGCCAGTAGGGAAGGGCAGTTGGGGGCAATCGGGATGGCAGGGAGCAGTTAGGCATCGATCAGACTGGCAGGAGAGTGGTTAGGGGGTGATCAGGATGGCAGGCAGAAGTGGTTAGGGGCAATTAGGCAGACAGGCAGGGGAGAAGTTGGGAGCCAGCAGTCCCAGATTGTGAGAGGGATGTTCCAGATTGGAGAGGGTGCAGGCTGGGTTGAGGGACAGCCCCCACCCCCATGCACGAATTTCATGCACCAGGCCTCTAGTATAAGTATATTCCATTTCACCACTCCATTTCAACCCTGTACTGGAAGTTACAGCTAATGCAATAAGGCAAGAAAAAGATAAGAGGTGTACTATTAGTGAAGAAATAAATAAAATTGTCTCTGTTGACACATGACATGGTCATTTATGTAGAAAACATATATAGTCAATTGCTTTCCATACCAGCAATGAACCAGTGAAACTTGAAATTTAAAACACAATACTATTGCCCTGGTCAGTTTGGATCATTGTTTAAAGCATCAGAACTTGGACAAAAGGGTCCTGGGTCTGATTCCCGGTCAAGAGCACATACCTCATTTACAGGCTGGATCCCTGGCCCCATGAGGGCACATATGGGAGGTAACCAATTGATATGTCTCTCACATCAGTGTTTCTCTCTTCCTCCCTCTCTCTCCTTCCTGTCCAATCACTCTCTTTAAAAAAAAACCAATGGAAAAAATAACCTTGGGTGAGGATTTTTTTTAAAATACAATACTTTTGACATTATCACCTGAAAAATGAAATACTTAGGTATAACTTTAACCAAATTTGTACAAGATTTATGTGAGGAAACTAGAAAACTCTGTTGAAGATAATTAGAAAAATAAATAAATAAGTGGGAAAATATTACATATTCATGAAGAGGAAAACTCAATATTGTCAAGATGTCGTTCTTTCCAACTTGACCTGTAGAATCAATGGAAGACTAATCAGAATCCTCACAAGTTACCTTGTGGATGTAGACAAACTGATCTTATCTTAAAGTTTATATAAATAGGTGATAAGCCCAGAATAGCCAATACAATATTGAAGAACAAAGTTAAAGGATGGCAGTACCTTACTTCAAGATACAAGCTACAGTAACCAAGACAATGGCAAAAGAATAGACAAACTGATCAATAGAACAGAACAGAGAGCCCACTAAATAGAGAGAGCCAACTGCTCTTTGACAAAAGAGCAAAGGTGACACAATGAAGCAGGACAGACAACCTTTCCAACAAACGGTGCTAGGACAGCTGGGTATCGAAGTGCAAAAAAAGGAATCCAAACGCAGACCTTATACTCTTCAAAACATTATCTCCAAATGGATCATAATATATTTTTAAAACTGTATTTTAAAAGGCTTATTTAAGGACTATTAAAAATCAACTTGTTGGGGGGAGGTGGCTTAAAAAGGTGAAATTATTAAGCAAAATAAATAAACAATCAAAAACAAAATACAAAAATCTCACAGACACAGCACGGTGACTACCAGAGGGATGGCCTCTGGATAATGAGGTGTCAAAGCAGGTTCATCTGTTCTAACAGATGTACCGCTCTGGTGGAGGGGGTTGATACTGGGGAAGGGTGCGCATGTGTGGAGACAGAGGGATTACAGAAATTCTCTGAAAGTTCTACTCAATTTGAGCATGAACAGAAAACGGTTCTAAAAAGTATAATCTTTTTAAAAAGGAGGCAACATCGCAAAATTCTGCTGCTACCCATCAACAGCAATATTGACCCTTGATACAGTTTCCCTTTAATGTTCCTTTCCCAAAGGTGTCAGCCTTCATCTATAGATTTTCCTGGAATGCAACGCTTCCAAATTATTAGTCCTATTCTTATTTCATTACATACACTCACAATTGTTCCAATCAAGGCCCACCTTAATGTACATAGTTAATGCTTTCATTCACGTATTAATTTACTTATTAAAGTATAATCTATGTTCAAGAACTTTAATAGAGCAAAAATAGGATGTGACACTTGCTAACTTCTGCTGTAAGCTCATTTCCCACAGAGATAATAGGGTAATTTTCTTTTTCTAATGGATCTCACAGCTATCGGGCTTAATCAACATCCTTAATTCAGACACCCCAGGGCACTCATCATTGGTTTAGGCTTGGCACTCTTTTCCTTCATTCATTTCCACGTTTATTTATTGATTCATTCATTGATTGACTAACAATAACAAAATTGGCACATAAAATCCCCCATATCACCATAAGTACTTCGAAATTGCTAAGATCATCAGATGAATCTCTTTATCACTCAATGCATAATTAAATTCCTTGCTTCTTAGAAATCCTGAACTCATTGCTGATCCATATTGAATCCTTTTTGTTTAATGTGTCCATATGTTAAATAGGGTACAACATTGACCATGAACCCACCATCTTACCCCAGAACAAGACCCTTGACACTATCCACCATCTTCTTACACTCTCCCCTTAAAGCAGGGGTAGGGAACCATACAAGGCCCAAGAAATCATTTGGTCTGGTCCTGCCAATAAATACACTGGGGATGAGTTAATTAAATGTTTGACCAAATATAGCAGGCTAATGTTTAATGTTTAAGTTTGACAGTATTGTATGGGCCACGAATGATGTTCTAAATGTCCAAATGGATCTTGGCAAAAAAAAAAAAAAGGTTCCCTAGCCCTGCCTGGAAAAGTCAATAGCCAGGTCACTAATAGCAATCAATCTGAAAGTGATAGAAATGAACCTGTATCTTATTTTCCTGGATGGGCTCACTTCTGTTGAACTGGAATAATCTAACTTTGTTTTTGTTCATAATACATAACTACACTTGGTTAATAACTGGGGCTTTTATTTTCTTTAAATAGATACCCATTTCTTTTTCTGAAATATGAAAACCCATAAATTACGCCCTCCCATCCCACCCGAGAACATGAAGTCTGAACTTTGTTACTAAAATCGGTTTCAAGGCTTTTTATCCACACAGATGATAGCCAAGTTTTTCACGAAAGAAGAATAATTAAGTCAGGTATGATATATCTAATGTGTGGCATAAAAGCAGATTTTTAAAAGAATATAAGAGCATACACTTACATTTCCCAAAGTATATTAGTAAGCTATACAAGATTAATCATAAACCTTAAGTCATGCTACTGGTTAGTCAATGGCCCCAGATTGGCCCGATATCTTATTTATAGACTTTATCTAATACCAACACAAGAACATAACATGACTACTACCAATATCCTTCCCTGGAGTCTCTAACCACATAGTAAGAATACAGAACATTTTCCTAATAATGGATGTCACTTGTGCAGGACTGGATAAATTCAACTACTTTTTTCATGGGATAATTTTGCCAATAGTCCACATTAGATCCTCCTTTTTGTATGTATTCATTCATTGTTTTATTTATTCACTTATTGTTATGCTCATGAATAATTTTAACATCAATTTACTTTTCCAGAGAAAACATATGATCAACCCATCAACAACCCTAACTGCAAGCCACAGCAACCTTGAGAAAGGAAAACAAAGTTAAAGGTATCATTTACCTGCTATCAAACTATACTACAAGGCTATAGGAATCAAATCAGCATGGTACTGGCATAAAAATAGACACATAGATCAATGGAATAGAATAGAAAGCTCAGAAATATTGATCTATACAGTCAATTAATATATGTCGAATGGGGCAAGAACATACCATGGGGCAAAGATAGTCTAGTCAATAAATGGTGTTGGTAAAATTGATGGAAAAAAATTGAAAGTAGACCACCTTCTTACAACATATACAAAAATAAACTCAAAATTAAAAACCTAGGCCGGAGAAACCAAGATGGTGGCATAGGTAAACACCTAAACTGCTGCCTCACACAACAATTTCAAAAAGACCTAAATGTAAAACTCAAAACAATTAAAACTACTAGAAGAAAACATAGGCAGTAAACTGTCTGACATTTCTCCTCACATAAGGAAAAAGAAAAAAAATAAAATAAACCTGGGACTATCTCAAGCAAAGGAAACCAGAAACAAAATGAAATGAGAATCTCATGGGAGAACATATTCAATAATGACACATCTAATAAGGGGTTAATATCCAAAATTTATAAAGAACTCACACAACTCAACACCAAAAAACAAACAACTAATCCAACGAAAAATGGCCAGAGAAGCTCAATAGACACTTCTTCAAAGTAGACGTACAAGATGGTCAACATAGTAAAAGGTACTCAATGTCACTAATGAAAATTAAAACGCAATGAGGTCACCTCACACCTGTCATAAGAGCTATCATCAGTAAATCAACAAATAATAAGTGTTGATGAAGATGTGGAGAAAAGGGAACCCTCATGCTCTGTTGGTGGGAATGAAAATCCACTATGAAAAACAGTGTGGAGGATCCTTAAAAAAATTAAAAATAGAACTACCCAGCCACTCTCCTTCTGGGTATATAACTGAAAAAATCCAAAGCACCCCTATACTCAATATAGCATTATTTACAAGAGCCAAGATATAGCAGCAGCCCAAGTGCCCATCGTAGATGAGTGGATAAAGAAGAGGTGGTATATACATACAATGGAATATTACTTGGCCAGAAAAATAGAATGAAATCTTACCATTTGTGACAACATGGATGGACCTAGAGGATATTATGCTAAGTGAAGTAAGCTAGTCGCAGAAAGATTAATACCATATAATGTAATACAGTCAACAATAAAATTTGATTTTAATTTTTTGAAAAATGACTACTTTTTATGTATGGATTAATTTACTATTTAATTTTTAATTCCTGTCAGAAACACTGTTAAATCTACACATGAGTAATAAACATAACTAGTGCTATTATCTATCTAAATACTTATTCCCAGGCCACATAGCTCACAGCCTCATTAACCTTTTTCAAGGACCATGTTCACAAACTGCTTAGAGCATGCAATGAAGGATTAGAGCAAGATTTACCCTAATCAATATATTTACTCACTTGTTTTTCTCTCATATAATTATACTCAAAGAATAATTTGATCATTAATTCTTCCCCCACCCATTTTCCCTCATGGACCTCTTCTGGCCCTCCACCTCCCCTGCCCCAAACCTTCATTACCCTGTTGTTTGTGTCCATACATTATGCATATATGCATACAAGTTGTTTGGTTGGTCTTTTTTCACCCTCCTACCCTCCCCTTTCTTCCCTCTTAAATTCCTCAATCTGTTCTATGCTTCTATGTCTTGGGATCTATTTTGTTCTTCAGTTTATTTCTTTTTCTCTTTTTAATGAAAAAGAGTAAGACCTACCACTAATCCAGAACTGAAATACCCTTTCATACAACAGCTGACAAGCACTTTGTCCAAAGGGAGGGAAGTCTAATATATTTTTCTTTACCTAAAATGATTTCATCATTATCTTTATTTCATGACACCCACTCCTCACAGATCTATACTCTACCTCCTTTGCTTTTTTCTTTTTTTTAACTTATTAAAGTAACATAGGTTAATAAGATTCAAAGGTACGATTCTGTAATACATCATCTGTATATTGCATTCGTGTTTAGGACCCAAAGTGAAATCTTCGGTCACCATATACTCGACACCCTTTTCCTTATAATGCTCTCACCCCTTCCCTCTGGTAACCACCATACTGTCATCTGTGTCTATGAGTTTTTGCTTGTTTTTCTTATTTGTTCATTTGTTGCTTTCATTTTCATATCCCACATATGAGTGAAAGCAATATGGTCCTTAATTTTTTCTGACTTATTGTGCTTAATACGTTATTGTCAAGATCCATCCATCCTGTGACAATTGGCAGTACTTCACCTTTTTATGGCTGAGTAGTATTCCATTGTATATGTGCACTACTTCTTTATCTAATCATCTACTGAACAATACTTTCAATAATTGATCAAAACGTGAATTCATTCATTCATTTATTCACTTTTAACAATACATTCAAAACAAATGCAGGCCAAGATACTGGACAATAACTTTGACTAGTTCTAATATCTGCCTGTATGCTCACTGTCCAGAGATACAATCCCTTTTTGTTTTTCAAGTGAAGCCAGTCAACAGAATTGATCTGACCATACCCACTATCATACTCTTGACAGTAATCCATGCTTAGTCTTCCTTCAATCAGGCACTTATTTAAACAATTATTTTGCACGTAAGTGATTTGTTCCTTTTTAAAATAAAACCAACAACCAGCAACCAGCAACCCACCACCAATCCAAACTAACATGGTCTCTCATGGAATAGGATATGCCTTTTATGGGAATCACTAGGAGAGACTTGGTCTATTCAGGTTATGAAATTCGGTGCTTCAAGAAATAATAAAGTTATGATGATACCCCTTGTTTCTTGGCCATGTGCACTGACACCTTTTTATTCGTGCATTGCTTCACTTATGGTACATCTCACAGGCGCTGAGAACTAAAGCTCATGAACCAGGTCTTATACTCATAACATTGGCAGTGATCCCTTTCCCTCAGAGAAAATAACTACATTTCTCTTTTGTAATGAACAGCGTTTAATCAAAATCCTGGATTCACACATCTCAGAATATTCATCTTTTTCTGGCCATCTTTTTCTTCCTTTATTTAGACATATACTATTCCTTTACTCATCAATTCGCTAACAATAACACAATCGAATCTCAATAATCAAAAAGCCCAAAAACAACATACTTAAGTTTCACATCAGTTCCACTGACCCATGCTTGGCTCTTTTTCATATAAAGGTGACGCAATGGATAACCATTTTGCATCATAACCTTACTTCGAACGAGAAGACTAACAATTTTGTCCATCTTTCTATGTGATCTTCCCAAGGGAAATTAGTCTAATTTTGTTTTTATCAATGGAGAAGCACTTAAATGAATTGCAATGCAAAAATAAAACACAATGCAAGGCAGCCCTGAAGATGAATGAAACACCTTTAGTCTCTCTTACTGGAGTTTAGTCGTGCTAAATCAGATGAATCAGAAATCCCAATGTGGGTCTGTGCTGGGGTTCTTTGGTTTTATTTATTAAAACATTCATTTGTTACTTTGAGAAACTCAGGTAACATCCAGAAACCAACCTCCCAACCCAAGACTGAAAGCTGCGGGTACTTACATGAGTCGCTTCTCTCCTTACCCACAGTTTGGAAAGGCCAAGAACTTGAGGATCAGAGAGCGGTGAGATCTTCGGTGGTGTGTTCACATGGGAACAATGCAAACTTTCAATGGAAAGAAAGAGCCTATAGTTAGATAGTTTTTAATGAAAGTTAGTCTTGCAGTATTAGATTAATTATAAACTTGGTGCCTTTCCTACACTCATCATTGCGCAAGAATCATACACCTTATTTTATTGACTTATCTAATTTTTATTTTTTAATAATTCAGTGAACCTGAGGATAAGAACCTTTATATTCCGCAAGAATCTGCCTCCATACTCTGAATTCATAATTTCACAGCTCAGTGACTGCTTTGAGTGGACCCCACCTGTGCAAAATTGGATAAATGCAAATTTTTTTCAGCATAGTCTTGCCCATGATGCACACATTTTTCTGATTTATACGTCTAGTGATTATTTATTCATGTATATAATTATGCATGAAGTAAATTAATAATCTGCCCAATTTCTAAAGAATTTGTCCATGTAACTTTCTATGCGTACTTTACCCAAAGCAGGGTTCAATTTCTTCATCTGAAAAACATTTGCGCAATCATCATCTTTGGTTCATAATACATGTTCCTCCCTGGCCCTTACTCAGCCTTCCTTATAATAAGTCATCTATAGATAAATGCACTTCTTCATTGCCTTATGATAAGATATCATTATCAGTAGTGTGCTAACCTCTATCATTCATGAGCTAACCTCCTCAGACATGGAGGAGACCCTGAATACCCTGTCCACACGCGCAGAGCCCAGCCACATAACTGACCACATCCTCTTTAATTTTTACAGGAAAATTCAGTGCGAATAGAGTTGGATTAATCATATAACACCTTCACAATATTGGTTCATGTTTGGCCTTCTTTCAATGAGATAATTCTTTAAGCAATTGTTAATTTATGTATACTTTCTGTCCTTTTCAAATTAAAACAACGCTCCAAACACCCAAAAGAGCAACACAAATTCTTAGGTATATCTATCCATATTGTCATAATGGAGGGTTTCAGGTTTTGACCTGTTTATCTAAGAAGCCCAGTGTCTCAAATATGCACGGATAAAATCTATATAATTTCATATTATTAGTCCCTGGTGGGCCTCCCTATTTTTTTTCCTTTACATATTTCTTTATCATTCATGAGTTCACTTCCCAAAGAGGTCACCTCATCTTTTTTTGCAACAGTCCACAGATTTCCAGACCGGGACTAACTGGAATTCTGTGTCCAGACCCACCCCCACTGCGGGAGCAATCACTAGCTTTGCATTCCTTCTCTTCCGCACTCTAGGTCTTTCTTTACTGACTCACTCGCTGATCCAAAAGAATGCAATCGCTGCATATAAATCACAACGTGTCAAAAACAAGATCCTGGAACATTCCTACGATCTATCCATCTGCTCATGTTCCACAGAGCTTGTCTACTAGGTCCCTTTTGCAACAGTGTGTGTGTAGCACCTAAGGGCTCCCTCTCAATGAGATCCTTTTCAAGTTAAAATGATGAAATCAACTAACTATGTGTAAATAGGAATGAGAACAGCAAACATCTCTGGAAATGTATGAAACATCTTCCGTCTTTTTTAAGGAGTCATCAGAACTGAATTAATCTTTATATCTATGGTTAATAATCTATCTCCATCATGGTATAGCCACCCTTCGTTTATTAAAGATGTACAGTATTCTTTGAAATATTTCAGTGGACACCCATGAACAAATTTCCCTAACCAAGTATATAAATTTTAAATGTTACTCTCCTCAGTATTTAGTCTTCCTTTATACACACACACACACACACACACACACACACACACACATATATTTGTAAATATATATATATATATATATATATATATATATATGTATTTGTAAATATATATACTTATATTTGTATTGATCTCAGAGGGGAAGGAAGAGAGAGAGACAGAAACATCAATGATGAGAGAGAATGATGATCTGCTGCCTCCTGCAGGTACCTCACTAGGGATCGAGCCCATAACCTGGGCATGTGCCCTTGACTAAAACTGAACCCGGGGCAGGCCACACTCTATCCACTGAGCCAAACTGACAAGGGCTTAAATATATTTTTATTGATTTCAGAGAGAAAGGGAAAGGGAGAGAAAGATAGAAAAATCAATGATGGCACAGAATTATTGATCAGCTACCACCCACATACGCACCACAGGGGATCAAGCCCCCAACCTGGGCACAAGACATGACCAGGAATTGAACCCTAAACAACTGGTTCATAGGTTGACACTCAAATCACTGAGCCACACCAGCTGGGCAGTATTTATCCTTCTTATGTGGGTGGGTCATGGGCATGTGGATGAGGTATTCAGAGCTCTCACACAGGGCCCTGGGAAGTGAACCTATGAATAGATAAAGGTTAGCACACCATTGATATTGCTATGTTGGGAATGCAGGACATTCCACAGCTAATTTAATCATAACGAATAATGAAGATTTTGGCTGGTAACCTTTGTGCTTAAGCAGGCTTTTAAATAGTGAAAAATAAACATAAATCTAGGTATTTTTTAAATATTATTTGTAGAGTTATAAATTAGACATAAAACTTAGTTCATGTCATTAGCCCAAGAACATCATATTTTTATTTACTAAATTATTTAATTTAATCTTAAATAATATACTGAATTCCAATAAATTCACCATCTAACCCCAAAATCAGCACTATGATTAGCATAAATATATCCAAATGCCTTACATAGGTAAAGGCTAAATTGTCCTTTGTACTGAATCTTTCTTGACTGCATGAATGTAAATCCTTCTTTCATGGCATACTCTTAACAATGGCCTATGCCTAACTCTACTTCCTGTAGTCATTCATTAATTAATTCATTCATTCATACATCTAATTACTCACAGAATAATTTCACCAACTGTTCACTTCATAAAGTAAAGGCAAAATGATAAAATAAGCAGCAAACCAGAAGTACAATACGTGCTATTATGTACAGCTGTCTACATACATATTATGCAAAATGAAAAAGCCTGGGTTTTTAAAAAATATGGATGTCAGTTGTATAAAACAGGATAATCATTATCCTTATTTCATCATAAGACTCCTCACTGCTATGTGCTTTGCATCTCTTAAGTGAAATATGAATGTATTCATTCACTTATAGCAATGCATAATTAGGTCACATAATTATAACACATTACACAAAAACTTTGAATAATATTAGCATGTGATCATATGTTCACAGTAAACTATCTTAAATTAATCATTATTCTTATCATAGGACATATTCTCATCCTTGGTCTGTGATTATTCTATTTTCTAAAATTGATAATTAAATATTTATGCAAACATGTTTGTCCTTTTCTTAATAAAATAAACACCAGCAATCTACCTTCATTCCATAATAACAACATTCAAATACCTGTCTATTTGCTCCCTCTGAAAGGGGTAAAACCTTGATCTACTTCTTTGCCTAGACCTCAATGCTTCAGAAATATTTCAAACATACTGTCATAAACAAACAATGTGTGACTTTCCTGGTCTTCATTCATTCTTTCATTTCTTTCCTTACTTGTTATCTCATGTATAACAAAAAATAACCCAAAGAAAATAAGGCCCAAGAAAAGGGTCCTGAATGTTCCCTTTTTGTACCATGGAAGAAATAACTAGATATTTAATCAATGACCTCAGGTCATAGAGTTTAATCAAAATCTTTAATTCAAACACCTCAGGACACTCGTCATTGATTCAGACTTGGCATTGTTGATTTCTTCTTTCATGTCCCCATTTCTGGATTATGTGCACATGCACACTTTGCAATACAGCCAATATCCATGAATCACAAATGCCAAGAACGAAAATGACTATTGTAAAGATAAATCTATTCCCACTTGTCCCCCAGAGCTGAGTGCCTTTTTTCAGTGCCCTTCCAGGTTGCCTATGTGGATGGACCAATAGCTCTGTTTCATCTCACCATCGTAGTGACAGCAGGTTTCTGCTTGTATCTTTAATGTGTCCACAATGTTCAGAGGGCAGCATGCACAAGCAGGGGTCACCCACTGCTCTCACAAATGAAACCATGTAAGTTCTCCACCCTCAACAACTCAACAACTTCCATCTTTGCCAAAGAGGGATGTTCAATACACTTTGGTGCCAATCTAAAATGACATTTTGGGGGCCCCAAAAATGATTAATCATGGACTCTTGATTCATACTAAAGTAACATCCTTGGTCAATGGTGCTTTGTTATTGTGCGTGTTTTTATAAAATCATTGGCCAAGGATGGGACTATGGTCTGAATCAAGGTTTGAGATATATACAGGGTGAAGCAAAAGTAGATTCACAGATGTGAGCATGTGAAAAAGAATTTATTCTTGTATTAGTATTTATTAATTACTATATTATTTTCCATACTAACAACTAGAAACCTATTTTTGCCCCACCTTGTAATATGCATCTATAAGATAAATATCTCTCCAATTACTTAAGATACTTCCTTTAAAACACAGGAACAAACTCCCCAAACCAAGAGAAGATGAACTCTGGCAGTAAGTTACACGCATCCCATTAGAGAATGATTGAGTTGTGTGTACTGTAGAGCAATTCCAGACGGTCTGTATTAGATATTTTAAGTAGACATGACTTTGGCACTCCAGATCAATCATCAAACTGAATCATATTCACTATCATTATTGGTGTGAAAACTCTACTCCTTTTATTTATCAACTTATTTTATTTTTAATTTTGAGCAATGTAGTAAGTAAGCATCATTCAATCCAACATTCAACTCAAGTGTGAGGCTGGCAAGTATCACATATCACATGGCCGTATTATCCCTAGTCTTAGTCCATAGCCTAATCATCATTTTCACAAGTTTTACTTGTGCAGAATTGGAGACATTTAAAACCTACTATCACGGCACATCCCCACCAATAAAACTAGCTTTATCTTGTTTCATGGACTTGATTAACTTCTTTCATTTATTTAATTATTAATGAAATAATTTGATCATCTGTTTTTTCTAAAAATATATAGTATATATTTGATCATCATTACATTATATATAATACCATATGATATACAGGGTGGAGCAAAAGTAGGCTTACAGCTGTGAATATAAGAAACAAAGCTTATTCTTCTTTACTATTTATTAATTATTGTATTATTTTCCATACAAACAATTTTAAACCTACTTTTGCCAACCTGTATAATTTGATCATCATTTTTCTAAAAATATATATTATGTGTAATAAATATATAAAATATACTATATAAAATATAAACATAATAAAATTATATACAAAATAATAAAAACTCTCCAAATGAAACCTGGAATTGAAATACCATTATTACATGCAGTTGTCTCTACTTAATCAAAGTTTAAAAAAAAAACACACAAAAAAAAACAAAAAACTAGGTCCTATATTCTATACATGGACATCATTGGATATGGCAGGGCTAGTCAACCTTACTTCACATGAAATTCTTTTTCACATTTACCCATTGTTTGCCCTCTTTTAGGTAACTGAGATATCATCATATTATTCAATAACTAATAACGCATATAATTACCAAGAATCTATAGACCCTATACTTGAATACCAAAAATACTAACAACTGCCACAGGCTCATTATCCACAGAAATCACTGACAATATCCCTTTTCCTTTTAAAAAAAAATAAATTCAGCACACACATTTAGATTAAGGCAGACTGTCCTAGTACACATCCTCAGCCCTGGCCCCTGCTTATTTCTTTCTAACTGGAGAGTTAAGCAATCATTTGTTTATGTTTACTTACATTGTATAATAAATATATTAAAAAATATATTTTTTTATTTTATCAACAATCGGCAGCCTCCCATTGGCCCAGATGGCAACAGGGACACTTACGTGCATGTGCTCCAAAGGGGAGGACTGCTTTTACCTGTGAGATGGGAACTCACTGTAAACAAAATAGTCACTAATAATCCTTGTTTCATGATACTCTCTCATAAATGATCCATATGTGATCCTCTTTGTCTTCATTCACTTACATATTTATTTATTCATGCATTCATTAATTAACTTACATCAATACAACCCACACCCAGGAACTACTAAGACCCAAGAGCCAGATCCCCAATGGGCTTGAACTTCTGCTCTGAACTCTATTCCCTTCCAGTCTCTTCCTGAGAGTTTACGGTTTCACTGACATTGTCTATCCATTCACATTGATCCAAGCTCAACACTTTTCTTCATCTATTTATTTATACTTTATTTATTGACTGATTATGCATTATTGATTAGTTGATTCATGGTTTTACTGATAGTTCATTCCAGTGAATCACAAAACCCAATAATAAGATCTTTGAATACCACAGAGAGCAGTTTACAGGTTTATTTCCCACAAAACTAATAAATGAGACCTCTTTTTAATTGGACCTCAGTGTTGCAAATAGGAATTAATCAATAACCTTGCTTAATGCCCATGTATTTTACGACTCTGCATATTCATCGTTTACTTAATGTCTGCATATTTTAAAATAGAACAATAGTAAAATGAACCCACTATCTCACCCCACAATTAGAACACTGATAATACCTTATATCTCCTTAGGTGCTCCCCCTCAATGATTTAACAAACTATATAATTGTCCATTACAAACAATTTTAAATGTGGTGTGAAACTAAAGTGGAATATTAGGCAATTCTGAAAATGAATGCAGAACTCTCTAAATCTATGTTTACTGTATCTCAGTTGTCTTAAAATAGGCTAGTCTTAATCAGTGGTTCATTATGCATCCTCACTAGCGG
The DNA here is from genome assembly GCA_027563665.1 of Antrozous pallidus. Lineage (NCBI taxonomy): Eukaryota > Metazoa > Chordata > Mammalia > Chiroptera > Vespertilionidae > Antrozous > Antrozous pallidus. The sequence continues at coordinate 106,637,951 of CM050515.1, forward strand.
TCCATTCATGTCATTCTTGGACTTTACTTCTGTTTGCTGTAGCCACTCATTCCTTTGACAGAATCCTATGGACCATATGAATGACCTCCTCCAAACCAAGAAAATGAACTCCATTACTTACATGAGTCCTTTTGCCTCTTTTCGCACAAAGGTTCTCATCACTGGATAATAACCAAACCAGATGGGTTTACTGAATCTGTGGAGGAAAAGGGCAGTTTTTAGAAAATTGAAATAGTGTAGATTTTTTGAGAGAACTTAGCCCTACTCTTCCAGATTTCTCATGACCTCAGTTTTCATCACGTTCCATGAGCCTAAGAATGCCCCTCTTTTCATTTTATTTAATTAGATATATATGTGATATGATAACAACTGCTGAATCTTAATCCTAGCTGAAGAATTAAGAATAATGTCTAGCCTAAGTGGTATGGCTCAATTGATTGCACCAGGAGGTCTTAGGTTCAATTCCCAGTCAGGGGACATGCTTGGTTTGCAGGCTTGATCTCCAGTAGGGGGCATGCAAGAGGCGGTCAATCAATGATTCTCTCTCACTGATTTCTCTCTCCCTCTCTCTCCCTCTCCCTTCCTCTCTGAAGTCAATAAAATATATATGTAAAGAAAAAAAAGAATTAGGTAAACTTAGATCCTATTTCCAGACACATTCTCACCAATGATCCATACTTGACCCTACTTTATGAAGCTATTAATTTATCTACTCATGAAATGACATTACTATTTTCATTTTCTTTCAAAATAAATGCAAAATTACCTAAAATTCTATCACAGGTAACTGTCTCAATGCTCTTTACCCAAAGTGGGCAGAGCCCAATACCCTCATTGTTTGCCCTCTTTTTAAACTATCTTTTCCTTTATTCACTTATTATAATATTATCAATATTCATAGACCTACATGCCCCAGGAAAGAGTCCTAAATAACACTAACATCCACTCAAAGGAAAACAACTTCAAGGGTTTTTTAAAAATGATACTGATTAAGAAGAACTGATGTAATCATAATGCATCCTTAACACTGGCCCATCCATTGGTCTTCTTTAATTAGGTAGATTTGTAATTGATTGTTTATTTTGTTTCCCTTTTCTTAGCAATCACAAAAACAACATCAACTCTTACATATCTGCCCATGTTTCTAACCAGCATGGTGATTATGGGAAGTCAGCTCTGCAGAAACCATTTAATGAGCATTTACATCTCATTACATACTTTCATAATTAGTAACTATCTAGCCCTCTTTGTCTTTATTCACTGGTATGTGCCTTTATTTACCCATGAACCTATTCACTAACAAAAGGACTGGGACCTACGATCTACCAAAGTCAAGGGCAGGAAGCCCTTGTTAACTAAGCTACAAGCTCATGCCTCATGTAGGAAATTACGTTTTTAATAATTAATCTCAGAGTCATAGGGTTTCCCCAGAATATCTATCATGGATCTAGGATTGGCACTTTTTTTTTCTTATACGTTTGTTTATTGATTTATTCACTGATTAAGAAAAAAACTACTTCACATCCGTGAGTCACAACGAAGCAAGAATAATATGTAAGAGTATCACTCCCTTCGGTCCTTTGCCTAATTTCTCCCAGAACTCATCCCCGGGATTTATTTCCAATGTGACCCTCACTGCTGCACATAAGGGTCAATCCCACACTTCTCACGGCCATGCTTGGCCCCTTCTTCGGTTTTCTTTAATTTGGTGACACTAAACATGCAACAACAAAAAATCCAAGAATGTCTCATTTTATGTCATTAGCAGTTTTCTATCTTTCTTTGTGTTCTATCTCACTTGATTAGGAAACTAAGTCTTTATCGCTGGTAAGATGTATAAATCACTAGTGGGGAACAACAACATGAAGGCTTGCACAACTGGACAACTGGAAGACGAATGAAGCCCCATGTTCATCTTGTTTTAATGGACCTCACTTGTTCAAAAATGGATTAATCTAACGCTGACATATTTCACCAATGCCCATTGATGTATGTATTTAGCTGTTGGCTTATTCAGTATTTAATTTTATTAGATATGGATTAATTAAAATCCTAGTTTTTAGAAGGGAATTAGCAAGAATAAATCCATCATCAGCTCAAACTTAACATGAACTTAACCTATAAACCTTAAACAAATAAGGTTGGAGCCAAGACTTTATAGCCTTTATAAATAATTACAGATGAGTAATTATTTATAAACACCATTGTGGACACCAGCAATGAACTCTGAATTTATCCTCATAGTTGCTTTATAAGTCATGTAAATCACAAGTCCATGATCTGTCTGCTTTTAAGGCATTAACTGTGACTTATTCATTCCAAAGAAACTGTTCAAAAACTTTGGACTAAAATTAACACCTCCCAATCTGTTCATTACTAACAGGGATACCCAACTGGATTTTTGCTGTTGTTGTTTAATGAACTTAATGAATAAACTGGATTAATAATTCTTATCGTCATACACAAACTCAACGTTGGTCCACTTCAATTTTCTTATTTAGGTAAACATCTTCCCTTTTTATAAATTAATGTCTACACTTTAACAAACTTCAGTGTTTCAAAAACAGAGTGATAATAATCCTTGCTTTATCATATACACTCATCATTAGTCCATTCCTGCAGAAGGTTCTTTTGGATAGTGTTAACATTTACGCTTTACCCTGTGGTAATAGCCTAGCACTTTTTTTTTTATCACTTTATAGAAGCCAAGTGGAATTAATCATCATGTTTGATCCTTGGTCCATGCTTTTTTTTTTGTTTTATTTAATCATTTCTAAAGAAGTTTTAATGAGCAACCAAAAATCCAATTTCTCACCCACAAGTAGAACATTACCTTTCATCTCCCATTGTGCTCCTTGCTCAGAGAGTTCATAGCCTAGATCTTTCTCCAGAGAGAAATGTCTAAACAAACTATGCACATAAAAGAGATGAAGCAGGCTAGATTGTTTATTTGGAAGTCAAGAGCACAATAAAAAACAATAGAACTCAATTAACTCTAATCTGTTAATCCTTGGGTCATTTGAATCACCAGTCTATGTTTTGGGCTTTCTTGTATTTTAGCCTTTCTTGTAAATAATTACTTGTGTAATTATTTATTTTTAGTATCAAAATCAACATCTAACACATCACCATGCAAAACAAGAAAATTAATTACTCCTTAACCAACACAGTTTTTAAACAGACCTTGGATATACAGAATTAGAATCATCTCCATTCTAAGATAATGAGATATTATCATCATTGACCCATTTTGCCCTCTCTTGTTTTATTCATAAATTTATTTATTTACTACTTATGAACACTTGGAACAACTTTTCAGCTGAAGATTTAAGAACACTGACTATTACTTACATTTTCTTTACATACTTTATTCGCCCAAATAAGAGTCCAAATTATCATAAATACTGCATGATTAAGTAAACTATTGTGTGTTCATTTTGGAAATAGAAACCAACTACTTAAAAAATTAACAACCTGGCCCTAATCTGTTTCTCTCAGTGGTTAGAGCGTCAGCCCGAGGACTGGAGGGTCATGGGTTCGATTGGAGACAAGGGCATGTACCTTAGCTGCAGACCTGATTCCTGGCCCCAGCCAGGGCACAGGGCACATGTGGGAGGCCACCAATCAATGTGTCTCTCTCACATCAATGTTTCTTTCTCTCTGTCTCACCCCCGCCATTCCTCTCTCTCTCTCTCCCTCTCTCTCTTAAAAAAAAAAAAAAGTATCCTCAAGGGAAGATGAACAAAAAAACAAAAAAGAAAAAAACACTCTATATCACTTTTAATATCTCTCACCTGTGTAGAATTGAATTCCCTAGTTTATGAAACATTATCCTCAATTTGTCTGCACTTAGCCCTTTTTTATCCTTTAAAATATCATAAAATACCTATAATTCTTATCCAACAAAGAGAAAACTATCATACTTGTCAAGTATGATTGAAAAAACTAAAAAAGAAAACTACCAATACTTTATGTCTGCATGTTTATCGCTCACGGATTTAACAGCCTAAACTGCATCAATAGGGAAGTGTTTCTATAAAGCAGAGTGTATAAACTAATGATATAATGCTATTAAAATAAATGAAATAGGGTAGATATTTTTGTTTTAATGGCCATCAAATTTGCAGAATTGCATAATCATACATTCTCTTCATTAGTCCATGCTTATCTCTCTGATTTATGTATGCATCTATTTTTAATAAATCAATAAACACACATGAATCCACCACTCAACCCAAGAAAAAATTAAATTAAATGTATATTAACAGATTTATATTACATATATGTATAGGGTAGTTATTCATATACATATATAACATTAACATAATCATATATGTTTAGATTATTTTATGTGTTCATTCTCGAACATAGAGAACATCTCTGGTACATTATGTTTGAATTGGGTGACAGTTATGCCAAATGAAATGCATCGTCCTTGGTTCATGGCAGTCGCATCAGCGTAGCGACAATGCGTGGCCATTTTTCGTTTTATTTGGGCCCATGCATGTTTAAGAATACAGACACACTCATCACCCCCACCCAATGTGCAGCAACACTTACCATCACGAACGCTGGGTGGTCCATGGCTCACCTCTCACAGAGGTCAGGGTCAAGATCTTCCTCAGGAGACTTGCTCTGTCTGGGGCCTCCATTCTACGGATCGCAAGGCAGATAGATTAGGGCAGTAGTCGGCAAACTGCGGCTCGTGAGTGGACTAATGAGTTTGCCGACCACTGGGTTAGGGTAAAGCCACCCAGGTGTTTTCAACGGTCAGGTGAGCAGCACAGGCATAATCACCTTTGGTTCATGAGGAGTCTCACCACTGCCTCAAGAATAACTCTCGTTGGACATATATTTTCATCTAATAATTTTATTATTACAGTAAACATGCACAAACTCACCACCCTCATCAAAAACAAGAACTATGATTATGAGCTGTCTGTCTTTATGGTTCTTACCAAGGACCCAGCCTGGACCTTCTACTCAATAGACTCAGATATGCAGAGATGGAATAACAGTAACCTCTGATTCTATTTATAGAATAATAGAACAACATTAGAATTATAGAACAATATACTCTCGTTATTGTTTCTTACTTGTTGTTTATATTGCTTGTACTTATTTAATACAATAAACACATGAGCTTAGCCCTGACCCAGAACAAAAATATCCCTTAGCACTTCTATACCAATCCTTGCTCACCAGAGCCACAAGCTTTGCTTTGTTCTATTGCTTGAAATAGTCCACAATTGTACCCATGTGAGTTAATCTTAATCCATCATTCATAATTCATTGTCTTTATGGCCCATTCTTGACCATCTTTCACTTTGTCATTTATCTTTTATTACTCATCTAATTCATTGTTAACTACACAATAAATACACTTGAGGCCACCATTCAGTCCAACACTAATTACCATTCTATCCACCTGTTGGTATGCTTCCTCCCCACAGTCTCAACAGACTGGGCCTTGTTGGATTTAGGGGCTGGGGAGAACCAGATTATTCATAATCCTTGTTTAAAACCCCATTTTCATCGCTGATCCATGCCTGGCTCTCTCTACTCTCATTTACACATGCAATCATTTCCACCTCTTCAGCGAACACTCATGAAGCCCCGCGCATACCTGTCTACAACAGTGTCCCTCACACAGCCAAGATTTCTCTGGTGGAAGGCCCACTGCTCCCATCCTGTGGGACACAAAATTCACGAAAAGGAGGAAAATAGCTTAGACCCGGGGTCGGCAAGCTGCGGCTCGCGAGCCACATGTGGCTCTTTGGGCCCTTGAGTATGGCTCTTCCCACAAAATACCATTGCCTGGGCAAATCTATTTTGAAGAAGTGGCATTAGAAGAAGTTTAAATTTAAAACAGAGAGAGACAGAGAGAAATATCAATGTGAGAAATGTCAATAACTGCCCAGAAACCAAGGGGGCTTCTACTCTAACCCTTCCTGTCAATACTTGGCCAGCTTCCTGAGACATGAAAAATAAAATTAAATACATTAATATTGGCATATATACATATATATGTATATACACACACACACACATATGCCTATATATATATATATTTGTTTATAGATATCCTATCTAATAAAAGAGAAACATGCAAATTGACTGTACCAGCGAATCAGGAGCGGGGGCGGGGCTGAGCTGTGCAAGGGGCGGGGCCGAACAGCAAGAGCGCCTGGCCCTGGGGACTGAGCAGGGAAGCAGAGGCAGCAGCGGCAAGTGGGGGCTGGGTGGTCGCAGGCAGCCTGGGCTAAGGCTGGGGCGGGGTGCGGGTGGGGGCTGGAGGCGAGGCTTTAGGCCTTGGGCAGGCTGGGGGTGAGTGGTCAGTAAGACATCCCCTGAGGGCTCCCAGTATGTGTGAGAGGGCAGGTTGGGCTGAGGGAACACCCACCCCCAGTGCACAAATTTCATGCACCAGGACCCTAGTGTGTGTGTGTGTGTGTGTGTGTGTGTGTGTGTGTGTGTATAATGTATGTGTATACAGTGTGATACATTCCTAACCACACCTATGGGGATGTTGATATGGAGTCCTGGAGAGACTCCTCGCTGAGAGCCAGGATGTGGCTCCCAGCTCTGCCTTCATTCCTCAGTGAGGACCCACCCCCTGGCTCAGCCTCAGGTGGCAGTAAGCCCTCAGTCTCCCCCTCCCAACCCAGGTGGTGTAAAAATGCAAAGCATGAAGTTTCAGTGTGACTTCCCTGTAAGCAGCCTAGGAGCGATAATGTGGCACCGCCTGGCCCAAGCACGTTGTGCTCACAGCATGCGTTAGCATACATTATCCTGTTTGATCCTCACCACAGCAGTCCTGTGGATTAGACATAATAATCATAATTAGCCGATATTTATTGGATGCACACTCTCCACCAGGCACCATGCTGCCTGCTTTGCAAACTTGACAGTCCTCGATGGTGGGTCCAATTCAACAGCATCACTCCCCACCCGGCCCCCCAAAAAAGAATGTGAGCCTGCATTTAGGTGCCTAGGATATAGCAATAAAACAGACAATAATAAATAAACAGAGCGGTAGGAGATGGTCCGAAGACCAGCAGCTGACTCCTGAAGGACAGATTTAAACGGCAAGTCCACTTATATGTAAAATTTTTTCAGTAAATACTGTAAAGGTTGTTTTTCTTTCTTATTATTTCTTAATTACACTTTTTACAGCTTACTTTATTATCATAATACAATATAAAACACACATAGCATACAAACTATGTGTTAATTGGCTGTTTATCTTATTTGTGTAAGGCTCCTGGTCAACAGGAGGCTATTATTAGTAGTTAAGTTTTAGTGGAGTCTGATTTTTTGACTGTGTGAGGGGTCAGCAGTCCTCACCCCTGTGTTGTCCAAGGGCCAATTGTATGGAGAGAAATGAACAGAAAAGGGGATGATAAAAATAAAAGGAGAAGGTTTCAATAATTGTGGTATAATTATCCCAATTTTGCATATGAGAAAACTGAGCCTCAGAGAAGTTAAGTGATTTGCATGTGGTCACACAGCTAGGAAGACGCTCAACATGGGGGTCTTGCTCCAAAGCTGTCTAACCCTAAATCCAATGCCTGCCTCATCGCTGTAGCTCTTCCTCTCCTCCCCTCCCCAAGGCGCGCGTGCAGATGCATGGGGGAGGGGGGAGCAGGAGGGCTTGTCTGACCACCTCCCTCTCCAAAGGCAATCGCACACCCCCGAGTACCTGTTCCACTATCTATAAATGTGGGCAATTGGGCAATGATTCCTGTCAGGCAAAGACATTAACGGCCGTCTCAGTGAGAACAGGTATAGCAATTACGATGTCAATTACCATGAAGTATTTGAGTGCTCACCTACGGAAGACATTGTTTTAAGCACTTTAAATGTCTGAGTTATTTCATCTTCACGTACCCATCAATAAGGCACGATGCGAATCACCATATTGCAGCTGAGGAAACTGAGGAAGAGGTTCAACGACTTGGTCTGAACTCACAAAACTAGTCCACGGTGGAGCCGGGATGGAAACCCGAGTGTCTGAGATGTGGGTGACAGGGCTCACGCCTTCAGCAGCTGCTCAGAACGGACATGTGGAAGGAAAGCAGGTGTTCTGGTTTGTCCCTGAGCCCACTGTCCGATTCCCTCTTGCCTTGCCTCGCACCCCTTCAGTCCTAACGTGAACTCCTGGGACTTCAGCTGGACTTCATTCGTTATTCTGTAGGATGTGTGTGATTGTGACAAATAGGATGAGCGAGAGAAGGTATTACTTGAGAAATAAATTTAGAGTTCAGAGGATAAGGAGTCCAGCTCCCTGATGAACCAGGAGGCTGAGTCTGACATGGGTGAACCCGCAAGGAGTGCAGGATTTTTCAGGCACAATCACAAAAAAAAAAAAAGGAAAGGAAAGAAAAGCAAGCTAGGGTTCAAATGTTAGAGTCTATATTCACTCCCTGTGGGGTTTCGGGCAAGTCACGTGTCCTTCCTAGCCCTCAGTTTCCTTTTATCTCCTGCAGGACGGTAATTGTGATCATGGAGGTGGGCTGTGATGAGTTAGATGAGATGCAATTACGCCAAGTGGCTAGAAAAGGCCCGAGCGTGCGGCGAGGGTCGCGGAGTGCTCATCCATCCGGACAGCCAATGGGAAGGGAGGCTGCCTGGTGTCTCTGCGAAGGCGGCTGGGACTCAGAGCTGACGCTGATCAGCTCCAGCAACACAACTGGGACTGGGTCCCCGGTGACTGGCAGCCCACCTGTTGTCCCTGCGCCACCTGAGCCAGCCAGTGCACTCGGAGGCAGGACGGGAGGCAGGCGCTCGACACAGAGGAACCCTCTTCACTGAACAAGTAAGCCTTTCACCTTGGCAAGAAACTATTTCTCATCCATCCATCCATCCATCCACCCAGCACAGATCCCTCCTTTCCTCTCCATTATGCACAGAAATCAGACAAACCTGGGTTGGAATCCTGGGTCCTGCTTCCTAGCCGACCTTGGACAAGTCACAAACCTCTCAAAGTCCTCCCCTCTGCAAAGTAAAGGGAAAGTGCGACAGCTGGGCGAGGAAGGGGAGAGAGAGAGAGAGAGCAGACAGCGCCTGGCCCGAGCAATTGGCCATTAACGGTTCCTTCCCTCCGCATATGCCGAGATGTGTGCAGGGACAAAGCCGGGGTGTCCTGGGTGACAAACACTTTTTAGAAATTATCTGCCCCATTTGAGCAGTGTGCGGCCCCCCGTGGGGCCCAGGGCTGGCCTGTAAACGCCGCAGTTTGGGGTAGCGGTCCCACCTGGACTTCCCACGGTGGGGTCCCGGGGTTGGGGGCTGAGGAGGGGGCCTGGGATGCAGCAACGGCTGTCTGCTAGGGCAGAAGCTGGGCTGTGAGCCAGCTAAGGGAGAGCTCCCAGCCCGGGGGCCTTGCTGGGATATCTGACCCACTTAGGGGGTGGACTGCCTGGTGGACCGCAGCCAGCTGTTTGCCTACCCCACCCAACGCCCCTTTGGAGCTTTCCATGGGAGAGGGATTAATGCTGGCCCCTCCTGCTCGCTGCGCGTCTGGGATGCATTAGACACAGGGCTGAGGAGGTTTCGTGTGCATGATCTCGATTGCGCGCGGTGACCCTGGGAGAGACCCAGAGCTTGTCCCGTTTTCCATGAGAAAACTGAAACTCACTGAGGTTGGGTTACTCCCTGGGGCGAGGGTAGTCCAGCTGCAGGCCCTTGAACCTACAGCTGCGCTTCACTTCTGCGAGCCTGGGGCCTCCAGGCATGCAGGCCAGACCGTGACCGGCTGGGAAAGCAGTTTCCCGGGGATATGGGAAAGCTGGACAAATGTTGGACGGACCCCGAGGAAATGCTGTTGATTTCTGCACTGTGATAATGGCATTGGTTACGTTTTTAAAGCAAAAGCGTTCGTTTCTGCACTGTGATAATGACCTTGGTTACGTTTTTAAAGCAGAAGAGTTCATTTCTGCACTGTGATAATGACCTTGGTTATGTTTTTAAAGCACAAGGGTTAATTTTTGAACTGTGATGATGCCCCTGTGCTTATGTTTTTTAAAGCAGAAGAGTTGTCTTTTTTAGAGATACATACTGGAAAAGTCCTCAGAGATAACAGTTGATGAGGGGCGGGTGGGCGGGGGAAGGACAGTGGGAGGTCGGATGGACAGAGAGATGATAGCGACCACAGCTGGGGGACAGCGGCGTACTTCTGTGCTGTTTGACATCTCTCCTAATTAAAGGGTTTGAACATCAACAAGTGGAAATAAGTAGAGGACATGAGGTCACTAGAGAGGGCCCGGGGTCTCAGCTGAACGTGGGGCGGGAAACAGGGATCTGAGCCACAGAGAGCAGAGGGGGTGAGAGGGGGGTGAGAGGGGGCCCAGGCCTGGGGGTGCAAACCCCTCCAGACTGCATGGCCTGGGAGCTGGGGCTACAGGGCAAAACGCCCCCTAGCTGCCCCCAGATCCTCCTACCCAATGCAGATCCTGCTGTGCTTCTACCCACTTCCCCACACGCCTATCCCCATCCCAGGGCCTCCTGCACCCCCATCTCTCTACCTTATAGCCCCGCCCCATGCTCTCCCAGACCCCAGCCACCCTCCCAAGGGCCTCCTGGCCTGGCCCCTGTGCCTTTTCTTTGGCTGCTCCCTCCCCCAGGGCAGAGCTGGCTACCTGCTCTCCCTCCCCTGAGCTCTGCGCAGCCTGGCTGGGAAGAAGGCAGCCGCAGAGCTTTCAGATGATTTTCTGTTTTTATGCTTTTTCTTTTTCTTTTTTGCTTTTGGGGGAGGACAAGATTCGATGTTTTTGCCCTAACGTATGTGACAAGCAACCCTAGCTGTCCTCAGCCCCTCTCCTGCCCATCTCTCAGCCCCCTCTCTCTCTCCTACCAGGGGTATCACTGCAAAATGACTCACACAGGACCCCTGGTCCACCGCGGTTACCCCAAGGCCCCCAGGAACCCCATGCTCTCCACCCCTCCCTCTTCCTATCCCGCCTGCAGCTGCCAGACCCTCTGCACCCTGTTTCCTGGCCTCCCCCCCTCCCTCCGGCATCCCGCGCTTCCCACTTCGGAAAAGCGGCCCGGGACAGCTCCCGGCCCTCTGGCAGCCTGCTGCATTGCAGCACAGCCCTGCGAGGGAGGGGTGCGCTGGCGCCACCCCAGGCAGGGCGGGCCACCCCTCCAGGGGCCCCCAGCCCGGGGAAGGTTGGCCCCAGCACACTTCTGACGCAGTCTAAAGCGCCTCCACCAAAGTAAAACAGCCAGTCCCTAACTGAGGGCCTCCCCCCTCCTCAATTTCCTGGCTTAAAATGTGGCCCAGGCAGCCCCCTTGTGGCACTTGGGGGCGCCACAGACTCTCGGCTGGAGTCTGGAGAGTTCAGACCGTCTGCTTCCACTGCACCGTGAGTTGGCACAAATCTTAAACCGGCCCAAGCCTGCCTGATGCAGCAGCTTCCCCCCCTCTCTGTCCGCAGGCCCCCCCTCCCGCCCGCCCCGCCCGCTCGCCGCACTGAAACTGTTGAATATTGCTCTGGCAAGCAGACAGGTGTCTGGAGGCTATAGCAGAGGTAGGGGGCTGCAGAGGGGGCGTGAGAGGAGGGGGCTTCCTTGCAATGACATAGTTCCCATATCTCTTGCACAGCTAGGGAAACTGAGGTGCAGAGGCTCAGCGTGGGTGCCTGCGTCGGAGAAGGGGCCGGGGGATCTCCCCACAAGAGTGGGTCTAGTGGGGGGGGCCTGTTCTGTGGTGAGGGGCGGCCGGTGTCCACTGTCCAGCCCTCATCCCCTTCAGAGCCAGCCCTCCCCAGGAGGAGCTCTGTCCTAACTCACTGTCCACACAAACAAGCCTCAGCCCTCCCCATCTCCATCTGCAATCTGCTTGGAGGTGGGAGGGGGGAGAGGGGAGGGGGGAGGGGGGCGGGGGGCGGGCCCTCCCCATGTCAGGGTAATAACGCCATCCTCATAAGCCTCTGCCCATAGGTGCTACCACCTAATTCTGAGTCTGCCCTTCACACGGATTGGGCCACAGAGGAGCTGGGGATCTCAAGCACCGCTGGGAGGTGCTTATAACTAATCAATCCATCCCTGCCCACCCACGTCCCCCCAGCACTCAGCACAGCCTCGCTGAGCTGTTCGGCTGCAGGGTGTGTTGGGAGCTTCGGACAGACTAGGGTTCTATCCTGGCCTGGCCTCGCCACCAGCTGAGAGACGGTGAGTAGGGGACTTCGCTTTTCCCTGCCTCAGTTTCCTCAGCAGCTCTCACGGGGATTTCTGAGGCCAGGGCTCGGGACGGCTGCCGGGGAGAAGGGCTAGCAGGCAGCCCAGCACGGAGCTTGGCCCCTACCTCGGGCTCCATAAATCTCAGCTGCCATCAGCCCCTTGATCACTTGATTTACAGTGACTCACTCCCTGTTCTCTTTCCCCACCAGCCTGAGCCTCGAGGACAGGAAGCCCCCAGCATCCAGCTCTGTGTGCAGCTTCCCGGTCTTTCCTGCTCGGGCCTGGGCCCGGGAGAGGTAGGTGCACTTCGGTGGCTTTGGGGGAAGAAAGGGGGCTGATTCCCACAGTCTGTGGGTGGCAAGACACTGGGGCTTCTCTTCCTCAGACACCCCGTGTACCCCGGCCCTACTAGGAAGCCAGGAAATGGCAATGCAAGACGTGTCTTATGCCTCGGCCCCCCGGACCCCTCGGGCTGCACATACAAGGCAAATTCTTGCTTTATTAAATACAGATGTGGGCTTCTGTGTCGTTTTTACCGTACACTACATCTACTGTGAGCTCACGGGCCTAGGGCCGCCTCCAGCTGCGCCTAGCGGGCTTGGCGTGTGCCCTGAAGCAGCCAGAGGGGTCCCTCGGCCATGTACAGGGTCCCCTCTGCATCCCCTGCAAGTCTGGCGAAGGCCGGACCACTTTCTCTCTGGTGACGCTCCTTCCATGCGTGCCTCCCTCCCTGGTTCCCCGTGTCCACTGCACTAGCCTTCCAGAAGTTTCTGAGTGAGCTAGGCTTCTCTTACCCCCCTCCTTAGTCTCACTTCAAGCCAGGGGGACCCCCTCTCATATTCTTTCCAGCGCAAAAACGGAGCCTCAAAAAGGTGACTGGAATTGCTGTCTCACAGATAAGAGATTGGGAGTCGAGCCGGGTCTGCCTGACTCCAGCGGGAGGCCCCCAGCCCCACAGCGGCCGCCTGGGGGTCCCGCCGGGATCCCGGCGCGGCCGCGGCGGCCGAGGCTGCGGCAGGCGAACCAGGGCCGCCCGCCGGGGGGCTCCTGCGGAAAAGGCAGGGTTTGCATAGAGAGCTTTCTCCCTGGCAACTAGCACGGGGGCCATAAAAACCTGAGAGGGCTCTCGGGAGCCGCTCAACAGGGAGATCCAGAGCAGCTGGACGCGGGAGGGGAGACCCGCGCCCTCCCCTGGGCTCTCTGCAGAACAGCAGGGCCAAGGGGTCCCCGTCCCAGCTCCCTCGCTGCAGGGGCAGGGGCGCGGGACAGGTGTAGACGGCTGTAATTGGGACCAGCGCCGGAACCCCCCAAAGCTTGAAAAGGGGCTTGCTCCGCCGCACAGGAAGGAGGGGACCGAGAGGGAGCTGGCTGCCTGCAAAGAGCGGAGGGCAGAGAGGGTGAGGGGGCTGCATGAGCCACGGAGGCAGATGCAGAGAGCAGGGGAGGGCTCGGCAAAGCGGCGCCGCGTGCGAGCCCTGAGCGGGCTGCTCAGGCAGAGAGGGAGCTCCCTGTGACGGGAGGCATCGAGCAGAGAGGCAGGCCGGTTCTTGGCCGGAAGGCTGCAGCGCGGCTCCCTGCCCGGGCTGGCAGCCCACACGTCTAGGCCTCAGAGCAGCTCCTAAGGAGCTAAGTCCCCCGAGCGAGCGAGAGGGGCTGGCTGCAGAGGAGGCGGGCTGGGGTCAGAGCAAGGATGCACACTTTCCCCGCGTCCCCTGCCCTGAGCTGAATGGCAAAGGCACCGCTGGCTGGTGGAGCGCTTCTGTCACAATGAGGCAGTGAGGGAGAGGAGCAGAGAAAGGGGGTGAGTGCTCGGGGCCAGTGGGGGGGCGGCGAGAGGGGCTGTTCTGCAGCCAATTCCCCACCTCAAGGGCCAGGCCACCTGGAGAGGCCCAGTGCCCACTCTGGCTCCCCGGCTCACCAAAGCTGGCCTGCGTCCTCTGGGGAGGGGGAGGGGGCAACAGGCTGGTGGAGAGGGTTGGGGGGCAAGTAGGAGGGGGGGATCGGCTGAGTTGAGGGGATGGCTGGCTATGGGAAAAGCAGCGCCCCTTCCCAAAGGCTGGGCCGCAGCCACCCATTTGGCCGGCTGCTGGACCGTGACTCGGATGCTCTGGGGGCTCCTGAAAGCCCCCCATCCCAGGCCGGGGCCAAGGGGCCTGCAGGGGGATGAACGAGGCCAACTCTGCAGCCTGGGGCTGGCTGGCCGTGCGCATCCATGGGGACTCTGTTCCCAGGAACTCGGGGAGGATGGGGCCTTTATCAGGGGACCCCCGCTAGACGAGGCTGTGTTCTGCAGTTTCTAAAGGAGTTTTCTAGTCTTTGTTCCTAGAGCAAACACTCAGCCCGTGTGTGTGTGTGTGTGTGTGTGTGTGTGTGTGTGTTGTGTTTGTGTGCGTGTGCGTGTGTGTGTGCGTGCAAAACAGGCTGGCTTCAGGGCACAGCCTCAGTTTCTTGTCCCTGAAATGACCAAGCTGCCCTAGCTCACCCCTTGGGGTCACAGATGTGCCCCAAGAAAGATTTGAGGAGGTTGGAGGCAACAGGACACAGGGACAGAGCCCCTTGTCACTGCTGCCTGAATTGTCCCGCTGCTGACAGCCCAGCCTGAGGGCACTGTCAGTCAGCAGAGGGGTCCCAACCGCTGCCCAGACCCACCGTGGGGAGGCAGCATCGTGTTGTAGGTGGAGAGCGCAGGCTGGCTCCCCACGGACGGACAGACAGACTGCGGCCCCCCGCCCTGGTGCTGCTGACGAGACCGTTTGTTCTGGGGTGCTTTGCGCCATTGCTGTTGTTTAAATCTATTAAGTGGCTGATGCAGTGAACATGTTTGGCAAAGTGGTATTTACACGTGTGCAGCAGCTTCTGCGGCATTTCACGGCCGCTTCGGAAGAAGTCACGCACATAAGAAATCATGCCCAGAAAAGGCTTCTGGTTGGGGGAGACGGTGTGGCTCAGAATATGCTCAGGGTGGATGTGCAAAGCCGTCACCAGCTAGAGGCCTGGGGTCTTCAACCCCACGACGGGCAGGCTGGCTGGGGAAGGGGTCCCGCTGAGGAGGGGGTGGTCCCAGGCCCCTGTGGCCATAGCTCCCTAGACTGCAGATACACAGGGCTCCCCCCCACCCCTCGCCACGCCATCAGAAGTCAGGGCGTGAGGCTGGGGCTGCAGAGACAGGGGCAGCTGCATTTGCCGCAGAGAAACAGGCGGGGCGTTCGGGGGTGGCGGGGAGGGAGGGGGAGGAGGAGGACATGTCTGACCAAGCCTGGCTTAGAGTAAACAAACCCAAAATTCAGAGAGAGGAGTCTTTGTGCGCCTCGGCCCGAGGAAGTTCACTCCTGTAAAAAGGGCAGCACACACGCCGAGCTCCCACCAGGGCAGGCTGCGCCCGGGCACAAAACCCTCCTTCAGGCTGGGCCCGGCCGGCCGCGTTCTCTGTGAAATTGAGGAGCAGGCGGGCTGAGCCAGAAGTTCTTCCAGGAATTATGAACCTCTGCAGACTGTAACCACTGTTCCTTCCGAGCCGCCCCTGCCAAAGTCTATAAAATACGAGCCTGGAAAATCTGCCTGAAGAGCAGCCTGACATTTTATACAGATTTATTTAAAAAAAAAGGGGGGGGGGTGGGGTGGCTATCAGCAAACTTTTCAGGAGAAGGCAGTTAGAGCCAGCAGAGCAGCCCCCTCCAGACCCTCCCCTCGGGAGCTGGGGAACGGGGTCTCCCCGGGGGGGGGGGGGTCCGCGCCAGGCTGGGGGCTCGCATCCCCGCTCACATTGTCTCTGGGCCTTTTTGTCTCCTCGAGGGGCTCGGAAAGGGGCTGCCTCACTCGGGAGGCGGGGGGGAGGGAGCCTGGACGGACAGGGCTGCTGATTTTTTGCTGGGGACGGCGTGCTGGCGACTGCCCCAGGCCGGTCCTTTGTGTTGGTTTCCCTTGGAGCCCATGGGAGATTGTGATTACTGTGTTGCATATGGGGAAACTGAGGCACCGGACATCTCCGGGCTTAAAAGGACGTGCAGCTCTACATCAGGTCAAGCAGCTGGTTTTGTGTTCAAGATGGCCTGCCTCTGAGGGCGTTTCCCACTCTCCACACACGCCCCCCCCCCACCCACCCCTGACCCCAGGGAAACAAAAGGGACCGAAACCTTGATCATGCCTATGCCTTTTGTTCCCCCACAAGGGCGGGTAACTCCTCTACCCCAAGGGGGATGTGCGTTTGGCGTCCCAGCCCTCCACACCAACGCCTGCGTTCTTTCTAGAACATTCCACAGTCGCTCAGGTACAAGCACCACTCTCAACCCTGTCCTCTCCCCAGAGCTGCCACCAACACCCCAGCTGGTGGCCCTGTTGTCACATGCGAGGATACTTCTCCCGGCCTGGGACCAGTCCCAGTTCCCTCGGGGGGGGGGGGGGGGGGGCGCGCAGGCCATTTCCAGGCTGAAATGATGCCCCGAAAACCTGCCGCTAACACTCCCCACATGAGATATGTGGACCCCACGTTCAGGGCAGGGCAGTGTGGGACAGGAGGGGTGCCAGCCTGGCACCTCCCCGGGCGCGTGTTTGTGTGCAGTTCGACGGCTTTCTGAGCACTCACCGTGCCGCAGAGCACGCAGCGCCGACCTCCGACACTGCCCAGCGCCAGGAACAATGTGAGGCGGTTTTCGGCGATGGGACGTCAGCGGCAGGCGAGGCAGGGGCCGGCGGCCCTGGACAAGGGACAAAGGAGAGGGGCTGATTAACATGTAGCCGGTTTCCTGAATCCTAGAAAAATGCAAAACACTGTCTGGGGCTAGGAAGACCCATCAATGGGGCATTACAATTCTGGGGACCACGCTTTGCTGGACTTTTGAATACACTGGGTCTGGAAGACCGAGGGGAAAGGCGTGGAGAGGGGCAGGTAGCTTGAGGGGCTGCAGCAGCAAGCCCGGGGGCAGCGGGGGGTGGGGGGGTCGGGGGGGGGCTCGAGGCCCGGGAGCTTGCAGCCAGACCCTACAGGGTCGTACGTGCCAGGCGAAGGCTCTTGGACCTCGTCCCAGAAGCTCCGGGAATTCAGATGGAGGATTTAAAGCAACACAGCGATAAGGTCAAAATGGCATTTTAGAAAGACCACTCGGTGAAAATAAACTTTGCAAACTGTTTAGCCCGGCGATCCCAGCTCTGAGAGCCAGGGGGGAAGGAGCCGTGTTTACAGGTTTAGCCGCAGCGGCGCTCCCTGCGGGGTCATTCACCGCAAAACAAAACAGCACAGGACGCGGCCCACGGAGCTTTCTCCGCGAGGGCTGCAGCCGAGGGGAGTCACAGTCATTAGAACCCGGTTCGTGATCTGCCCTCCTTCGTCTATGCCAGAAACACTCACATTGTATGTGTTCATGCCTGTTTCTTTTCTCCTCTATTATAACAAGCACCCATGAACCTGTCCACCCCAATGATGGGGACTGCGATCAACGCTATTGTCCGTGCACACGCGTGCGCACTCACACACACACACACACACACACACACACACACACACGAACACACATGCACACACTCACACACACACACACACACTCACACACACACACACACACACGAACACACATGCACACACACACACGCACACACACACACACACACCAATGCACACACGGCTGGGATTTTCGACAGGAAAGGAGGGTCCGATCAGCCGTGGTGCGCACGTACCCCGGAATATTAAACAGCTCTTAAAAGGCATGAAGAGAGCCAGAGCCATTGTCTGCTGATGGACCCTGGTGTTTCGTGCGGGCCCGGATTCATCATGATCTTTTGTTCATAAACACTTTCTCATCACTGGTCGGGGCATGTCCCTGTTTCATGCTAATGTATGCATTCATATATTCATCTTCAATAATGCCATAAACGCTTGGGAGCCCACTCCCCAAATCCAGACATTAGCAATTACTCACACCTGCCTCCCCTCCCGGTCCCCACGGGGTGAGCACGGAGAGCTTCTGTGGCAGCGGGGAGGCGGCTAAACAAACGCCGGGGTGTG
Source organism: Antrozous pallidus (assembly GCA_027563665.1). Classification (NCBI taxonomy): domain Eukaryota; kingdom Metazoa; phylum Chordata; class Mammalia; order Chiroptera; family Vespertilionidae; genus Antrozous; species Antrozous pallidus. The sequence continues at coordinate 106,656,135 of CM050515.1, forward strand.
CACGGCTCGGGGAGCCGCTGTGTTGTTCTAGGGAACGGCGTCGATCTTTATCATCGCCAAGCGGGTTCCGGGGCGAAGGAAGGCGAGCTGTGCAGAGAGGAAACGCACGGGATGATATAGTTAATGCAGAAAAATAAGGAGAATCGTGCACTTCAGAGTTCAATTTCTATCCATATGCAAATGCACAGAAAAATATCTGCCACCATAACCCTGAAACCCGCCACGGCAGCAGTGAAGGGGGGGAGGGAGAGGGGAGGGAGGGCTCGGAGCTGGCTTTTGCTTTTATGGCAAACGCTCGTTTTCAGTAACGAGTGTATCAATTATCAATACATTTCTCCCCTAATTAAAATGAACATTTTTGTGAGGGTGTTATTTTCAAATACAAAAGGGCGGACATTTTGTCTGATGGCGCCCAAGTAAGGGGTCATATATCCCCAAAACAAGTTCTGCAGACACAGGGGTTCATTTTATCCCAAAGATCATCCCCCCCTTTTTTTTTAATTTCCTATGCTCCGAAGCTGGAGCGGGGGGCCTCTGCGTGTCGGGTCAGTGACAGGAGGCCAGCAGGTGTGTGCCTGCCGGGCTGTGCTTTCCCCCTCGCCGGCCCCCAGGCTCCCGAAGCCCCCTCAGAGCCGGCCAGCGGGTGTCTGCGATCACCCACTGGGGAGTACGCGTTCCTCTGCAGTCTTGCAGACCTGAAAGCTAATGCCCTGGCCCATGTCCTCGGGATTAGCGAACGGGAACATGAATGCGACATGAGATCGGCCAGGGACAGAAGGGGACATGGGTCTCAGGGGAGCAGCAACCACGCAGCTCACATGCGTCAATAGCCGAACGGCTTCCTGGCAGAGAGCCGGCCCTGCTGGGTCCCCCCACAGCGCGGTTCCCATGCGGAACCCACAGCTGCCATGTTTCCTCCCCGTCTTAACCCAGAGGGGCTGTAGCTGAAGGACACAGGGATTTCTAACGGCTCAGGTTCATGAGCATGGGGTCAGCCTTGCAGGTCTTTGCCCCCTTCATGTCCGCTGTAGGACACGGCACCCCTAGCCAGCATGGGGGTGCATGCGCCCACTGTCGTCTCCTGATAAAGGCCCCGAGACCCCAAGGGCACCACACTAAGCCAGCTTCGAACCCAAGTGAGTCTCAACCCTCCTGCATCTGCACGTAGCAACGACAGATTCCCTCCTCCTACACAGAGGGGGGCCTTCTAGAACGTTCCTCCCCACACAAGAAGCTCTGCAGCCGATTACACAGCATTTTATTCCTGGATAGGCTAGTCCGGTGTCTGAAATCGTTTTTCAGATGCAAAAAAATATTTATAATAAACGAAAATAAAATGTCATACCCAGATCGAGGTTACCTGCTCCACCTGCAGACTGGGGCGACTGGCGGTGCAGACGGCCAACTCCTCCTACGGAAACCTAGGCACTGTCAATCAAGTTATTGCAAGAGAAGTCCCAAGGGACCCAGGACTGACCCCCCGGGTCCCTGTTCCCCTTGTCTTCCCTCTGGCTTCTACCCAAATGAGAAGGGCTTTCCAAGGGACAGTTAGGGGACAGACCCACCTAAAGTAAGAATCATTTTTATGTGTTGCGTACCTACTGCGTGCCAAGCATTTCATGTTTTTTAAGGCAGCAAGGCAATACTTAAAGCAGAAGGAGGGGGACTGATAGTCACTGGTTCAAGGTCACTCCCTCCTCCCAGGGGATCATGCCCCTGTGCAGGGCCCATAAGCCCCAATCACAGCTGCCAGCACCTTTTCATATCAAAGTGAGAGATTTCCTATGACAGGCAGATTACCTATGACAGGCAGAGGAATTGCAGGATTCTGGATGTTTTACTGTATTATCTTACGACTGCAGAATCCCCACCTCCTCAAGGCCCCTCCCTCCCCAGAAAGACTGTCAGTGTAACAGGGCAGCATCCATACCTGTTCCGCTGGGGGGTCAGCGGAGGAGGTCCCTGCACCGCTCTGGGTAGGGGTGCCGCACCCTGGCCTCAGGAACCCACCGACTCGCTGCCCTCCAGGGGGCAGCGAGCCTCGGCTGTGGAACCAAAGGCTCAAATTAGTTCCATTCTGAAGGGTTCACATATTTACAAATTGTTCAAATATGTAAATCAGAAAAAAATAAATCCTTTTCAGACCTTTGATTCCATCCCAGGCCAGGCATCTTCTCCCCTCTTAGGGAAAAACCACTGCCTCGCCTCCGGCCACCTGGGAGGAAAGAGAAATTACTCATGGGTCCAGCCAGGACACAGCCCACCTGTCCCAGCCTCCTCCTCCTCCTCCTTCTCTTCCTCCTCCTCCTCTTCCTCCTCTCCTCCTCTTCCTCCTCCTTCTTCTCCTCTTCCTCCTCCTCTTCCTCCTCCTTCTTCTCTTCCTCTTCCTCTTCCTCCTCCTTCTTCTCCTCTTCCTCCTCCTTCTCCTCCTCCACCTCCTCCTCCTCGTCCTCCTTCTTCTCCTCCTTCCCTCCTCTTCCTCCTCCTTCTTCTCTTCCTCTTCCTCCTCCTCCTTCTTCTCCTCTTCCTCCTCCTTCTCCTCCTCCTCCTCCTCCTCCTCCTCCTCCTCCTCCTTCTCCTCCTCCTCCTCCTCCTTCTATTCCTCCTCCCCTCCTCCTCCTCCTCCTCCCCTCCTCCTCCTCCTCCCCTCCTCCTCCTCCTCCACCTCCTCCTCCTCCTTCTTCTCCTCTTCCTCCTCCTTCTCCTCCTCCTCCTCCTCCTCCTCCTCCTCCTTCTCCTCCTCCACCTCCTCCTCCTTCTATTCCTCCTCCTCCTCCTCCTTCTTCTCCTCCCCTCCTCCTCCTCCTCCACCTCCTCCTCTTCCTCCTCCTTCTTCTCCTCCTTCCCTCCTCCTCCTCCTCCTTTTCCTCCTTCTTCTCCTCCTCTTCCTCCTCCTCTTCCTCCTCCTTCTTCTCATCCTCTTGCTCCTCCTTCTTCTCTTCCTCTTCCTCCTCCTTCTTCTCTTCCTCCTCCTCTTCCTACTCCTCCTCCTTCTTCTCCTCCTCCCCTCCTCCTCCTCCTTCTCTTCCTCCTCCTCCTCCTTCTTCTTCTCCTCTTCCTCCTCCTCCTCCTCCTCCTTCTCCTCCTCCTCCTCCTCCTTCTCCTCCTCCTCCTCCTCCTCCTCCTTCTCTTCCTCCTCCTCAACCTCTTCCTCCTCCTCCTTCTTCTCCTCCTCCCCTCCTCCTCCTCCTCCTCCTTCTCCTCCTCCTCCTCTTCCTTCTCCTCCTCCTTCTTCTCCTCATCCCCTCCTCCTCCTCCTCCTTCTCCTCTTCCTCTTCCTCCTCCTCCTCCTCCTCCTTCTCCTCCTCCTCCTCCTCCTTCTCCTCCTCCTCCTCCTCCTCCTCCTTCTCTTCCTCCTCCTCAACCTCTTCCTCCTCCTCCTTCTTCTCCTCCTCCCCTCCTCCTCCTCCTCCTCCTTCTCCTCCTCCTCCTCTTCCTTCTCCTCCTCCTTCTTCTCCTCATCCCCTCCTCCTCCTCCTCCTTCTCCTCTTCCTCTTCCTCCTCCTCCTCCTCCTCCTCCTTCTACTCTTCCTCCTCCTCCTCCTCCTCCTCCTCCTCTTTCTCCTTCTCCTCCTTCTCCTTCTCCTCCTTCTCCTCCTCCTTCTCCTCCTCCTCCTCCTTCTCTTCTTTCTCCCCCTACTCCTCCTCCTCCTCCTTCCGCTCCTCCTCCTCCTTCTCCTCCTCCTCTTCCTCCTCCTTTTCCTCTTCCCCCTCTTCCTCCTCTTCCTCCTCCTTCTCCTCTTCCTCCTTCTCCTTCCCCGCCTCTTCCTCCTCCTCTTGAGGCCCCAGTGCTACCAGCAGCCCTACTGTGTGCTGAGGGAGAGTGGTCAAAACACTATGAGGGCCCCCCAGGAGGTAGGTGGGGTTCTCAGGTGAGGGCAGGGCCACCAGCCTGGGAAGATGCTACTGACATCAAAACTCAGAGACCTTAGAGTTTCCCTCAGAGTTACCCAGAGGCTGGGGCCCGACTCACATGAACTCTGAAGTGCATTTGCTGGAGAGAGAAATGGGGGTCCAGCAAGAACAGGGAGCTGGACATTGAGCGCCAGGGTGGCGCTCTACATGAGTGGCTTGAGGTGCGTCCTGGGCTTCAGATTCCCCTCTGGAAAATGGGGGTACCAAAGGTAACACCTTCGTGGGTTGTTAGAAAAAGTAAGAGAATTAAAATAGTGCCCTGGCCAGGCTGGTGTGGCTCAGTGGTTGAGCATCAACCCATGAACCCAGACAGGGCACATGCCCAGGTTACAGACTCAATCCCCAGCAGGGGGCGTGCGGGAGGCAGCGAAAGAGAGAGATGTTTCTCTCCATCCCTCTCTCTTCCTCTCTCTCTAAAATCTATAAAAACATAGTGGGGGGGGGGGGAGGGACAAAGCCTGCCACAAAGTAACCACACAAGCAGTCCCACGGAAAGACCCAAATGCAGCCATGTGGGCAAAACGGAGGGTTGTGATTTTAAATGCATCCTGTGGAAAATGCATGCTGGTCACACAGCCCGGACTTGCATCTTAGAGACATTCATTTATCCGATAACTTTCTAGAAAGAAGCGCAGTTCCTGTCCCCCAGACGGTTCCTGTCCCCCAGACGGTTCCTGTCCATCAGACAGGAGCCGATCCTCTGACTACAGTGACTACTTGCATCAAAGGTAAGATGCGGGCCGGAGGTCCCATGCTGACCTCCCCCAGGGGGCCTGAGGGAAGAGGGGATGGGCACTTAAGGGGGTGGACCGGCCATTCGGAAGAAAGGTTAAAGCGTTCGTTTGGTGCTCAGTGTCTCTGTTCAAATACTCAGCGGCTAGAATTAGCAGGTCCTGGGCCAGCTGTCCTGTCCCTCCAAATTAGCCAAAATGAATTGGGAATGACCCCATGAGCTTGTCAGCAAGGGAGAGGCAGACCCTGAGACCTCCACTCCTCTGGTCTGGTCTCCCACTGGTCTATGAGGCTGATCATCATGGCCACGGAATAAACTAGCCCTCTCTGGCCCTGAGAACCTGTGGAGGTCCCCAAATGGCCACTGCTCCCCCATGGAGGGCTGTCTGCTATTGCCACCTCCCTCCGTTGGGGGAGAGAGGAAAGTCTGGGTTGAAAGACTGCCCGTGCCTCCTCCTTCCTGAATTTAATGCTGGAAAACGGGGAATACACCCCCTTCTAAGGAAAGCCGTCAAGTCATGGACTGAGGACTGAGGATCCGGCCTGACACCTAGCAGACACCTCAGGAAACATTAGTTTTAACTAAAAAACTGAATTACCCGTCTGGACATCACGGGCCTCCTGCATCTGCACAGCCCGCCCCTCCCCGGCCTCATCACCCGCCACTCAGCGGCGGGGTGTTCAGTAGTGGCCTCGCCCTGACTCGGTCCGCTCCGTCGAGGCAGGCCAGCGAAAACTAGAGTCGCACCCTGTGTGAAAACGTTCTCCGATTCTCGCCAGCTGCCATTTGAACAGATGGTCACAAAGTAGTGACACGGGGGCCTCACGATGAAACAGGGCCTGACTGTGCCCATCTCCCCTGGGAAAGAGGGGCTCCTCCGTTTTTAAACGGGGACCCTGAGCCTGGCCTCTGCTCCTCCCAGGTGTCCCCTGCTCTAGCCTGCAGCTCCTGGCCACTAACACCCCCCCCCCCGTCCCGCTAGAAGAAATGACCCAGCTGGTGCTCTCCACTGTGGCTTCGATGTGGGGGCCTCTAACTAATTGAAATAGAAGGGACCCTTATTTCTAAGAATCAAGGCGGTGGGGGGGGGGCGGTCCCGGAGTTCCACCTGCTCTGCCAAACCCCTCCCTTCACCAAAGCTCCCCGGGGTCACCCTTTGAACACCTCTCAGGACCCCAAAGTGACGGGAACAAAATGAGAAGACCACCACCCAGCCCCCCTAGCAGATCCGGGGAAACAGGGTCGCGGGGGAGCGGGGCGCCCTGAGAGCGGGCGTGGGCCCAGCTGGCTGGCTCCTTCCCTTACCCACTTGCCTTGAAAGGCAAGAGCAGCACTGGGAGCAGCTCATTGGCCCGTCTGATTTGGGCAGCTTGGAAGGGCTCTCTCTGTGACCCCTCTCCCCCTCCCAGGGTTATTCTGGGGAGAGTGATCCAGCTACCCCCTGGAACTGCCAATCAAGGATGGGGGCAGGGACTTGGCTGCAGGAACACGGCTGGGTCCGGGGCACTGCCCTGCACCTTGAGGAATTGTGAGGGTCTTCAGGGACCCTTTCCAAGAGCACACCCCCCCCCCCAGCCCAGGCTAGTTTGGAGTTGGGGGTAATCCCACCTCTGCCAGAACTCACTGTGTATCCTGAGTCACAGTAGTGCCACTCCAGAGACTCAGTGTCCCCAATAAAACCCAAGGCGCAGTGGGGCCTGACAGTCACAAACCCAGGGGAGGGGAGGGAAGCCTCGCAGCTAGGGGTCAAGGTAAGGAAGCTTTCTCATCTCTAAGGCCCCGAGGTCTCTAGCCACAAGCCAGGCAATTGAATGGACAATGCAGGGGGCTGGAAGGGAGGCACCCAAATGTGAGTTGTGCCAGCCCAGCAGCCCCCTGAAAGGGCCACAGTCCACTGGGACCCTCCTCATGGGTCCCCAGAGAGCCACCGCTCTCTGTGCCTACTCCCAACTAGGAAGCTAAATGAGGAGTGACCACAATCATTGTCCTTCACACCCAGAGGGCTGCGTACATCCCGCAGGCTGGCAGTGTCTTCGCCTGGTGCTGGCCCTGATCCCCACCCTGGTAGCCCAGAGAGCTAGGGCCCCCTGTGAAGTCGGGGGTCTAAGAGGCCAGAAAAGGGGAGCGTGGAACAGAGACTCCCAACCCCCCTCTTCTCCCTCCGCCCTCATATACGCCATCTCTACCTTCCTCGCAGCAACTGGGCCTCCCCCCCTCCTCCTGTGGCCTCACCTCTCCCCTAATTCCCCCGCCCCCCGCTCTTAACCCAGCCAGGCTCAACTCTGCTCCTAAATATCCTCTTGTCTCCTCTTCCAAGCTCTATTTTTAAAGTCAGATTTCCTTTACTGTACAAGTGAGCTGACGGGCAGAGGTATTTGCTGAGGGATTGGCCCCCCCGCACACCCTCCCCCCCAACACACACACCCAACCCTTCATAGACACACGTTGGCAGCCCCGACCCAATGGGTCACTTGCTGGGAGACAAGCAGGGAGCTGTCCTGAACAAGAAGGCTGTGGGCACGGCAAGCGGTGAGGCCAGGGTGTCTGTCTGTGGGTGCTGGGGGTAGGGGGTCCGACTCAAAGACCCCAAACCAGGTGCACTCAATCCTGACTTGGGAGCGGGGTATGAAATGTGAATTTCCAAATCAGTAGATTTTTTTTTCAATCGTCCTGTGGCTTGAGACCTCCATATAGATGAAACGACATTCGTAAGACTGAGAGGCCAGAGAAGGGGCAAGGCAGCTGTGGGCATAGAGGGATAGGTTTGAGGGCAGGGGAACCCCCACCTTCTGAAATGTCGGCCCAAAGGCCCCACCAAAGGATGGACAGCTGAGCCCAGAGAACCCTGAAAGGATACGCTCTCACCAGGGATGGAAGGGAGACCTCCCAGCCTTGCTCCCCAAAACCCCACGCTCACCTCCAGCACGGCTTGTCACTGTGAGGGCATGGTCCCACCTCCTTGCTGGCGACCGACGTCCAGCAAGGCGAGTCCGCCTCCATTTCTTGACCCCAGCATCCAGTGCCCATCCTAGAAAAAAGAATCAGGACACGCCGCTGTATCAATTAATGAACTGTACCCAGGGGTACCCGCTTAAAAATATAAAGAGACCTGGAGACAATAACATGGAGATTGGTTTGGGGGCAAGAGGTAGGAAACCAAGTCTTCCTGGGAAGTATGAGGAGGAACGGGGCGGGGGGGGGGGGGGGGTGCTAAAACTTAGGCTTTGTGTCCTAAGTAATGAAGAGCAACGTGCAAAGGTTTTTCAGCTCAACAAATACTTTATGCAATTTTCATTCCATGCTCAGACCTTCGGGTTTTGTGTTGGGGACATGAAATAGGGAAGGTTTTAAACTGAGAATACCGCCATAAATTGTGATCAGGCTAAGATGTCCAGGTATTTTGTCAGTGATGGGAGATACTTGAAGAGATTTTAGGCAGGACTTTCATGAATAGCTATGGGGGTTTGGAGGGAGAAATCTGGACTTTATATGTTGAGAAGTGACAGAATCAAACTTTTAAATCATACTACAGAGGTTGGGTTCTTGCCAAAGGATTTTAAGAAATGTGATGGGGAAGATTTTGCTTGTGGGAGATAAGCCTGCAGATAAACATGATAAAATGTATTTTCAGGCTAATGGCTTCAGATTCTTACATTATAGGCAATAAGGAAACATTGAAAATTATAACATGAAAAGGAACAGCCACAGATTTAGGCATCATGCTAAAAACATTTGGACTTTATGGGTTGAGGGGATGCTCATGTCTGACTTTGGGAACATGCCAAGAAAGATTGATTGCTCTTGGCACCAATGCTCAGAGATTTCAATCCGGGGACTCCCATGATCAACATTGGGAGCATGCAAAAATATTTGGAATTTATTCCCAGGCACTGACATGATTAGATTCTTCCACACGCATAGAAATTTGATTTGAGCCAATAAAGTTTCTAAGAGAGGGACATCATGATTTTTTTGGTATTTGATAAACAGTATGCAGTAAAATTATAAAATAAAATTCGCATTTTATGCCAAGAACTTGGCCTCTTATTCCATAATTCCACAACTGAGAGAGGGAGTATGTGAGTTTAAGGCAGAGTTACAGGATCAGATTTTATATACTGTGCTAGGAAGTGTGAATTTTATTCTAAGGGATGACAAGATCGAATTTTTATATCATGCTAATAAGTTTGGATTTAAGCCAATAAAGGCTTTAAGAGAATGACGGGGTGAGATTTAGGTTTTTTTATAGACCAGTCTGAAGATAAATTACATGGTAAAATGTTTCATTTTATGTTAAGTAGTTGGGACTTTATGTTACAAGGCAATGAAGAAACCTTGAAAAGTTTCAAATTGAGTTACATGATCAAACTTATGCATTTCAGCGGAGCTACAAAAGTGGATTTTTATGATAAAGATAATATGATCAGATTTTTATAACACGCCACGGAGATGAGATTTCATGTGAGGGCTGAAGGCATTTGAGCATTTCATTTCAGGGAGGAGTCTGATCTCATTTCTGAACCCTCAATGCAGAGGCACTGGGATGTTAGCCAATATTGGGTTTTAAGGAGTGACTGATAAAGAGATTTGTCTCCAGGGGAATTCGCTGGCAAAACAAATTTTATGCTAAGGTGTCTGGATCTGATGAACCAGATACTAAAGAGCATGGACAGCTCAGAGGAGGCACACTTTGGCACAAGTGCATCCACTTAGTAGTTCATGCTGAGGGACTGCACAGCAAGTCATAGGTAGGCGGGCAGGGCTCATGTGAAGGTCATATGACTGAATTCCCATAGCATGCAAAGAGGTTTAGACACTATTTGGAAGAATGACAGGGTCACATTTTTGTGCCTCCTAAGGAATTTGGATTTGGGCCATTAAGAAATCTTAAAGGAGGCCTTGGCGAAATTTCTGTGTTTGATAAGAGCAGTGTGCCTAGAAATTATAAAATAACATGTTTATTTTATTCCAAGGAGTTCAGATAATGTCTTAAAGGTGATTAAGAAGTATTATAGGCTTTTACAGAGAAGTTACAGGGCCAAATTAAAGTATCTTGCAAGGGAGTGTGACCTTTTGTTTCGAGAAATGGCATGGCCAAATTTCTCTATCATGCTTAGAAGTCTGGAATTAAGTCAGTAAAGAGTTTAAGAAGTAGTTAGGTAAGATTTTGGGTTCTATAGCCATCAGATGGCAAATAAATCACATGGTAAAAAATGTTGTTGTATAGCAGGTGATTGAAATTTCCTATTTTATAAGCAGGAAAGGAAACATGTGCAAACTTTAAAGAAGTTATGAGATAACTTACACATCTTATTAAAAGTTTAAGCTTTGATGTTAAAAGAATAATTAAGATGAGATTTTTTTATGACATGCTGGGGATATTAGGCTTTAGGTTGAGGACAAGAAAGTTGAAGGGTTTAATCAATTATATCATCAAATTTGTAAATATATTTATAATTGTAGACTTTATATTAAAGAGGGGGTATATATGTAGTTTTTTCATAATCTTGCTAAGGAGCTTGAATTTTAGCCAAGAGTTTTAAGGAATTTGATATACTAAAATTTTAAATCAGTTAAAATTTTAAATATTGCAATTTTTAATATTAATAGGAAACCTTGAGATTCTAAATTTTAATCAATTTAAATTTATATTAGCCAATGGTTTTAGGACACGAGATTTTTACCTTTTGTCAATTTTTTATTTGAAATAATAGCCAATGAATAGTTTTAAGTGTTTTTAGTGAGATGCTGAGGTTTTATATTTTAGCCGATTTAAATTTTTAAATTTAAAATTTTAGCCAGAAAAGGGTTTATGGGTCTTAAGAGATGGACTGAGATTTTTATTCCTAATAGAAAATTAGGTGAATTACTTAGTCAAATTTAGTATTTCAATTAGAACTTTATACCAGAGACTTGGAACTTCAAAATAACACATAGCTTATGGAACTTTTTATGAAGAGAAAATAAGTTAATCTATGCAAGGTATTCTGTGTATGTTGCTATGATGGAGATGCTGATGGTGGTGGTGGTGATGATGATGATGAAGAAGATGGTGATGAGGAGATCTTATGCTAAAAAAAATGTAATATCTACCTTGAGAAATAGCATGATCAGAATTTTCTATTATTCTATGGCCTTAAAATTTTAAGCCAGAAAATGATTTGGGGGAATTTGTGTGTTGGAAATTTTATGCGAAAAGATTTGGACTTAATAATATAGACAGTAAATAAACAACAAAAGTTTTAATCAGAGGTTCTGCAGGATCAAATTTAAATGACATGCTAACAACGATTTACTTAATTGAGAAATAGCAGATCAGAATTTTGGATCTCATTGGATGATTTGGACGTTAGGCGATGAAGAGTTTTACAGAAGAGCATGAATGCTTGTTTTTAATGGCGAAAACCCAGAAGTAACAAAAGGTGCTACACAAATAAAAAGCAGTAACCGCAGCGCTAACTTATTGAGTGGCCAGAACTCAGTTTGCTGTGCTCCAGCAAAGAAGAAATGTGCAAAACCCCACCAAAACATCGCTTTAAATTCAGTCTTGGTCCACTAAAAACACCGTGACTGGATTTTCAAAAGTCCACTCCAAGACAATCAGATGTCAAAGATACCTCCCACCTCTACTCCTCACTCAATATCAAAACTCAACTGGATACACCCCTATGTTAGGGGAAAACCAATTAGCAACAGCGAGGTTATGTCTGCTAGAGTGAAGGGGTCAGTCAGTCCTACCCAATAAGACTGGGGGGAGGGGGTTTGAGATCAAGTCAATAGGTTTTGCATATGTGGAACTGAGGCCAAATTTTGGAAGTTCCTGAACCCCAAAGACAGAGAAGAAAAGTAGAGATTTTAGGCAGAGTGGGGAGATGACTAGCAAGTTTCCTCAACAGCTCTGCGTTGAGGAAAACACAGCATTGCAAGTTGATGAAAGAGAGGAAGAGAAATTAGCCAGAAAAAATTCCGAATTAGGATCACATCGCAACATGCAAATCTCTGGCACCTCCTCGTTGTTTTCTAAATATTTATAGGAAAAATAAAAGCCAAAATCCAGAGCTCTATGTCTAGGGCCCACCCCCCAACCCCACCCCACCCCCACACACACACAATTTCTGCTTTGAATTTAGGGGAGGAAATAAAGCTATTTGGGCCAGCTGAGCCAGCTGACAGGATAGAGGCCAAGTGCCCATTTTCTCCTCTTCCCCTGAACTTGTTAAATAGCACACATCCCTGCTAGAGGCTCTCGTCTCACACCAAGGCCAAGCTTGCCCCAGAGCTGGCTTTGGATAGCACTGACATGTGAGCTCAGTGGCTTTCGGGTGACCACAGGAGGGAAGGAGCATTGACCAGACACGTGTGCCAAGGTGGAATGAAGCAGCCAGTGTGTTGTGCCAGGTGCCTGCCTGCGATGGTGCTCTGGGCCCATTATCCCACCAAATTTATGGGCTGTGAATTTCTCACAGCCGTTGGGAAGCAGGCAGGCCAGATAGGCAGAGGAAGCCTGGGAGAGAGTAGGCAAGAAGGTCAGGGGTTGACACATATTCTCTATTGTCTCCCTGTGGGTACCACACATGGGACCCGAAGGCTTCCCCAGTTTCCCTCTGTCCTAACGTGTTGAAAATTCACTTTGTCCTGAGGAATCTGACCCTGACCTCTCAAGACCCTAAACCACTGCCTTTATTGCCCATCTCCCTACCCCCACCAGGTTCTGATCGCTCTGATCCCAGTCGCTGACTGGAAGCATCACCACCTTACCAGTCTTCAGAGAACACTCCTTTCCATCCGACGAAATGATAGAACCCTCTGAAGACTCATTTGAGACGATGATGGAGCGTAAGAATCCATCATCAAAACAAATGGAGTCCTCTGAGGGCTCATCCAACACCACCATGGAGATAGAAGGCGGAGTACAGGAGGCGGCGGGGCTGGCTCAAGGCCCCGCCCAGGAAATGGGAGAGCTGCCCATTGACCTCCTCCAAGACATGGAGGAGCCATCCAGTGGCCGACATAGTGAAATAATGGATCCACCCAATGACCTACTCCAAGACCTGGAGGAGTCATGCAAGGCTTCCCGTCAGGAAGTGGGGGATCCCATCGGTGAGGCGCCTGGTGAGATGGAAGAAGCATCAATCAATGAGGGAGAGCTGGACGAAGAAGACGACGACACTGACCTAAGTGAAGAGGAGGAGGAGGAGGAGGAAGAGGAGGAGGAGGAGGGGGAGACCGGTGAGGTGGAATTAAGGGGCAGGGTCAGCTCCTTCACCTCTATGTATTTCTGGATGCAAGACCTCAAAGAACAGCAAAAAATAGCAATAGAGATCCTGATGAAAGCGATCAGAATGGGCCGCGTGCCAGAGCCGCCAATCTTCTCGGGCGACCGAAGAGATTACCCGGATTTCTTCGTGCACTGCCACATGATCGTACAAGGCTACTCAAGAAAGTTCGACAACGACCACCAACGAGTGAAGTTCGTCATCAGGCACCTCTCAGACTCGGCCCTCCAATGGGCCCGAAATCTGAAGCGGCAAAGAAGCCCCCTGCTTAACAACTACCCAGCCTTCATGGAGGCCATGACAAACAGGTTCCATTACAAGGAGGAATTGCGCATGGCAGAAGACACCATGCTCAACATCACGCAAGGGGATCGCGCCGCCATTGACTACATCAACGAGTTCCAGAAGCTGGTACCCACCTTGGGCTGGCCAGATGAAGTCCTGCAGGCCCACCTGTGCCTGGGGCTCAATGAGGAGATCAGGGAGTATCTGTTCCAGCTCCCTCAGCCAGATTCGCTGGACAGCCTGGTGACGCTCATCCTGCAGATAGAAGAGAACCTGGCAGAGAAAAAGGCCATGCTTAGGATGCGTCCAGGGACTGATTCTCGGAACCCTTCAGGAGAGACCAAGGTGGACTTACCTGCTCCAGAGAAGTGGCCAGTCAGCAGCTGGCTGACCTACGAAATCCAGCCTGACATCAATCGCAGGCACGTCTTCCTGCTCCTCATGGTGAGAGTGAATCCTTACCACAGTGTCGCGGTACAGGCGCTGGTGGACTCGGGGGCAAGCTCCAACTTCATGGATGAGAGGTTTGCCCAAGAGCACTATGTTGAGTTGTTCGAGAAGCCCTACCCACAGTCCATCCACACCATGGACGGCTCCCTGATTGGCAACGAGCCCGTTTGGCTGCACACTGAGCCTCTGGTATGCTTTCATCAGAACCACCATGAGCTTATTGAATTCGACATCGTTCCTTCACCCAACTTCTCCGTGGTCCTGGGCATCAACTGGCTCCGAGTTCACTCCCCCGATATCGACTGGGCCAGAGGCCGCTGCACCTTCCACTCTCCCTACTGCCTGAAGAACTGCTTCAGCCCACTCCCACCAGCCACCACGCTCGAGAGACATGCCATAAGCCTGCTGCCCGGTCTGTTGCCCCAGTATTCCGACCTTGCCGACGTGTTCAACCCGAAGATAGCAGATGATGAGACTTCCGACCAGCCAAGCTCAGACGGATCCGATGATCTTTCTGAATCAGAGCCCTCTGAGCTTCAGCAGGCTGGAGACAGTGATCACAGCAACGTCGCCGACACGAGTCCCTCTGTGGCTCCTCCGGAACCTGTGGATGCTGGGGTGCAAGAAACAGCCAAGCCGGGGAATGAAGAGGAGGAATCAAGGGAGCCTAGACAGATCATTCCAGGACTGTTCCAAAGGTTACATGGAGCTACGTGGTTCACAAGGCTGGAGCTGCGTGGGATCGTTGTGGAGGAAGGCAAGAAAAAGAAAGCAGAAGAGCTATGGAAAGTAGCGTTTGGTTTGGAGATTCTGAAGAAGAGAAGCTATCAGCCCTTTGAGATCTGCTCAGACCCTCTCATCCCTCAGAGCGTGATGCACTGTATCCTACAAGACATGCTGGGCAGATTTGTCCTCTCCTACGGGAATGAGGTCGTGATCTACTCAATGAGCCAGGAGGCGCACCTCCGACACATCCGCCAAGTCCTGGTCTGCTTCCGACGCCACCACGTCTACTGCTCACTGGACAGGAGCCTGTTCCACCAACACACTGTCGAATTCATGGGCTTTGTCCTGACCCCCAGAGGGGTGAGGCTGAACAAGAGCATCGTGAAGACCATCAGGGATTACCCGCTCCCTCTGTCTAAGGAGGCCCTGCAAAACCTGATGGAACTGATGTCCCCCTACTGCCACTTCGTGGAGCGCTTCGCTGGCATCACGGAGCCCCTGCGGCGGCAGCTGCTGACCGCCACCCCCTTCCACTGGGGCGACGAGGAGCAGGAGGCCTTCGAAAGTGTGAAGCGGGCTTTCCGCAAGGCACCCCTCCTCCACCACCCTAGGTGCCACAAGCAGTTCTACTTGGACACGGGGGTCAACATGACCGCCCTGTACGCCGCCCTCATTCAAGTGGACGAGCAAACCGGCAAGAGACTGTACTGCGCTTTCTTTTCCCGAGACCTTTCTCCTGAGGAAGTCAACTTCCCCCCGCTGGTGATGAAGTCTATCGCGATAAAGGCTGCCTTGGATGTGTGGTCTTGCTACCTGGAGAGCACCGAGGAGCCCATCATGATCCTTCTCAACACAGAGGATCTAGCCTCCCTGAATAATGACAGGCTCACCGTAATTCTCCCGGGGCAGTGGGCCAAGTTCTTCGGCCGCTTCCACTGCGAGGTTATGGAGAGGCCCGAGCAAGATGGCAGCAGTTTTCTGCCGCTGCAGAACCCCAACCCCGAGTCTCCCCGGGCCCGCGATGGCGCACGGCCCCGCGATGGAGCACGGCCCCGCGATGGCGCGCGGGCCCGCAGTGCCGCCAAGACCCACACTGCCACCCAGACTGACACTGCCACCCAGACCCACCCTGCCACCCGGGTCACTGTCACCCAGGCCCGCACTGCCACCTGGGCCCGCACTGTCATCCGGGCACAAGCTCACACTCGGGCCGACACTGCCACTCAGACCCACACTGTCCCCCGGGCCCACACTGCCACCCAGACCCACACTGTCCCCCGGGCCCACGCTGCCATTCAGGTCAATGAACCCGGAGCCAACAATGCCGTCTGGGCCCGCAACAACCCCCAGGCCCGCAACAACCCCAGGGCCGACAATGCCATCCAGGCCCACACTGACACTCGGGCCGACACTGCCACCCAGACCCACACTGTCACCCGGGCCGACACTGCCACCCAAGTCCACAGTGCAGCTGGGGCCAACAATGTCGTCTGGGCCCGCAACAACCCCCGGGCCCGCATTGACACCCAGGTCCACACCGAGACCTGGGCCAACAATGCCGTCCGGCCCCGCACTGACGCCCGGGCCCGCACCGACACCCAGGTCCCCCCCGAGACCTGGGCCAACAATGCCGTCCGGCCCCGCACTGACACCCGGGCCCGCACCTGACACCCAGGTCCACCCCGAGACCTGGGCCAACAATGCCGTCCGGCCCCGCAATGACGCCCGGGCCCGCACTGACACCCAGGTCCACCCCGAGACCTGGGCCAACAATGCCGTCCGGCCCCGCACTGACGCCCGGGCCCGCACCGACACCCAGGTCCACCCCGAGACCTGGGCCAACAATGCCGTCCGGCCCCGCACTGACGCCCGGGCCCGCACCGACACCCAGGTCCACCCCGAGACCTGGGCCAACAATGCCGTCCGGCCCCGCACTGACGCCCGGGCCCGCACCGACACCCAGGTCCACCCAGAGACCTGGGCCAACAATGCCGTCCGGCCCCGCATTGACACTCGGGCCCGCACTGACACCCAGGTCCACCCTGAGACCTGGGCCAACAATGCCGTCCGGCCCCGCACTGACGCCCGGGCCCGCACTGACACCCAGGTCCACCCAGAGACCTGGGCCAACAATGCCATCCGGCCCCGCACTGACGCCCGGGCCCGCACTGACACCCAGGTCCACCCAGAGACCTGGGCCAACAATGCCGTCCGGCCCCGCATTGACACTCGGGCCTGCACCGACACCCAGGTCCACCCCGAGACCTGGGCCAACAATGCCGTCCGGGCCCGCATTGACGCCCGGGCCCGCACCGACACCCAGGTCCACCCTGAGACCTGGGCCAACAATGCCGTCCGGGCCCGCATTGACGCCCGGGCCCGCACCGACACCCAGGTCCACCCTGAGACCTGGGCCAACAATGCCGTCCGGGCCCGCATTGACACTCGGGCCCGCACTGACACCCAGGTCCACCCAGAGACCTGGGCCAACAATGCCATCCGGGCCCGCATTGACGCCCGGGCCCGCACTGCCACCCAGGTCCACCCCGAGACCTGGGCCAACAATGCCGTCCGGGCCCGCATTGACACCCGGGCCCACACTGAAACCTGGGCCAACAATGCCGTCCGGCCCCGCACTGCCATCCGCACCCGAATTGCCACCTGGCCCAAGAGTCCTGTCACCACACAACGGTCCCTCAGGCATCAACTCCCAGCCTTGAGGGAACAAAAGGAGAATGAACAAGTACCTCCCCAGGAAGAGCCAAGAAGGCAGACCCAACAGCAAGAGGCCCTGACTCCGGTGCAACTGGACCAAGTACTCAGCCATCTCCTTGTCAATCTCAACCTGGACCAGATGGGGAGCCTCTTTCTGCACTTCTTCCGAGACCTGCACATCAGCAAGGAGGCCCTGGCCCCCATAGCCATCCTGGCAATCCTGAGGATGCAGCAGCACCTCCCGCTGCTGCCCGCGCCCACACTGCAAGTGGCGCTACTGCCAGCCACGCGCTCCCTGCGCTTCATCCTGGACTCGTCCCTCCTCACAGACCATGGCATCGCCATGGCCGTCACCCAACTGTTGACCCAGACGCCCCCTCTCGTGGGCACTGTCACAATCCGGACTGAGGAACAGGCCGAACAGAGGGCCCTGACATCCCGGCACTCCCGGGTCCTGCAGCTCCCACCTGAGTTCTGGAGGATGCTGTGTGAGCGCTTCCGCGTCACAGTCGCTCCCAGAGTAAGACCCCAGCCCCTCCAGCATGGGAGCCACTACCTGGAGCTGCACGTCATCGGTAGTGATGTCGTCTTGCGAGAAGCCCTGCAAGACGACCTGCAACGTTACCGACAGTGTGGCCTGCATGACGGCCTGCAAGACACCTCGCAGGACGCGCAGGCGGACGACGACGTGCAGGAGGACAGCGCACAAGAGGTCCAGGTGAAAGAAGCTAATGCGGAAGAGGACACAGAGAAAGGGGACCAGATGCAGGGGGCTGTGGCGGCCGACCCCGCCCCTACCCCCCCAGCCCCACCACGGGCCTCTGGCGGAATCCTTGACTTTCTGTATAGACAGTTGTTTGGGGACCAAGATCAACCCAATCTGCCTCATCAGGACCCAGCGGCCAGGAGCCTGGCCCACTTCCTGGCCATGATCTGCGCAGAGGATCCAGTCCCCCTCCGAGGCAGACAGGCCAGGGGCGGAGCAAGGCTAGAGGAGCTCCCTGAGGATGATGAGGACTTGGACCGTGACTGAAAACACTTCCTCACCAGCAGCGAACCCTCCACTCCTCTGCACCAGACACCCAACGCAGCCTCCACTCAGACTCCCTGTGCCTCAGTCTGCTTCGCTCGGACCCAGTGCTCCTCCTGCCACTCCTGACTCAAGGGCAACCCACTCAAGAAGAGCCATGATCTCTTCCACTCATCAACCAGCAACATCAACAGTGCCAACACACTAGCCGGTCATCAAGCTGGCTGAGGGCTACACATTCCTTCCGTCTTAACTCTCCAGGTCCCAGGCCCACCGCTGGGAGTGAGATCAATGATAGGAGAAAGCAGTGATGAGCAGGAAATGACCCCATGACCCCAGGCCAGGTGAGGAATCAGGCACAGCAGATGCAGCCAAGCAAGCAGATGCCAGAGACCCACCCACTGAAGTGGCAACGTGGCCACCTGTGCCATCCTGGGACACTGACCTTGGGTGCTCCACTGACTTCTACCTCCAGATCCGGTGCTCCTGCTTCCCTGGACCCGACCCCACTCGCACATCTCCATGTGTGCTGTGGTGCCTTCCTCACCACCCCCACCGCCCCCTGCAAAGCCACCGCCCCACAGTCCGGTCCAGCCCACACCACACTCATGCCTGACCCTGACTCTGCTTCTTACCTGGACAATGCGCTCCATGGAACGTCCTATCGAACCGGTACTTACCGTGCTTGCACCCTTAGGAGTCCTCCTGACTCCACAGGACACTGAGGGCTCCCAACCCCCCTCCCAGCATTGACAGCACAAGGGGCTCCGAAAGAGACTAAGGACATGTGAGACCCCCCCCCCAGAGACTGTGCTGAGTTGCCTTCCTACCAGACCACTGCTTTCTGCCACAGGGATGAGACCCTTCCCTGCATGCTCCCCCAATTCTACCCCAAAATAAAGCAGAATAAATGATCATCTGACTGTGATTTGTTCTAAAGATATGGGGGGGGGGGCAGACAGGATAAAGGAGGAGGGAGGAAGGAGATGATAGGGTGGAACTTCCCACTGAAACAGGCCCTGCCTGGCGCCTGGTACACAATCCAGGAAGGGGGAACATTGGGAACTGCCTCTTCTTGAGGGCCCAGAGTAGGGACCCCAGAAATCCAAGTCCTACTTCTGACCTGGGCCTTCCTCCCCGATGAGAAATGAAGGGTGGGTAGGTTGTGCTCTGCCTCCTAACTCAAGGTCTGAGAACCAAGGAGCCACATTTTCTAACTCTCTCGCCACCGTCCCTCACCCTAAAGTGGCAAAATGGCTCTTCTTAGAGTACTCAGCACTGAGAAAGGGGAGGGTCCCACGGGATAAGTGCAGTGTAGGGGGAGGGAAGACTGGAGGGAGGGGCCCTGGCTCCCTCAGTGCTCACTCATGCCACCATCCCACAGTTACTCACCCAGAGCCCCCTGCCTGCCCTTGGGGTCCACCCACCCAGTAGCAGCTTCAGACCCCCTGCCCCACCCTGCACAGGAACCACTCCTGGCATGACCCAGAACTGAAGCTGGGCCTGTGGGCCTGGCACCCAGGGCTGTCCCCTCAGCACAGGGATCTGCCCCGAAGGCACTCCCTTGAGGTCACCAAGCAGACCTCAGGTTCATAGGTCAGGAGCTCTCCAAGGTCCTGACTTCCCATCCCCCTGGCAAGCCTATCCCTCTCCACTCATCCTAAGGAAAGCCACATCCTCCACTGACCCCTGACTTCTGAGCCCTCCCCAGTTCCACACTGGCCTCATGCCCTATGCCCTCCCTGGTCCCCAAGGGTGACTAGCCTTCACACACCTGTCCATCTGTTCTAGGCATCTAGCCCCGATAGCAGCCCCAGGAGATCATGGTTAGGGTCTCCAGGGTTAGAGCCAGGGGCTCAGCTCTACCTCTAAGCCTGTCCCCACCCCAACCAGTGCCAGGCTGACTGACTGCACACCCCTCTCCCAGGTTCAGTTACTTCGTCTGTGATTGGGATATGGCAAGGGAGAATGGGAGTGTAAGGGGCAACAAGACACAATCTTCCAGGGCCTTGGCTCCTAGAATCCCTTCTGTACCCAAATGACACTCTTCCGAGGCTCGCATCCCTTGGTGTGAATTCTCTTGGACCAGAGCCTGGGATCATGCATGGTGAGGCGGCCACTCCCAGCACCGCTCCCTTGTTCAGGGGGGTCTTGGGGTACCAGAGACTGGACGCCCAGGGCAAACCTACATGCCTACTTGGTAGGGGCTGTCCTGATTGGCCGGGGGGAGGGGGGGTAGATGGATGACCCTGTGGGTCCCTGCAGCCCAGGTGATCCCTGGTGGAGGGTCAACGAGACCACTGCTTAGTTAAGGCCAAAGGGATAATTTGTCACCAATCAGACCTGTCCTTCAGTGGGGAGTCCCAACACCCATTATGGTGCACACAGTGGGTTTTCCACAGTGACACGCACATGTGCACACACACACAGGTAGACCAGTGGGGCTGCCAGCACAGAAGTGGCCATGGCCTCCTACACCCCCTAATAGGGAAGTCCTGGCCACCCTGGGTCCCACCAAATCCAACCAGAGGGGCTTTCTCCCCACTCACAGAGAACAGAGGTAGCCCCCAGGGCTGAGGACGGCTGAAAAGGCAAAGACATTAGGTGATCAGGTCCTGACTTGCTAGAAACAATTAAAAACACACCCAATACAAACCTTTTTTTACTCCTGAAACAAAAAAGAAAGAAAATTCATATTAAATGACATACTGGGCTTTGACATCATGGCCACCACAAAAAATAAATAAATAAAATAAAAACTCAAGACAAGCGTCTGATTACTCTGGACAATAGGCACCCAGCACATAGGCCCATGCCCATGCTAGACCTTGCCCAAATGCACCATGTCCACCTTCCCCACCCTCCAGATTTCTGGTATCCCCCAAGCTCTGACTCCACTTGAGAGAAAGGGGGACTCCTGAGTTCCACCCCACATGAGGCCTTTGGCTTCTTTCCCACCTCAGCCCACCCGTGCCCTGAATGCTACTGCCCTCAGGCAGCTGATGGTACTCACCCCTCAGATCGGATTTGCCCATCCCTCCTTCAAATGGCCGCTGGTCCAATTAGGGGCTCCAGGCACACGCCCCGTGTGAGAGATGTGGCAGGAGCTCTGGAAGCTCGAAGCCCCCTCCTCGCCCCCTGGGGCAGCCCTGGCCCACTCCTTGAGGGGCAAAGAGGAAACCACAGACAGAGCCTATCTCCCACCCCCACCCAGCCACCCAGCCACCCAGCACCCTGCAGCTGGCTGGTGGGCATCACTAACAGGGGATGGTGGACCCAAAGAGCAGCCCTCACCCTGACCCCTGACAAGATCTTCCAGAACAAACAGGATTTGTTTCTGACATGTCTTCCACCTATGACATCACACAGCCACCCCAGCAGCAGAACCCAGGCCTCTGCAGAGGTCAGCTTAGTTCTGCAAAAAGGAATCTCAGAAGAGAGAGGCCCGCCTGCCACACACTGTCCACTCTTCTTTTTATGTCAAATGGCATCACTGAGTGGGATAAAGGCCTGTCCTGAACCGACAGCATTCCATGATGGCACCTCCATTCCTCTTGTCCGTGCGTGCGTGTGTGTCTTGCTGCAATGCACTCACCCAACAAATGCACACACTCCCACTCCCCCATGAGGTCGCCGGCCTTTGTGCAAGCTGTGTCCTCCTCACAGGAAGGTCTTCCCGAAGCAACAACTACCTCCTGAGGCCACGAAGAACCAAAGTTGCAAAGGTGAGGAGGGGGCACGGGAGAGGGGGTGTGGAGGGGGCAGGGTAGAAGAGAGCAAGGGGGATAGGACAGGAAAGGAGGAGGGATCCATGACCCCTGTCCTACTCTAAGGGCCCTCCCCACCTCCTCCCATGCATGTGCCTGGGCTGGCTGCATGGCTGGTTAGTGGGTTAAGGATGCCACTAGCACAGGGGATGAGCACAGGTCACCTCCCACCAGGTACCCGAGTTAGTGAGGGACACAAAAGACAGAGACCATGGTCCAGGAGGACACTGGTCTAGTGCCCTTTGGGCACCCAGACTGGGCAGGGCTGGACAAGAGCGAAAGTAGGGCACCTGTGGGCAGCTTTCGTCTGAGGGAGGGGACACAAAGCTGGGAGTCCTGGGTAAGCCAGGACTGTCTCCAGACTGGATTCCAGGAGAGAGGAAGCAGCCGCCTGTGAGGGCCCTCAGCCTCCTGGTCATGGAATAGTCCTGGATAGAGGCTAAGGCCCCTCAAGGAGACCCTCCTCCTGTGGCAGCGAAGGGTCAGTCTGCTCGGAGCCCTGCTCGCCACCCTCCCCCACCGCCCCCGCATCCTAGGAACAATGGACATGGTCTCCCCACCACCTGCCCCTCTTTTCTGGGAGCTAGATCCCCTCAGAGAGCTCCCTTAAGAAAGCACAGCACAGCCCGGTGGGTGGGAGAGGCCCCCAGAAAGGCCCTGGTCTACATCTGGCCTGTCTGCTCTCAGCCACCAAGGCAGAGGGTGGCTCTGAGCCCAGCCCTGGGGAGTGTCCCACTGGGGGCATAGCCTTGCCCTCCAAACGATGGGATCTCAGAAATGGCCCAGCCCCAGGCACCCCTCCAGGACCTCAGGGAGCTACAGAAGAGAGAGAGATGAGCATGCTGGGAAGAGACTGGCAGGGCAGCACAAGCGTGAGGGCGTGTCCCATGCAGCCAGGGGTGCAGAGGAGGGTCCGGGGCTGCGCTGATTGAAGGGGATGAAGAAAGGCATCATCTAGGCGCTGGATAACTGGGCATCAACTCCTGGATGAAGCCGTTCTCACCCCCCACTTACTGACTGTGGCCGCGACCCTCCTCCAGGAAGCACAACACAAGCGCCATGATGGCAGGTAGGATACCTGCTGCTAGCGGTTAGAGGAGCGACAGCAAGGGACAGCCAGCCCAGGTAGCATTGCATGCCACTGGGGACCTGTGGCACAGTGGTACAACCCACCTCTCGCCCTGCCACTCCCTCTGCTGGCCAAGGCCTGGATCTCCAAGAGTAGCCCAGGAGACTGTGGGAAGGGGCCAGATTGCAGAGGTGGGTGAAGTGGGGGGTTTCGGGGGTGGGGGGGGAGTTCGGGGAAACATGCCTAATGCTGGTGCAGAAGCTGTGAGTGACATCAGAGGTCTGATGCCCTGCCATCTGCCTCACCTTCTATGTCTGCAATGGGGCTCAGCAGGCACTTCTGGGAGCCTGTGAGGAGTCATTGAGCCCCATGGGAGCTCAGTCTCCCCCAGACAGAAAGCGGATGAGGGGCTGACTAGGGTTAGGAAATGGGAATGAGAGCATGGGGAGGAGCTCAGGCCTGTGGGGTTTCTTATAGGGGTGATGAAAATGTTCTAAAATCAAATGCGTGCATGGTCACACATACCTATGCATGTATTAAAAACTGTTGAATTGTGCACTTTAGTGGTTGGATTATATGCTTCTAGAGATCCCAATAAAATGTTGTCTTAAAAAAAAAAGAACTTCCTTTATTCCTGCACATATTTCTTGCCCACTATTTCCACCCTCCCCTGTGATGGGCCTCACAGTAGACTCACCCACCAACACCACATTCACAAAGCCTGGCTCATGGTCGGAGGCCAGTAACTATCAAAAGCCCTAAGGAGAACTGGGTGTGGAAAGGGCAAAGGGTACACAGATGAGGAGGACCCCCATGTGACACATGAGTGGGGGAGCGGATCCATGTGACACAGGGGTGGAGGAGGAATTTAGCGGGAGACATAAGTGAGGGGCCTCAGTATGACACATGGATAGAGGAAATCCATACAACATGTAAGTGGGGGAGGGGCTTCACGTGACAAATGAGTGAGAGAAGGAATCAGTGTGACACCCAATTGTGATACATAGTGAAGGGCTCAGTGACACTGGATGAAGGACGTGCTGTATAAGACATATGAGTGAGGGGCTCTATTTGAAAGGTGTATTTCAAGGGCTCTGTGACACATCAGTGGGGAAAGGGGCTCAGTGTGACACATGGTGAAGGAGGTACTCTATGTGGCACAGGAGAAGAGGAGAGACTCTATGTGACACATGAGTGAGTGAGAGCCTTAGTATAACACATGAGTGGGGGAAGTGCTTAGTTAGTGTCACATATGGGATATGGTACATTGTGGGGGCACATGTGACATTAAGTGAGAGAAGAGTTCATTGTGACACATGGGTGCAGGAAATGCTCCATGTGAAACATGAAAGGAGGAAAAAGTCTATGTGACACATGAGTAGAAGAGGGGACCAGTATGGCCTACAGGATTGATAGAAAATCATGTTATACATTAATTTGACAGGGGCTCAGTGCAACACAGGATTAGTAGAAGGGCTCAGTGTGACATATTAGTATAAGAAGGGCTCAATGTGACACACAACTGGGAATGGGCTCAATATGACACATGGGTTTTACTGGAATCAGTGTGACCTATGATGGTGGAGGGGCTCCGTGTGATATGTACGTGGAGGAGGGATCAAGTGACACATGAATAGAGGAGAAGCATAGTGTGATACATGAGTAGAGAAGGGGCTCAGTGTGACACATGATTGGAAGAGGACCTCGGTGTGACACAGAAGTGGAGAAGGGCTCAGTGTGACAAAAAAGTGTGACATGTGAGTGGAGGAGGGGCTCAGTGGAACTTAAGAATAAAGGAGGAGCACAGTATGACTTATGGATAGAGAAGGGGTTCATTGTAACACACGAGTTGAGGAGGAACTCAGTATAACATGCATGAAGTAAGAGTTCAATGTGAAACATGAGTAGAGGAAAAGCTCAATTTACACATAAGAACTCAGTGTGACAAATGAGTAAAGGAGAAGTTCAGGGTGACATGAGTAGTGAAGGGGCTCAGAGTGACACATGAGTAGAGATAGAGCTCAGTATGACACACAAGCTCAATAGGCACATGAGGAGCTCAGGGTGACACATGAGTAGAGGGGCGCTCAGGGTGACATATGAGTAGAGGGGCGCTCAGGGTGACACATGAGTAGAGGGGCGCTCAGGGTGACATATGAATAGAGGCGCTCAGTGCAACACATGAGTGTCGGAGGGGCTCAGTGTGACATGAGTAGAAGAGAAGCTCAGGGTGACATATAAGTAGAGAAGGAGCTCAATATGACATGTGAGTGGGAGAAAGGAGGAACTCAATGCAACATATGAGTGGAGGAGGGGCACCGTGTGACATATCAGTAGAGGGTCTAAGTGTAAGTCTTGAATAGAGGAGGAGCTCAATGTGATACATGTGTACAGGAGGAGCTCGGTGTGACAAATGAGCAAAGGAGGGGTTCAGTATGACACATGAGTAGAGGGGGTGCTCATTGTGACAAATGAGTGAAGGCAGAGCTCAGTGTGACAAATGAGCAAAGGAGGGGTTCAGTATGACAAATGAGTAGAGGGGGTGCTCATTGTGACAAATGAGTGAAGGCAGAGCTCAGTGTGACACATGAGTAGAGGAGGGGTTCAGTATGACACATGAGTAGAGGGGGTGCTCATTGTGACAAATGAGTGAAGGCAGAGCTCAGTGTGACACATGAGTAGAGGAGGGGTTCAGTATGACACATGAGTAGAGGGGGTGCTCATTGTGACAAATGAGTGAAGGCAGAGCTCAGTGTGACACATGAGTAGAGGAAGAGCTCGGTGTGACATATTCATAGAAGAGAAGCTCATTGTGACACACAAGTAGAAGAATGGATCAGTGTGACACATGAGTAGAGGGGAAGCTCAGAGGAAGGGCTCACTGAAAAACAAATAGAGGCGGAGCAAAGTGTGACACATCAATGAAGGAGAAGCTCAGTGTGAAACGCAAGTAGAGGAGGAACTCAATGGGGCACATGAGTAGAAGTTGGGTTTAGGAGCTCAATGTGACAAATGAGTGAAGGAGAAGCTAATTGTGAAACATGAACAGA
Organism: Antrozous pallidus; assembly: GCA_027563665.1. NCBI lineage: Eukaryota > Metazoa > Chordata > Mammalia > Chiroptera > Vespertilionidae > Antrozous > Antrozous pallidus. Next base: position 106,682,151 of record CM050515.1, read on the forward strand.
GGAGGAGCTGATTGTGACATGTGAGTGAGGAATCTGAGCAGAGGAGGGGCTTACTATAGGAGGAGCTAAGTATGCCATGTCAGTGAAAAAAAGAGTTCAATATGAAACATGAATGAAGTAGGAGCTCAGTGTGACACGTGTGTACAGAAGGAGGTCAAATGAAGTGATAAGTGTGACACATGAGTGGAGGAGGGACTCAATGTGACACATGAGTAGAAGAAGAGCAGTGTGACATATGGATGGACAAAGAATCCATGGTGACACAGAGGTAAGGAAGGGGCTCAGTGTGACATATAAGTAGAAGAGGAGCCAGTGTGACATAAGGGTTGGTCACAGGAGCAGAAGAGAAGCTCAGGACGGCATGTGAGTAGAGAAGAGATTTGGTGAAACACATGGGTAGAGGAGGTGTTCAGTGTAACACATGAGTGAAGGAAAAGTTCAGTATGACACATGAATGGAGGAGAGGCTCCATGTGAGATGAGTGGAGGACGAACAAAGTATGACAAATGAGCAGAGGAGGAATTCAGTGTGACACATGGGTGATAAGAATCTCAGTGCGACATGATTATAGTAAAGGCACAGTGGATATATGAGAGAAGAAGGAGGTCAGTGTGACATATGAGTAAAGGAGAGGCTCAGTGTGACATATGGGTAGAAAAGGGACTTAGTATAACATACAAGTAGAGAAGGGGTTCAGCCGAAACCGGTTTGGCTCAGTGGATAGAGCGTCGGCCTGCGGACTGAAAGGTCCCAGGTTTGATTCCGGTCAAGGGCATGTACCTTGGCTGCGGGCACATCCCCAGTAGGGGTGTGCAGGAGGCAGCTGATAGATGTTTCTCTCTAGTCGATGTTTCTGACTTTCTATCCCGCTCCCTTCTTCTCTGTAAAAAAATCAATAAAATATATATATAAAAAAGAGAAGGGGTTCAGTGCCACACATGAGTAGAGGAGCTTAGTGTAACATATGAGTAGAGAAGGGGCTCAATATTATATGTGAATAGAAGATGGGTTCAGTGTGACACCTGAGTAAAAGAGGAACTCAATGTGACATATGAGTGGAGGAGGGGCACAATGTGACATACCAGTAGAGGGTCTTAAGTGTAACTCATGTCAGTAGAATAGAAGCTAAATGTGACTTATGAGTAGAGTAGGAGCTTAGTGTGACACATGATTAGAAGAGGGCCTCAGTGTGACATAGAAGTGGAGGAGTGTGACATAAAAGTGTGACATGTGAGTAGAGGAGGAGCTCAGTGTGACTTAAGAATAAAGGAGGAGCACAGAATGACATTGAATAGAGAATGGTCTCTGTGACACATGAGATAAAGCTAAGTATGACATATAGGTGGAGGAGGGGCTCCATGGGACAATTGAATAAAGTAGCTCAGTGTTGACATATGAGTGGAGCAGTGGCTCAGTGTGACACATGAGGACAGGAGAGGCTCAATGTAACATATGAGTAGAGGAGAGACACAGCGTGACATATTAGAGGACACTCTCAGTGTGACACATGAGTGAAGCAGAAGCTCAAAGTTAAACATGAGTGGAGGAGGAGCTCAATATGACATGTACAGGAGGAGCTCGGTGTGGCAAATGAGCGGAGGAGCTAATTGTGAAACATGAGTAGAAGAGGCGTGCAATTTGATGCACTGGGAGATGAGGGGCTCATTGTGACATGTGAGTGGAGGAAAGGCTCAGTGGGACATTTGAGCAGAGAAGTGGCTCACTGTGAAACACAAGTGGTGGAGGAGCTAACTATGACACATCAACGAAAAAAGAGCTCAGTATGAAACATGATTAGAGTAGGAGCTCAATGTGACACATGTGTACAGAAGGAGGTTAGTATGACACATGAGCAAAGGAGGGGATGTGTAACATGAGTGGAGGGTCTATGTGTGACACATGAGTGGAGGAGGAGCTCAGCGAGAAAGATGAGTGGAGAAAGAGCTCAATGTGACACGTATGTACAGGAGGAGCTCAGTGTGACACATGAGTGAAGGAGAAGCTAACTGTGAAACATGAATAGAGGAAGAGCTGATTGTGACATGTGAGTGAGGAATCTGAGCAGAGGAGGGGCTTACTATAGGAGGAGCTAAGTATGCCATGTCACTGAAAAAAGAGTTCAATACGAAACATGAATGGAATAGGAGCTCAGTGGGACATGTGTACAGAAGGAGGTCAGTGTGACGCATGAGTAAATGAGGGGTAAGTGTGACACATGAGTCGAAGAGGGGCTCAGTATTACAACATGAGTACAGGAGGTGCTCAGTGTGACATATGAATAGAGGAGGGATGTGGGAACCCCTTTTCACGCCCTGTATGATTCAGGGTCCCCGGTTCAGGGTTCGGGTTCTGGAGAAGCTGCACACAAATGAATAGACTTAGAAAAACATTAATTTGGAAAATGGGGGCCAGGCAGTAGCCCAACTCTAGTGGGATGACTACTCCTCACTCTGGCTTTACCATCCCTTTTATTAAGATTAAGTATGTAAGATACACCCATATCCCCCAGGCAGGAAACACCAATAAAAGCCAATCAGTGAATTGCTTAGGACTAATGGGTGGGGGCTGCTTCAACCACCAATATCCAGTAATTAGCTCCGACTCTTCAGAGCAATTAAGGTTGACCAGCCCTCCAAATTCCCTGTCCCCAGATCTCTATCATTAAAACAATGATTGGCTTCTGACAGAGGGGCTCAAGAGGTCATATGGGTAGAGGAGCTCAGTGTGACATATGAGTGTAGGAGAGAATAAGTGTGACATGAGTAGAAGAGGGGCTCAGTGTGACAAGTGAGTGACGGCAGAGCCAGGTGTGACACGTGACTAGAGGAGGAGCTCAATTTCACACGTGAGTAGAGGATGGCATGGTGTGACATATGAGTAGAGGAGGGGCTCACTGTGAGACACAAGTGGGGGAGGAGCTAAATGTGACATCAGTGAAGGAAGAGCTCAAGGTGAAACATGAGTAGAGCAGAAGCTCAATGGGACATGTGAGTAGAAAAGGGGCTCGGTGTGACTCATGAATGCAGGAGGACCTCAATGTGACATATAGTAGAGGATGGGATAGGATGACATATGAGTAGAGGAGGGGCTCCCTGTGGAATACAAGTGGAAGAGGACCTAAGTGTAATACATCAATAAAGGAAGTGTACATGAGTAGAACAGAAGCTCAATGGGACATGTGACTAGAGGATGGCCTCAGTATAATACATGAGTAGAGGGGGAGCTCAGTGTGACACCCGAATACAGAAGGAGTTCAATTAGGCATTAGCATAGAGGAAGAGCTCAATGTGACACAAGTAGAGGAGGGGCTCCCTGTGACACATGAGTAGAGGAGGAGCTCAGAATAACACAGCAGTGAAGGAAGAGTTCAGTGTGATAGATGAGTGGAGGAAGAGCAAAAGGTGACACGTGAGGAGAGTGGAGCTCACGGTGAAATATGAGTGAAGGAGGAACTCTCAGTGTGACACATGAGTAAAGGAAGGTCTCTGTGACATGAGATGAAGCTAACTGTGACTTATAATGGAAAAGTGTGACACATGAGGATAGGAGGACTCCTGTGTAACATGTGAGTAGAGCGGCTAAGTGTGACACTGAATGGAGGTTGGTATATATTACATGAGTAGAGAAGGGGTTCAATATATGCATGATTAGAGGAGGAGATCAGGGTGACATACGAGTGGAGGAAATACTCAGAATGGCATATGAGTAGAGGAAGAGCCTAGTGCGACCTAAGAGTGAAGAAAGAGCTCAGTTGAAAGTAAAAGTAGAAGAACTTAGTGTGACAAATTAGTAGACTGGGAAAGGTCAGTGTGACACATGAGTAGAGGAGGAGCTCCGTGTGACATATGAGTAGAGAAGAGGTTCAATATGACACATGAGTACAGGAGGGGCTCCGTGTGACATATGAGTAGAGGAAGGCCTTAGTTTGACACATAAGTAGAGTAGAAGCTCAGTGTGACACAATTAGAGGAGGGGCTCAGTGTGACATAGTAGTGGAGAAAGAACTCAGTGTGACTTAAGAGTGAAGCTCAGTATGATATAGGAATAGAAAGGGGGCTCTAACATGTGTGAAACATGAGTAGAGGAGGGGCTCAATATAACATGATTGAAGGGAGAGGTCAGTACGACACATGAGTTGACAAGAGGCTAAGTGTGACACCCGAGTACAGGAAAGGCTCAGTGGACACAGAAAGGGAGGAGCTCAGTGTGACACATGAGTAGAGAAGAAGCTCAGTATGACACATGAATGAAGCCTGGGCCCAGCGTGGCAGTTCAGTGGAGGCGGAGCTCACTGTGACACAGGGGTAGAGGAAAGGCTTAGTGTGCAATACATGAATAGAGGAGTACTTCAGTTGACATATGAGTAGAAGAAGGTCTCCGTGATACTTGAGTAGAGAAGAATTTCAATGTGACACGTGAATAGAGATGCTCAGTATGACACATGCATGAAGGGTGGGCTCAGTGTGACAGCTGAATAGAGGAGGTGCTCAAGGTGATATATGAGTAGAGAATTGGGCTAGTGTGACAGATGAATGGAGTGACATAAGAGTGAAGGAAAATCTCAATGGGACATAAGAATAAAATAGTACCTCAGTATGACATGAGAGTGAAGGAGGGGCTCAACATGACATGTGAGTGGAAGATGGGCTCAGTGTGACACATGAGTAGAGGAGAGGTGACATGAGTGGTTGAGGGGCTCAGTGTAACATACCAACAGAGAAGGGTCTGAGTGTGACATATGAGTGAAGGAGGAAACCAGTGTGACACATGAGCAAAGGAGGGGTTTATTGTGACAGACGAGTAGAGGAGGGGTTTAGTGTGACATGTGAGTGAAGAAGGATCTCAATGTGACATATGAGTAGAAGGGAAGCTCAGTGTGACATATAAGTAGAGGATGTGCTAGTATGAAATGTGAATAGAGAAGGGGCTTACTGTGAAACACAAGTGGAGGAGGAGCTCAGTGTGATACATCAGTGAATGAAGATCTCAGTGTGAAACATGAATAGAGGAGGGACACAGTGTAGCATATGGGTGGAAAAAGAGCCCCATGTGACACGTTAGTAAAGAAGGGGCTCAGTGTGACATATGAACAGTGAAGGAGCTAAGTGTGACACAAGAGTAGAGGAAGAAGTCAGTGAAAAATTTGAGTGGAGGGGCAGCAAAATGAACACATGCGTAAAGGAAGACTCAATGTGACACATGAATAGAGAAGGAACTCAGTGTAACATATGAGTAGAGAGGAGCTCAGTGTGACACATGAGTACAGTAGGTCAATTAGACACATGGACAGAGGAGGAGTACAAGATGTGTTCAGTGTGACACATGAGTAGGGAAGGGGCTCAGAATGACATGAATGGAGGAGGAGTTCAGTGAGACATAACAGTTAAGGAGGAGCTCAGTGTGACTTAAGAATGAGGTAGAAGCTCAGTTTGACACATAAATGAAGGAGGAGCTCAGTGTGAAATGTGAGTAGAGGAGGCACTCAATGTAACACATGTGTACAGGAGGAGCTCAGTGTGACACATGAGCAAAGGAGGGGTTCATTATGGCAGATGGTAGAGAAGCTCAGTGTGACACATGAGTGAAGGAGGAGCTCAGTGTGACATATAAGTAGAGGATGTACTAGTGTGACATATGAGTAGAGAGGGGCTCACTGTAAAACACAGTGGAGTAGGAGCTTAGTGTGACACGTCAGAGAAGGAAGAACAAAGGGTGAAACATGAGTAGAAGAGGGGCATGTGGGTGGAAAAGGAGCCTCGTGTGATACTTAAGTAAAGAAGGGGTTCAGTGTGACATATGAGTGGAGGAGACTCAGGCCGACATATGAGTTAGAGGAGTTCAGTGTGGCATAAAGATAAAGGAAGATCTCAGTCTATCATAAGAGTGGAGAAACTCAGTGTGACACATGAGTGAAGTTATGGCTTAATGTGACAATTGAGTAGAGGGAGGGCTCAATGTAATATATGGCTAGAGGAAGGGCTCAGTGTGACATATGAGTGGAGGAGGGGCACACTATGACATATGAGTACAAGAGAAGGTCATTGTGACACATGAGTAGAGAAGGATCTCCCTTTAATTACGAATGGAGAAAGGGCTCAATATGACACATTAGGAGGAGCATCTTGTTAATTATCAGTAGGGGAGGGTTCAGCGTGACATATCAATAAAGGAGGGTTCAGTGTGACAACTGAGTAGAGAAGGGGCTCAATGTGACACATGAATAGAGAATTGGCTTAGTGTGACACACAAGTAGAGGAGGAGCTCCCTGTTAACGTGAGTGGAGGAGGGGTTCAGTGTGACATATGAGTGGAGAAGTGGCACTACTGTGACACAGGAGTGGATGTGGGACTCAGTGTGACATATGAATGGAGGTGGGGTTCAGTGTAACATATGAGTGGAGGAGGGGCCTAGTTAACACAGTAACCTAAGAATGGTATCTGTCCTCAAAAACATCCCAGAGCTGCAGTCTCTACCACAGTATGGCCATGCTAAGATGAAGGTGGGACACCAAGTGTGCCACCACAACCCTACAGGTCCCTAGGCAGTCTGCACATACCACCTGATTTCTAATTTATGATCAAATGGAAACGTGCAACTAAATAAGCCTAAAGCTCTAGAGGTTCATCTACCAAAGGTAGAATTCCAAATTAGCAATCCTGAAACATCTGGAGACCACCAAGGTCCCTAAACGAAGTCCTCCCCAATTATTAAAGGAGACCTGTAAGACATGTAAGCTACTATCAGACCCCACAAGTTCATGTCCCCTCCCCCCAGAACATCCGCAAGGTCTTCATGTACAGGGTCCAAGATTCTGACTCTTCAGGACCTAGAAACTTCAAAAATAGATATTTGACAGCCAAAGACATTAAAATCAATAGACAAAACACCATCATGACCACCATCATTTCAGATAGCATAAGTACATTGTAAGAGCACAAAGTAGCAAGGACATAGCTCAGAATTTTACAATAGAACAAATCTTGCTTTACAAACAATTCACAATCTAGTCTTCCATTTTCTGATTTTACCCCAGAAGCATGACCAGTCCCATCACAGACTAGCCCACCCATCACCTCTCCCAAAAACTCTGCCTCCACCAACGCTATTCTTGAACTCTGCCTTTAATAACTCCAGTGCTGTGCAAGGTCTGCCTCTCCCACAACTACCCCTATCATTCATGCACTTATTCATTCCACCAAATTCTTTGGTGGAAAGAATTTGATCCTTAACCCTCCATCTGAGTTTCTACATGTGACGTTCAAGAAACATGTCTGAGCATCAGTTTTACCATCTACTAGTAAAGAAGGGAAAGATGTAACCAACATCAAAGGACCTGGGTAGAACTGGATAATCCCAACAAAGTAGACAGCATGGAGGCTTGGCCCAGAGAATGGGATGCAGAGTAAGAGGAGCCAAAGCTCATGAGAGGAATGAACCATACCAGGGACCTGGGCGGAGCGCAGGGCTCCTGGCTCCATTTCTGAGATGTCAGCCACCAGTGGGAACAAAGGCACACATAACTTCTCCTTTCTGGGCCGCCCCCTCTCGCTGCCTCACAAATAAGTCAGGTGGGCCCTTCTCTGTACCACCTCTCCAAGCCACCTTGGCCCAGATTCTCTGCCATCCGCCGACTCTTGTCCGTTCCCCGAGGTGTGCACTTTTTCAAGGACAACATCCATTTACTCGATGTCTGGCACAGGGCCTGGCACACAGTAGACCTTCACCGAATGTGCAAACGAATGAATGAAAGCCTACCATGTACAAGGCCCTAGAGGCCAGATGAGCCTGAAGCGAGGATGATGGAGGTGAAGTAGATGATAGATGGGTGATGGCCAGGTCCACAGTGATGGAGATGAGATGCTTCACCCAGGATGACAGAGGCCAAGTGGAGGAGAGGGAGCCCGAGATGACCCACCCATGGGGAAAGAAGGACCAGGCCCTGGGACCTGATGGTTGCAGGTGACAGTAAGCAGTGCTGGGTGATGAGAGCCATGAAGATGGAGCCCAGAGTGACAGACATGCGTGAGATGGACCCCCAAAAGACTAGAGTGAGGGGAGGAAGAATCCAGGACCCACACACTGGGCCTGGAAACCTCTGAAGGTCAAGGTGGAACATAAAAAGGCTCTTGAAGGTCACAGTCCAACCCAGTGTCCCATTCAACACTCCATCCCACCCCCTTGCATTATCACAATATCCATCATGTGCAAAATTTGGAGAACAATGACCAAGCCCAAGAACCTTGCCAGTGAGGAAAAGCGGACGCCCTATAACAAGGGTGAGCAAACATTTTTGCTTGCATGCCCCACAGAGGAATTTTGAAAAGTCACCCATCCCCCTCTCCTACAGCCCCTTTTTAATTAGCAAAAATTTTCACACCAATCTTAAAGAGTTGCACTGATGCAGCCTCTTGCATATAACATAACTTATATGTGACATACCTAGATAATTTGTCAACCTCAGAGCTTCAAATGAAGCTCATTTGAGTTGCCCACTTCCTACACACTGGCAAGCCAATTGGACAAAACATACTCTAATCAGAAAGTCTGATGTCATTTAGGGCAGTGGTTGGCAAACTGTGGCTCACGAGCCCCATGTGGCTCTTTGGCCCCTTGAGTGTGGCTCTTCCACAAAATACCACAAGCGGGCGCGCACATACAGTGCAATTGAAATTTCGTGGCCCATGCACAGAAGTCTGGGCAAGTCCATTTTGAAGAAGCGGCATTAGAAGAAGTTTAAGTTTAAAAATTTTGGCTCTCAAAAGAAATTTCAATCCTTGTACTATTGATATTTGGCTCTGTTGACTAATGAGTTTGCCGACCACTGATTTAGGTACTTTGCAATCCGAGTCAACGTGTTCCTCTGCATCAGTGAGGACAAACATTGCCCTCCGGAGTCTGAATTTCAGGTAGTAGTCACCGGAGTGATAAAGGCAGTGGGGCACCGTAGAGCACGGTGGGAACTGACCTGGTCGTTGCAGCATCTGGCCCGAGCGCACAGGTGTTCGCCAGCTCTGAGGCTCCGATGAGGGTGTGGCATAGCAGCCAGTGTCTGGCCAGCGCCCCCGGGTGGCAGACACCACCGGCAGCAGCTGGAGGAGCTGGGGAGGCTGCGGAGGCTGGGCAGAGACCCAGCCAAACCGTGCTCAACCCATTCTTGCCCTCTATCCAGGAGGGGTCTCAATGTCTATTGTAAGCTGCCCAGAAACTGGGCTCTAAGGGCTGGTGGGAGGGGAGCTGGTCAAAACCCCAATCAATGGGGTGGGAGCTAGGGTTCTATGGGCGGGAGAGGCTCCATGCCAGAACACAGACTGGGGGAAGCTACCTGGACAAAGCCATAGTGAGGGAGGACTAGCAGCTCACGGGAGCAGTTCGAGCACCCATAGCAGCATGGCCAACGAGCGGCAATGGGAGGGGGGGTGGGACAGGGAAGGATAAGGGGCTGGGGACTGAGGTGCCACTCTTCTGCCCACTTTGGCAGAACTAGATGCACAGATGGGCTAGTGGACAAAGCTCTGAGGGAAATGTGGCAGGGGTGACTGAGGGCAGGGGTCTTGGGGAGAAGTGGATGTGAAATCCAGGCTAAGAGTGTCTGGGGTTAGGGAGAGACCACTGTCTCTCACTTCCATTCACTCAACATCTGTTTCCCTCACAACACATACACACAAGCTCACACATGTGCCATCTATGCACACACATTCACACACATATGCACACACAAGCACAGGCTGCACATGCATGCACACTCACACATGCACACTCATACACACCCAGGTACTCGTGGAAACACACACTGACTGCACATGCATATGCACACATATACACACATACGCACACATATACAGGCATACACACACACAACAACACCCAGGCAAGCACAGGCAAACATCTACCCCCAGGCCAGGGTTCCCTGTACACTGAGCCTTCTCTGGGCCTGGACAAAACTTGATCTTCACCCAGGGAAGTCGCCCAACACCCACACTGGATGCCTACCTGGTGGACGAATACAGCTATTAGTGGTCCCCAGACCGTGGCCCCTGATGGCAGAAGCCCCCTGGAAGCAGCATGCTGGAAAGTGATGGGCACAGGCTGTGGCAGGGGGGCGAGGGGTAGGCTAAGGCCTGGCCCTTGGGGTCCTGGTCAATTCTAAGTAGAGGGAGGTGAGTTCCAGCCTGGGTAATAATAGTTCCTAAGACCAGGTCTGGGGTTTAGCAAGGGCCTTTCCTCTTAGACCTGTGGCTTCTGATTCTGGGGCACCAAGGCCAACCATATGTTGCAGGAAAGGCCCCTCCCGACCACAGGAGGTTAACCCCAGAGCTCGGGGACTCAAATGTGAGTCCACCCAGAGCAGCCTCTGGCCCTCTCCAAGTCCAGGGTCCCACCTTCCCACCCACCCCGACCTGGGGGACTGAAGAGCACACAGTCCACTGGCAGGCACACTCACTCCTTTCATCTCCAGCCAACACCAAGCAAACAGATAAAGTGCTTTGTAAAGTGCAGGTATATAGGTAATATTCCACATCACCCTGTCAGCCCCACCCCCACCCAATCCCACCCCCACCCTCACCCCAACCCCCAAACTCCCTCCCTCAGGACATTCTGCCTATAGAGGCCCCTCAGCTGCAACAGAGCTGACAGAGACCACTATGGGACCTACACTAAGACCATAGCTGCACCCCCCTCCTGGAATTTGGTCTTTCCCACAATCGAATTAGTCAAATAGCTGTCTCCCTGGGGTGAGAGGGACCCCCTCCTTTGCAGACTAATCCAGTAACATCTGGCCTGAATTTGGCCTCACGCTCTGTGTCAATTAGCTGCTGTCCTGCTCCCCAACTGTGGTGCCCACTCATCTCCCCAAGCCACCTCCACCCATCGATGGCTGGCTCCCCTGGAGGCCCTACTTGATAGCTGGGTGCCCCTGTCTGGGGGAAAGGCCTAAAGTGTCCCCTGAGTAGCACAGGGAGGGCAGTATTGGGAGCACTGCCTCCCAGGTGGCTGCTGTGAGGGGAGCTTGACAAAGCTTTGCTCAGATACCCGACCCTGCCACACGCCAGTCCATGGTTCGGAAACGGCGGCCACTGGTCAGGATAAGGGGAAAATTATAGTCATCTGGGGGGAAAAAGTGCAGCCAGGGGATCTCCATGCCTGCTTGCTTCCTAAAGGCTGAACCGGGAGTGTCAGTGAAACCTGAGGTCCAGCTTGATCCCTTCTGGGAAGGAAGAAGGCTAGGACCTCCTTTCCCTCAGAAACCACCACTCCCCCTGCCACTGATCCATTTAGTCAAACGGCTGCTCCTTACAATGGGTGAGTGGTGACTCCCAGCAGAGAATGTCCCTCCAACAAACAGGAGCAAGACAAAGTGAGTGGAGGGGAAACTGAGGCCCTGAGAGGGAGAGTTGGAGACAAATTATGGCTGGGCCTGGCTCCCAGGACTCCCAGATGAAGTTCCTCCCAGAGCATCCTCGCGCCTTGTGGTCTGGTCTTCTGGCATGGCACTGGGTACCAGCAAAGTTGCTCTGCTCAGGCGGGCGGGAGATCTGGAGCCAAGCCTTCCTATGTCTGCTCTCTTGATGGGTGACTGAAGGCTTCCGGGGTCTTCCTGAATCTCAGTGAAATCAGATGCAGGCTGTGATAGGGTATAGTGATACCCTGGCTTCCAGAGAGAGGTCTGGTCTTAATGAACATCAGAGACCAACCTTTCTCTCGACGTCAGTATCTTCATCTGTAAAATGGAGTGAACTGGGAGACCACTATGGACCCTACGCTGAGAATATAGCAGCACCATTTGGAATTTGACCTTTCCCACTTGGAGGGCAGGGTCTGAATTATACTCATCTCTGCCCCTAGAGTTTCAGCACAAGGCCTAGCACACGCCCCCAACATCTTGGAATTTGATGACCTTCCTGGGAGGGGCTGTTTGATCACCTCCAATCTAGCTGACTCAAGTCAGGGATGCTACCTGGTGATCTAGAGGCTCCACCCACCCTCCTGCAATGCTACAATTCTACCTGGAGCCTACTTCCCTGAAACTAGCGACTTTAGGGAGCAAATTTCACATGTTCTTCACAGACATCACAAACCTGGCTCATCTGTTTTGCATTTGGCTTCAAATTTGTTGTCTGGACTTCTAGGAAATCAGTAATGAGTGATTCTAATAATTGTTTGTTCTTAGAATGCTCCTAAAAATAACTTGGTCAAATGAGGGTGGTGGTGGGGTGAGGCAGTCTCTAAAACATTTCTCCATTCCATCTGAAGTCCTGAGTTCCAATTACTCATAAAAGTTTCTGTGTGCATAGTTCCAAATTCTAATGAATTTCCAGGAAATACCACCAAAATGATGTTGGCATCGTCAAGATGTGCTTGTTTTGTTTTGTTGTTGTTGTTGTTTTTTCAAAAATTCTTGCTAGCTGCTCCCTTTCATGTAGACAACAACTGCATAAAATACGTCAGTTTTTGGGATATATTATTAGAGCTGTGTCTTCATGGCATAACTGATGATATCGGATTTTCAGAACCATCAAATCTTGAGATTTCAGAGTCAGCATGCCCAGAATAATCCCCAGCAGTCTCTCCTCCCAAAGTTGACACTTTTCAGAGCTTCACCTCCATGTCTATCCATGACATTCCGTTGTTTCTGAGCAATTCTGGGCTTTATTTCTTTAAGTGTCATCTCTTTCCAACTAAGTAAAGACTCTGATGTCAACCAAGTTCCTGAAGGAGCACAGCTACTAGGGTCAAGGTGCTCAGGGCAAGGTCCCAGCCTAAAGTGCAGCTGCATCTGGAAAGCTGCCATCTTGTCCCCATGTAGTTGGGAAGCCTCCTTTGCCATCCATGCCATCTCCATGCCCATCATGATGGTTCAGCCCTGTCCCAGTCCCAATTCTCAATAAACTTCAGTTGCTGGAAAGAGGCAACCAGATCTGACCAGCCCCAAGATTTCAGCTTCACGCCGACAGGCCAGTGGGCGTTTAGCACCTTCCCCTGGCAGAGCAGCTAAGCCACAGAAATGAGCTTGGGTTACATTCCAGGGTCCAGCCAACTTGGCAGCCCTATGAGTCAGGGCTGGTGTGTAGCCAGCTGTGAGTCTAGCACAACTAAAAGACATAAAACCATACTTTGCTGCAGAAATACACACCCATGGGCAGGCTTTGTAGGCAGTTCCCCAAGCACAATGCTTGAGTTCTACCACCATGCTCTCTTCAACACACAACCTCCTGCCAGGAGTCCCCATTGCGCATGCCTCCTTATGCATCTGTAACCCAGCTTCCCTCATATTGAAATGCTACCTCTAATGATGCTAATGAGGGCCACAGGCATGAGTGAAAGGCAGAGTCTCCTCTTCCATCTTTGATCTCAAGTCAAACCTCAGCCACATCTACTCCTTCCCAGCAAGTCCATGGCTGTGAGGATTTCTCACCAGTTCTGCATGTCAAAACTTCTTTGGAGCTAGGATCTTGACTCTAGAACATCAAGGGACCCCTCATCATGGACATAGCTTCATCAGAGGTCAGACTCAGCTCTACAACATCAAGCAGAGCCATCACCATGGGCATCAAAGCTTCATCGGAGACTTGAGCTGGAGTCTCAGTCCTGGAACATCAAGAGGGCCATTCAATGCTGACATCTGAGCTCCATCAGAGGCTGGAGCTGGGGTCTCAGATCTAGAACATCATGAGGGCCATTCATCATGAACATGTGAGCTCCATCAGAGGCTGGAATTGGATTTTCAGATTTGGAACATCAAGTAGACCCTACATCATGGACATCTGAGCTTCAACAAAAGGTGGAGCTGGGGTCTCGGTTCTGGAACATCATTATGCCATTCATCATGGACACCTGATCTTAAATGGAGGCTGGAGCTGAGTCTCAGTTCTGAAACATTGAGATGGCCACTCATCATAGACATCTGAACTCCATCAGCGGCTGGAATTGGATTTTCAGATCTGGAACAAGAGGGCCATTCATTGTTGACATCTGAGCTCTGTCAGGGCTGGGGCTCAGGTTCCAGATCTGGAACATCAAGAGGGCCATTCATCATGGACATCTGATCTTCATCAAAGACTGAAGCTGGGTTCTCAGATCTTAAACATCATGAGGGCCCCTCATTGTGGACATCTGAGCTCCATTAAGAGAACCCTTCATCATGGACATCTGAGCTTCATTGGAGGCTGGAACTGGGTTCTCAGTTCTGGAACATCAAGAGGCCACTCGTCATGGGCATTTGGAGCTTCATCACAAGCTGAAGCTGAAGTCTCAATTCTGGAGCATTAAGAGGACCCTTCATCATGAACACCTGAGCTTCACTGGAGGATACAACTGTGTTCTTAGTTCTGGAACATCACGAGGTCACTCATCATAGATACATGAGCTTTTTCAGAAGCTAGAGCTGCAGGCTCAGTTCTGGTACATCAAGTGGACCCTTCATCATGGACATCTGCGCTTCATCAGAAGCTAGACTGGGTTCTCAGTTCTAGAACATCAAGAGGGCCACTCATCATAAATATCTAAGCTTCATCAGAGGCTACAGCTGAGTTCTCAGTTCTAAAACATCAAGAGGGCCACTCATCACTGACATATGAGCTTCATCAGAGGGTGGAGATGGGTTCTCATTTCTGGAACATCAAAAGGGCCACTCATCAGAGACTGAAGCTGGGTTCTTAGATCTGGAACATCAGGAGGATCACTCATTGTGGACATCTGAGCTTCACTGGAGGCTTGAGCTGGGTTTTCAGTTCTGGAATATCTAGTGGGCCACTCTTCAGAGGCTGGAGCTGGAGTCTCAGATCTGGAACATCAAGTGGACCCTTCATCATGGACACCTGAGCTTTATTGGAGGATAGAACTGGGTTCTCAGTTCTGGAATATTGAAATGGCCATGCGTCATGGATATTTGAGCTTCATCAGAGGCTACAGCTGAGGTCTCAGTTCTGGAACATCAAGAGGGCCACTCATCACTGACATATGAGCTTCTTCAGAGGGTGGAGATGGGTTCTAAGATCTGGAACCTCAGGAAGACCACTCATCATGGACATCTGAGATTCATTGGAGACTTGAGCTGGGTTTTCAGTTCTGGAATATCTAGAGGGTCACTCTTCAGAGGCTGGAGCTGGAGTCTCAGATCTGGAACATCAAGAAGACCGCTCATCATGGACCTTTGAGCTCCATCAGAGGCTGGAGCTGGGTTCCCAGATCTGGAACATCATGAGGGCCATTCATCATGAACCTCTGAGCTTCAGTGGAGGCTGGAGCTATAGTCTCAGCTCTGGAACATCTAGGAGTCCCTCATTCTTAATGATTCATCTTCATCAGTGACTGCAGCTTTACCCGTCACACACAGCACTCTCCTGCACTGTCTGCCATTTCTTGGTAGGGCATAGACTCATCTGTATGGAGCATACTCTGGAGGTTGTCTCCTCCTGGTCTCACTGATGTCTGGACCATCACTCAGCACCATTGATGTATCCATTTCCATCAGGGACTGGGGTCAGGTATTCTTGACTTATCCAAATGGTTCTTTCTCTTTGAAAAGGAGCTATATTATGCCTGTGCACTCATGGCTGGATTCACTTGTATTTCTCTAAGTCACCTCACTAGAGGAGGGTGGAAAGTAAGAAGGGAGGAGGAATAGGTAGCAGTGGTGGTGGTAGTGGCTTCGGCTTTGACGGTGACAATAGTGGTGATGGCAGTGAGCCTCTCTCTTCCCAAGGACTGTGTGTCCAGCTCATCTGCTTCCCATGGATTGTGTGTCCAGCTCAATTCGAAGTGGGCCGGCCCGAGGACTCTGTGTAGAGTTGAGTGCAAAGCTCTCTGCCCTTATCCAACCCCAGACACAAGCTGCTGTCCAATAGCCTAACAGTCTGAGCTGGGCTCGGTGGCCCTGCCATGGGGCAGAGGAGCATCTGAGGCCTGGCCTCTGCAGCTCCCTCGGGGTCCTGCTCAGTAACCATCTTGTGGAATTGAGTGTTGGCTCAGGATCACAGTCAGATTGTACCTGCTTGAGACTGTATTTGGTTGGCCATCCACTTGCCATCAGTTCTAAAATGATAACTGCCTGGCCAGAGGCCCCCCTCCACCACCACAATGTGAGGAGGAAAAGAGCTGTACCCCTGGGGGGCAGCCCCTCTGAGGCTGCAGAAGCCAGGACAGTGAGCTCAATTCAGACTTCCTCCGCCATCTATGTATATTCCTTTCTAGAAAGAATCCTGGCATCTTATGACCATTAGAAGAAGGGGGACCAGCAGGGTTAGTTTGTCCAAATGTGCATCAGTCCCAGGAACTCCACCAGGCCAGCCCTGCTTCAGGACATCTTATCACCCCTGAGGGCTAGATGGGTAGGGGACAGGTGGGGAGTGGAGCTGGCTCCCCTGCCTCTCCCCACCCATCACACTACCCAAAGAGAAAAGCCCCAGTGAGAGGCACATTTAACACTTACCTGTCCTTACATTAGTAGCACATCCATTACTGTGTTTGTTAAGACATTTATTGACAACACAAAAGGGTGTGCCAAGCCCCAGGTTGGGCACTTTCAAACCGCTTCACAGACTCCTCACAACAACCCTGTGAGGTAGGTGGCAGAGCCCATTTCACAGATGCGGATGTCCAAGGCATAGCCAGTCCCCTAAGTCTCAGGGTTCGTAAGGTGTGGGCAGGGGTCAAGCCCACATGTCTGACCCTCAGCTCAGTGAAGTCCATCTGCAAAGGGTGGGCGACTACTGCAGGGGAGGCTGAGGAGGAGGGCACACCCCTCCTCGCAGGGGGCAACCAGGTCCAGAGTCTTTGGGTCCAGCCTGTCCCGAGGGAATGTGTGCAGGGCGTCACCGTGGCTGTGGAGGCTGAGAGAGACACAGGTGCAGATGAAGGCCACCCACTCCCGGTCACACTGGCTAACAAGAGTTCTCATGCAGACAGGCAGGTCAGGAGTGCAGAGAGGATAGGAACCCCTCTGCTTGCCAGACGGGGCGTCTGAGAACCTGGACAGCGCAGAAAAGGCCCTGACTCCCAGCAGCCATGGGGTGGAGGGGAGCAGCCAGCCACCAGCTCCAGCCTACCTACTTAGTGCCCTGCAGCCTCTGGTGTCCTGCACATCACCTGGGTCTCCTCCACCCACACAGACTTCCAGAAGCACAACATTGGTCATGGCGCTCTCCCCAACCAGCCTCCTCTCTCGGTGCTCACCTCACCAACCCAAAAATCTAGAACTGGTGGCCTTTCCAATCATCACCCCAGCTCTCCAACCCATTTCCAATTCAACCTGAGTGTTGTCTAAAAGATCAGCCTCATCCTACTCTGGGGGGTTCTAGAAATTCTCCCGGATCTTCCCATTTTGGCCTCTCTTTCCCAAACCTGTTAAATCTCTGTATGCAAAAGTAAACCTTTCCCTCCCTCCCTGTCTCCCCAGAGATGGCCAGGTTCTTCTCCCACACCTCCACCCTGTCCAACAGTCCCCTGGGCCAGAGTCCTCTGTGACCAGTGCCCATAGACTGCAGGACACATGGCCAGGCTCAAAGCCCCCAGGAAGGCGAGGGCTTCTGTATACCTGGTAACAAAGCATTTATTTTCATATAAATAACATCACTGAAGCAACAACCATGTCAGGTATGTGACTAGTTCCAGGTTACAGGTAAGCAAGCTCACATAGCTCCCACCCACATACCCACAAACACACAAGCACACATGCTTAAAAAGGGGCTGGGCCAGCCTCAAACCCAGATCTTGATTCTTGGGAACCAGTACACGGGATGCAGCCAGACACAGTCACCTTTCTTAGTGTCTACCAGCATCGCCCTAGAGGAGACAATCGTGATGTACCCAATCTACAGATGGGAACGCCAAGACTCGGAGTGGTTTAAATAACCTGCCCAAAGACCACTCCACTAGCACACAGTAACATCAAGACCAGAAACTAAACAGGCAAGACCTCTAGAATCCCACCGCTCAACATCGGCCCTGCAAGATGGGTGCTAGGTCCCTCCCACTCCACCCCAGAAGACAGACCCAAGCAATCACCTTAAGTTTAAAGGCCACACATTTGTCTAGCTCCAAGGTTCTGGCTTTGCCCAGTCTACCTACTCTTCAATGCAATAAATAAAATGCTGAATTCTCAGTAGTGTCCCCAAGGCCCAAACCTTGTCCATGCTGGGAACAATGAGGTAAGGAGGGTCTCACTGGGTCTGGGACCAGCATGGATGCCGGGGGCTGCATCTTGGATTTGCAAAGTGCCATGTGCCTTGGACACCCTGCTTCACTGATGAGTTGTTCCGTAAAGACCCCTCACAGGGCATGGTCCTTGTCATCCACAAGAGCAGTCATCTCCCCCAATTTTCTCTAAATAGAGCTGAGCATTAACTAATCTCAAATGGGGCAGGAATGGCTCCAAGGCCTCCTCTGTGGCGCCAGACCAAGGTGCGCTAATGACTTGAAAGCCTGCTCACGGCTGGAACCAGCCCTTCCACTCAGGCCCCCCGGCTCTCACTCGAGCCTCTTGAAAATACGGGCTGTGATTTCTGAGCACGCAGGGAACACAGTTTACTGATTACTAATCAACCTCGTTTTGTAAGGAACAAAGTTGGAAAAGATAATCAAACTTTCAACAGAACTCAGACTTGGAAGTGGCAGCTGAATGCGGGGCTCACCTGATGACTGACACACAAACACAGCCCCTTGCAAACTTGCTCAGCTCTCCTTTAAAGGATATGTCAGAATGACTCCTTGTGAGCTGCCCCTAGTATACCACTAGCTGATTTTTAAAATTGTGTGTTGACTGGGAGTGAAGGAATGAAGGAATGAAGGGATGAAGGATTCGGTTACAACCACGGCCATCTGGTGGAGGAAACTGGAAGGTGGAAGGCAAAGGTTATGGCAAGGACCATGCACCACTAGACAGGGTGGCCTGGGAGGATGTCTCTGCTAGCGGGCAAGGGCTTCTCTCAGACCCTAATCCTGGGTTCATCACTGTATGTGATGCATGGAAAAGCACCATGCAGAAGGAAGCCGTGAGGGTGACAATGGCAGATGAGATTCAGCTGGGACTTGCTTACAGCAATGATTCTGGAGGAAGAAGCTATGAATATGGTGTTCGCTATATGACCACAGCCCATGGCACCACACACCACACCCAAAGGGAAAGGGTTTGCTTTCAGAAATGGGAGAGGCCAAAACACCACGTCAAGAAATGAAGGACAAATTCAAGGATGGATGGATGGATCAAATTAAGTTGGAAATCATTGCCAACCTCCCAAGAATATCACTGACAACTCATTACACTTTCACTCATCCCTTCATCCTCTCATCCATCAGCCAATCAGTCAATCACTCGCTACACATTAATCCAAACTTCTATCCTCTCATCCAGCCACCCACTCACCAACTCACTACATCTACAACCATCCATCCATTCATCCTGCCATCTTCTCTTCCATTAGCCAATCAACGACAGACCACAGCATATTCATCCATTCTCTAATCGATAGGCCACTCACTTTCCCACTCACTCACAACTTGATCATCATTTGATTATCTCATCCATTAGCCAATCATTGACCACATTACATCTTCCATTCATCCAATCATCCTTCCTTCCATTCATCAATCAGCCAATCATTCATTCACTCACTATACCTTCATCCATCTTGCCATCTTCTCATCCATCTTTCTATCCTCTGATCTATTAGCCAACCACTCACCCACACACCACATCTTCATCTATCCTTCCAACATTCCATCCTCTCATCCATTAGCCAATCACTCAATCGCTCACTATACCTTCATCCATCCTTACACTCTTATCCATTTGCCAAAAAAAACTTACATCTTCATCCTTTCTTCCAGCCTCTCACTCATCAGCCAATCATTTATTTACTCACTGTACAGTCATCCATCCTACCATCCTCTCACCCATCATCCTACCATTCAACCACTTACAACATCTTCATCCATCATCTATCTTATTTTCTATCCATCTTATTTTCCTTCCATCCTCTCATCATTAGCAATATACTGACCACTCACTACATCTTCATCTCTCCTTCCATCCTCTCATTGATCAGTCCAACGCTCACCCATTCATTCACATCTTTCACATCCATCCTTCCATCATTACATCTTCTCATCCATTAGCCAATCACGGATTACTCCCTACATCATAATCCATCTTTTCATATTCTCATCCATAATCCAATAACTCAGTCTTTCACTACACCTTCATCTATCTTTCCACTATCTTATTCATGAGCCTACAAAAAACCCACTCATTCCATCTTCATCATCCCTCCATCCTCTCATCTATCAGCCAACCACTCACTCAATCACTACACTTTCATCCATCATTCTATCCTTCAGTCCTCTCATCCTTTAGTCACATACTGACAACTCACATCTATATACATCCCTTTATCCTCTCATTCAATCACTAATCATCCATTCATTCATTCACTACACCTTCATACATCTTTTCCTCATCTCTTCCATCAGCCAACTAAAAACCCACTCCCTAAATCTTCATCCACCCTTGCATTCTTCCACACTTTATTCTATCAGCCAATCATTAATTTACTCATTAGACCTTCATCCATCCTTCAATGATCCTCTATCCATCAGCCAACTACTTACCTACTCACTACTTCTCTGTGCATCTTTCTAGCCTTCCATGCATTCACCCATTTTCCAATTGTTCACAACTCACTACATCTTCATCCATCCCTTTATCTTCTCATCCATCAGGCATTCACTTATTCACTCACTATACCTTCATCCATCCCTCCATCATCTTATTCATCAGCCAACCAATATCCCACCCACTACCTATGCACAAATCCTTCCATACTCTCATCCATCAGCTAACTTTCATTCACTCACTACATTTTATACCATCCTTCCATCCTCTAATTGATGAACCAATCATTCACCAATTCACTACATCTCCATTTATCCTTCTGACCTTCCATCCACTCATCCATTAGCAATTCATTGACTACTCCCTACATCTGCATCCATTTCTTTATCTTCTCATCAATCAGCCATTCACTCATTTACTCACTACACTGTCATCTATCCATCCAATTGTCTCATCCATCAGCCAACCACTGACACACTCACATCTTCATCAATCCCTCCATCCTCTCATTCATTAACCAATCACTCACCCTCTCATTCATATCTTCATCCTTTTATCCTTGTTCCAATAACCACTCACATCTTCTTCCATCCTCTCATCCTCTAATCCAACCACTCATTTGCATCTTCAGCCATCCTTTTATCCTTCCATTCGACAATCATTGACCACTCACTACATCTTCATTCATCCCTCTATCCTCTCATACATCAGTTAATCACTCATTCACTCACTACAAATTCATCTTTCCTTCAATCTGACATACATCAGTCAACTACTGACCTACTCTTTATCCCTCCTTACATCCACTCAATCACATCTTCATCCATCCCTCCATCATCTCATCCTTCAGACACCCACTTACCACTTAACACTCAATCACATCTTCATCGACCCTTCTATCTTTCAACCATATTATCCATTAGCAAATCCCTAACCACTTATTACACCATTATCCATGCTTCCATCCCCTCAGGCATCAGCCAACCAATCACCACTCACAACATCTTCATCCATCCCTCAATCTTCTAAGCTCTCAGCCAATCACTCATTCACTCACTAAACTTTCATCCATACTGCCACCCTCTCACTAGTGGGTCAATGACTGAGACATTAACTACATCTTAGTCCATCCTTCCAGCCTCTGATCCTTCAGCCAAACAAAACTCACACTCCCCTCTTTCTCCATCCCTCCATTCCATTAGTCAACCATTCATCTACTCATTTATATACTCATTTATCCTCGTGTTCATTAGCCAACCAATGATCACTCAATATATTTTCATTGTCCTTCAGTCAAACACTCACCCATTCATTACATTCTCATCCATCTTGACATCCTTCCATTCTCTCATCCATTACCCAATGACTTTGAATTACTACTTTATGCATTCCTCCATTTTGTCAATCCATCAACCAACCAATCACTAAATCTTCATCAATCCTTCCATCCACTCATGCAGCAGCAAACCACTGACCCACTCAGTACATCTTCATCTCCCTTCTATGTTCTAATTCATCAGCCAACCACTGACCCATTCACACATCTTCATCCATCCTTTCATCCTTCATCTTTTTCATAAAACAAACCACTTATGTACTCATTCACAACTTCATTCATTCTTCCATCCTTTCATTACCGATCACTGAAAACTCACTATCTCTTTATCCACTGCTCAGTTCTCTCCTTTATCAGAAATACATGACCTACTCATTATATCATCTATCCTCTCATCCATGAGCCAACCACTAATCACTCATTCACATCTTCATTTATATTTACATCTTCTCATTTATCTGCCATTCACTCATTCATCTATTCTTTCATCCTTCCATCCTCTCATCCATTGGCCAATCACTCACCACTCACTACATCTTTATCCAACCTTTTGTCCTCTCACCCATCAGCCAATCATTCACTTACTACACTCTCATTCAGCTTATCCTCTGATCCATCACCAAACCAATTACTCCCTTACTACATCTGATTCCACCAGAAAATCACTCACCCACCCACATCTCCATCTGTCCTTCCATCCTCACATCCATCAGCCAACCATGGATCCACATTCATGTCTTTATCCATCCCTCCATTGTCTCATCCAGCAGCCAATGCATCATGCATTCACTACATGTTTATCCATCCCTCCATCTTCTCATTTATTAGCAAACTACTCAAACAATACTACATCTTCAAACTGTCCTTCTATACTCTCAACCATCAGCCAGATACTCACCCACTCATTACATCTTCACTGATTATTCCATCCTTTTATTCTCTCAACCATTAGTCCATCACTGACCACTCACTCTACCTTCATCCATTTCTCTATTCTGCATCCATCAGCCAACTATTGACCCACTAGTCACATCATCATCCATCCTTTCACCCTCTCAAACAATAGCCAGTCACTGATGACTAACTATATCTTCATCCATCCTTCCATCCTCTCATCAATTAGCCAATCACCGACCACTTGTTACATCTTCATCCATCCCTCCATCCTCTCATTCCTTAGCCAACACTCACTCTCTCACTACATTTTCAATCCTTCCATCTCTCATCAATTAGCCAACTACTGATCCACTCACTACACTTCACCAACCCTTCTATCTTTCTAGCCTCTAATCCATTAGCCACAGAGACCACTCACTACATCTTCATCATCCTTTCATCCTCTTATCCAGCAGCTGACCACTCACACAATTGTTCACATCTTCATCCATCCTTTTATTTTCTATCCTCTCATCAATTAGCCAATCAGTGACCACTTGCTACATATTCATTCATCCCTCAATACTCATTCATCAGTCAAACATTCATTCACTCACTACACTTTCATCCATCCTTCTATCTTTCATCCATCAGTCAACTACTGACCCACTCACTTACATCTTCATCCACCCTCTCATACATCAGCTAACCATTGACACAATATTTCACATAGTCATCTTTTAGGTAATCACTGACCTTTTATTGTGTCTTCATCAATCCTTCTTTCTTTCTAGTCTCTAATCCATTAGCCAATCATTGACCATTCCTACATCTTTACCCATCTTTTCATCCTCTCTCCCATCAGTCAACTATTCATCCACAATCACATCTTCATCTACCCTTTTATTGTTCCATACTCTCATTCATCAGACAATCACTCATTCACTACATTTTCATCTATCATTCCATTTCTCATCAATCAATAAACTATTGACCCACTCACTACATCTTCATCACGTCTTCCATCTTCTGATCCATCAGGCAGCCATTGACCCTATCATTCACATTTTCATCCATCCTTTCAACCCCCTATTAATGAATCATTATGCAATCATTCATTCACTCACTACATCTTCATCCATTCATCCATCTTCTCACCCATCATCCAACCATTCACACTGTCATTTACTTCTTCGCCCATTCTTCCATCCTCCATTGGTTAGGCAATCATTGACCATTTACTACCTCTTTCTCCACTATTCCATCCTCTCACCCATTAGCCCAGCTATTGATCCACACTCACATCTTCATCCAACCTTCATTCTCTTATCCATCAACCAACTACTCAACTACTCACTCGCATCTTCATCTCCCCTTCCTTCCTTTCATCGTTTTCTCCATTAACCTATCACAGACCACTCACTACATCCTCATCTATTTATCAGCCAACTAATAATCCACTCATTATCACTTCATCCATCTTTCCATCCTATTATCCAGTCAATCACTGACCTCTCATTCACATCTTCATTTATATATACATCCTTATTCATCAACCAATTATTCACCCATTCACTACATCTTCATCCATCCTTCCATCCTCTCAGCCATCAACCAACTATAAACTCACAGTTATCCATCAGTCATTCACTCTCTACATCTTTATCCATAATCCAACCAAAAACTCACTCACTACATCCTCATCCATCTTCCATCCTGTCATCCATCATCCACCCACTTACCCATTATTCAGGTCTTCACCCATTTTTCCACACTTCCATTCTCTCACCCATTAGCCAGTCACTGATTGTTCACTACATCTTTATCCTTCTATCCATTCTCTCATCCATCAGTCAATTAGACATTCTCTCAATACACATTCATCCATTTATCCATCCTCTCATCCATTAGACAATCACTGACTAATCACTACATTTTTTCTATTCTCCCATCCTTTCATCCATTAGATAACCACTCAAACTCATTAAATTTAATCTTCCCTTCCATCCTCTCATCAATCAGCCAATCACTGACCACTGACTATATCTTCATCAATCCTTCTATCCTCTCACCCAGCAGCCAACCACTAAGTCATTCACATATTCATCCACCCTTTTATTCTTACATTCTCTCATCAATTAGCCAATCAAATCAGTGACCACTTGCTATATCTTCATCCATCCCTCAATATTCTCATTTATCAGCCAATCATTCATTCACTCACTGCACTGTCATCCATCCTTTCATCTTTTATTCATCAGTCAACTAACCCACTCACTAAATTTTCATCATCTTCCATCCTCTGATCCTGCAGCCAACCACTGACCCACTCACTACATCTTCATCCATCCTTCTATCTTTCCATTCTCTAACCCATTAGCCAATCACTGACCACTTGTTACATTTTCATCCATCCCTCCATCCTCTCATCCATCAGCCATCCACTGACAGTCTTTCATATGTTCATCCTTCCATCCTCTCATCCATTAGGCAATCACTGACCTTTCACTGCACCTTTATCCATCTTTTTACCTTTCTATACTCTAATCCAGTGGTTCTCAACCTTTCTAATGCCATGACCCTTTAATACAGTTCCTCATTTTGTGGTGACCCCAACCATAAAATTATTTTTGTTGCTACTTCATAACTGTAATTTTGCTACTGTTATGAATTGTAATGTAAATATCTGTGTTTTCTGATGGTCTTACGCTCTACAGGAGCAGTCATGACCCACAGGTTGAGCACCGCTAGCAGGGTAACCTAAGATCATCAGAAAACACAGATATTTACATTACGATTCATAACAGTAGCAAAATTAGTTATGAAGTAGCAACAAAAATAATTTTATGGTTGGGGGTCACCACAACATGAGGAACTGTATTAAAGGGTCGCGACATTAGAAAGGTTGAGAACCACATCCATTAGCCAATCAGTGACCACTCACTACATCTTTATCCATCCTATCATCCTCTCTCTCATCAGCCAGCTATTGACCCACACTCCCATCTTCATCCACCCTCTTATTCTTCCATACTCTCATCAATTAGCCAATCACTGATCACTTGCTACATCTTCATCCATGCCTCCATCCTCTCATTCATCAGCCAATCACTCATTCACTCACTTCACTTTCATTAATCTTTCCATCTCTCAACCATCAATCAACTACTGACCCACTCACTACACCTTCATCCAGTCTTCCATCCTTTGATCCATCAGGCAACCATTGACCCTGTCATTCATATCTTCATTCATCCACCCATCCCCTTATTCATTTGAAAATCACTGATTATTTACTAAATCTTGATCCATCCTTACACATCAACCAATAATTAACCCATACTCACATCTGCATCTAACCTTTCGTTCTCCTATCCATCAACCAACCATTCACCTTTTCATTCCCATCTTTTTCCACCCTTCTTTCCAAATTCTCCTTAATTAACCAAAGACCACTCACTGCATCTTCATCCATCCCTCCATTCTCTTATTAGCAAACCTATCACCCACTCGTTACATCTTATCCATCTTTCCCTCCAATTATCCACTGAGCACAAATTCACATCTTCATTTATACTTCTACCCTCTCATGAGTCAACTATGAACCTAGTTATATCTTTATCCATTCTTCCATACTGCCATCATCAGCCACCACTCACTCACCCACTACTCATATCTTCATCCATTCATCCATGCTTCCATCCTCTCATCCAATAGTCAATCACTGATCACCTATTACATATTCACCAATCCCTCCATCAATCATCCAATAATTCATTCACTCATTACACCTTCATCCATATTTCCATCATCTCCATTAGACAGTGACTCACCTAATCATTCACATCTTCATCCATCCATGCTCTTGATTTGTTAGTCAATCACTGACTGCTCACTAGACCATCATCCATTCCTCCATTTTATCATCCATCAGCCAATCATGCACTCACTACATCTTCATCATCCCTCCATCCTCTTATTTATTAGCCAACCAGTAACCCACTCATTACATCTTCATCCATCTTTCCATCCTATTATCCATCAGTCAACCACTGACCTCTTTCACAGCTTCATTTATTCTTACATCCTCTCATTCATCAGAGAAGTATTCACCCACTCACTGCATCTTCATCTATCTTCCCATTCTCTCAACCATCAACCAGCTTTAATCCCACAGTCATCTCTTCATCCATCCCTCCATCCTCTCATTCATCAGACAGTCATTCACTCACTACATCTTCATCCATATTTCCATTATCTCATCCATCAGCCAACCAAAAACCTACTCACTACATCTTCACCCATCCTTCATCCTGCCACCCACCCATCATCCATCCACTTTTCCACTATTCAGGTCTTCACCCATTCATCAACACGTCCATTCTGTCATCCATTAGCCAAAAATTTATGACTATTCCTACATCTTTATCCTTCTATCCATTCTCTCATCCATCAGTCAATCAGACATTCACTCAATACACATTAATCCATCCTTCCATTCTTCCATTCTTTCATCCATTAGACAATTACACACCACACTCACTACATCTTCACCCACCCTTCCATCCTCTCATCAATGAGCCAATCCCTGACCACTTACTACATCTTCATCAATCTTTCCATCTTCTCATCCAACAGCCAACCACTTACTCATTCACATCTTCATCCACCCTTTTATTCTACCATCCTCCATCACCTAGCCAATCATTTACCTCTTGCTACATCTTTATCCATCCCTCCATGCTCTCATCATTAGCCAATCACTCATTTACTACACTTTCATATCTCATCCATTAACCAACTATTGACCCATTCACTACATCTTCATCCTGTCTTCCATCCTCTGATCTTTTCATCCTTCTTTTCTTTCATTCTCCTGCCCATCAACCAACCATTCATCTACTCACTCACATCTTCATCCACCTTTCCTTCCATCTTCTCCTTCACTAACCAATCACAAACTATTCACTACATTATTCATCCAGTCTTCCATTCTCTTATTTATTAGCAACCCAATCACCCACTCATCACATCTTCATCCCTTTTTCCTTCTGATTATTCAGTCAACCACTGAGCACTGATTCACATCTTCATTTATACTTCTATCCTCTCATCATGAGCCAACTATGAACCACAGTCACATCTTCATCCATCTTTCCATCCTGTCATCCATCAGCTATCACTCATCCACTATTCACAACTTCTTCCATTCTTCCATGCTTCCATCCTCTCATCCAATAGCCAATCACTGATCACTTACTACATGTTCATCAATACTTTCCATCCTCTCATTAATCATCCACTCATTCATTCATTCACTACACCTTCATCCATATTTCCATCATCACATCCATCAGCCAACTGCTCACCCACTCATTCACATCTTCATCCATTCATGCTATTATCTGTTAGCCAAACATTGACCACCCACTAAACCTTCATCCAAACAACCATCCTGTCATGCATCAGCCAAACAATCATGCACTCACTACATCTTCATCCATTCCTCAATCCTGTCATCCATCAGCCAACCACTCACCCCCTCACTACATCTTGTTCCCTTCATTAATCCTCTCATCCAATAGATAGACACTTACCCACTCATATATTTATCCATCTTTCCCTCTCAATTTTCTCATCCCTTAGCCAATTACTGACCACTCACTGCTCCTTCATCCATTCCACCATCTTGTTATTGAATAAACAATCATCCACTCACTATATCTTCAACCATACTTCCATCCTCTCATCCATTATTCAACCACTGACACACACTCACATTTTAAATCCTTTCATCCTTTGCTCCATCAACTAGCCACTCACCTATTCATTCACATCTTCATCTATCCTTTCACCCTTCTATCCTGTCACTCATAAGTCAATCACTTACCACTCACTACATCTTTATTCATCCCTCCATCCTCTCATTTTTCAGACAAGCAATCACCCAGCCATTACATCTTCATCCATTCTTCCATCCTCATCCATCAGCCAATGACTTACTCTTCATTCACATCTTCATTTATACTTACAACCTCTCATCCATCAGCCAACCTTCTATCCTCTTATCCATCAGTCAACCACTCACCCACTCACTGCAGCTTCATCTCCCCTTTCATCCTCTCATCCTCTCAACCAATCATCAGTTCACTACATCCTTTTTAAATCCTCACCCAAAGAGTAAAGATATTTTTTACATTGATTTTCAGAAAGAGTGGAAGGGATGGGGGGGAGTAAGGGAGAGAGAAAGAGAAACATCAAGGTGAGAGAGAGACACATCAATTGGATGCCTCCTGCACACACCTCAACCATGGCAGGGATCGAGTCCACAACCCAGGTACATGCCCTTGACCCAGGAATGAAACCTGTGATCACCAGTTGTGTAGGCTGACACTCTTAAACACTGAAACACGACAGCCAGGGCCCATTCACTCCATCTTTGTCCAACCCTCGATCCTCTCATCCATCAGCCCACCATTTATCTTCTCATTCAGATTTTCACCCATCTTTCCATCTAATCATCCAACAAAGCAATATTTAGTATCTGTAACATCTGGGACATTGGAGATGCAAAGATCAATTCAACGTTCTGTTGCCCTTAGGGGCTCACAGTCTAGCAAAAGAAACTGACATGCCTATGAAGCAATGATCATTTCTGGGTGTAGGAAGATAATTCATAAGAATGAGAGAAAGTGGGTGTGCTAAGCCATTAGCTGTGACATAATTTATAACATTAAAAGGAAAGATGCTATGCATAACAATAGCAAGTAGGTGTTGTGACTAATAAGACACAATGCATCTAGTGAGGTGATGAAGACTATGCAAGCAAGAAAATTGTTGATGACAGCATATTAATGGAAAAGGCAGGGCACTAAAACTGTATGTGGTAGGAAAGGCAGTTAGGTCATTTAAAAAAAGATGTTCATTTTTTAAAAGGGTGCATTAGACAAGAATTTGAAGGGGATAAAGAAAGATGGGTGCTATGTCAAGTTGATGGATGATCTCATTCTCTAGGTCATGTGCCATCTATACTGTTTATATTAGGAACACAAGAGGCCCTTGGCTTGTCTTACCCAGAGGCCCAACCTCTATCCTCCATCCTCACAGGTGACCCATGCCCAAGGAGGGGCCAGGACACCCACCTGACCCAACACCCCTTGCTCATGCAACCTTCTGCAGGGCTCTGCATTGAGCCCTTCTGCCTTTCTAGGTCATAGAGCACTGCCAATAGGTATATGAGCATCTGTACCCCCTCCCCCACCCTGATCAATCCAAGTGGGAAGCTGGTGCCATTTCAAGGCTACAGATGGAGAAACTGAGGGTGAGAAAGCTGAAATAAAATAGAGTGCACACCAAGCAATGGCAATCACTTGACAGCTTCCTGAGCCAGCGCTTCGCTGCCAGGTACAGTGCATGTAACAGGCACGTGACTTGCCAAGAGACATTCTCCCTGGTTCCTACTTTCTTCAACTGACTAGATCACAGGAAGCCCAAAACAGGAAGGTTCCTCCCTCCCTTTCTTCCATCTATCCCCTCCCTCCCTTGCTGTTTCCTCTCTCTTTTCCTTCAGTCACTCATTCATTCACTTATAAAATCAAATCAAATTAGATTTGATTATTTTATTTATGGACTTCAGAAGCATAGCTTTAAATGAATCATCGCCCTTAGTTCATAAGCCCTCCTTTCACAAGTCCTCTTTATTCATTCATAATTTTTATTCCTCATTATTTTTTTTATTTCTTCCCAAATTTCATCTTTCTCCCTTCCTCTCACTTTTCTGTACATTCTCTCATTTCTATAAATTCAGGTGCATAAGACGCACCAGAGTCCTACATGCAACATCCTCATCCCTGGTCTATGCAGCTCCAATCCTCATTCATTCCTTCACTCACTCACTTGTTCATTCTTTCACTCATGCATTTGTCCTTTCTTTCTTATTCTGGGTCTTCTTTTACTTATTAGGTCTCCTCTGAAATTGCATTAGTCAAAACCCCATGTGTAAAATGAACCTCACTGGCCCATGTATTTATTTTCCCTTGCAATTTTTCCTCCTGGCATTTAGTTACCTTTTACATTCAGAATTTATTATTTTATTTATATACCTTAATTGCACATATTTTACTGCAGTGGCTGTTTTGCTGTTGTTGTTTTGTCTTGTTTTTGTTTTGGGCCAGTGTTTTCTCAATTATTCATTTATTTTTAATTTTTTTTTAATATAGATTTTATTGATTTTTTACAGAGAGGGAGAGGGTGAGAGAAACATCAATCAGCTGCCTTTTGCACACCTCCTCCTGGGGATGTGCCCGCCACCAAGGCACACGCCCTTGACCTAGAACCCTTGAGTCCACAAGACCGACGCTCTATCCACTGAGCCAAACAAGTTAGGGCTCATTTATTTTTTGAAAGGTGTAATCTATTTATTTAAGGAGTATGTATGTAAACCAATTATAATCCCTGCTCAGACAACCTCTCAACTAGCCATTTATCACTTTGGTTTGTTTATTTATTCTTTCCCTTTTTTTTTCTTCTCCTCATTTTCCCTTGCCCTGGACACAGGATTGGATGATCCCATCCATCTTTAGGACTAACGATGCCCCATCACCAGCCCCAACAGGCTTTTCTATTGGAGACCCACCCATGTTACCTTTTGGCAGTGTTTTTTGGTGGGTGTTTTTGCTTCTCTCTCACTTAATCTCATCTTGCTTTCCTGGTCTCGTTCACTCAGTGCTTTTCTCTTGCATCTGTTCATGTTTCGGGAACACAGGTGACATGCTCCCTGGAGTGACATGAGCATCCATCCCGTGTGTGGCACTGCCCTGGCTGAGCCGGCACCGCCGTTTCTAAGGCAGCCGCTCAGATATCTGTTCATCCTTCCTGTCACTCCTTTATTTCAATATTTATCCTTTTATCTGTGGGCCTCAGGTGCCCAGAACTGGATTAACCATCATCTGTGGTTCCTGGAGCCTTCTCAGCACCTGTGCGGGGGGCGCCCTTCGGCTTGTTAATTTCCTGTACTGGTGCTTTGCTTTAGGGTTTATTTCATTACATCAAGAGCCCAGTTTTCAATCAGTCATAATTTGGGGGTCTCATTTTTTTGTTCTAGCATGGCCCTTTCTCTCTCTCTCTCTCTCTCTCTCTCTCTCTCTCTCTCTCTCTCTTTCTCGTGTGTGTGTACATGCATACATACATACATATATATTCACTTAATGTTTTTATTGCTTATATTCATCTTGTCGTAATTTTCTATGCCTTCCATTCCTTGTTTTCTCAAATCATCATTTCTTATTCATTTATTCACACAGCCATTCCTCTGCTAATTCCTTCTTTCTTTTTAGCCACTTGGGTGTTTTTTGTTTTGTTTTGTTTTTCTTACTGTGGAAACTCACTTTTTATTACTAATTGTACTTAATGAATATTTGTTCATTATATTTAAATACTTATCTAGTAAGTGCCTCCCCCCCCCCCCCATAAGTCTATTTCAATTTCTTTTCCTACGTAGTTTTTCTCCTAGTCTTTCCTTTCATTTTCAAACTCTTTTTCTTGCTCTCTCATGGAACACGTGGACTTATTCGCTGTGTCTTTTGTGTATGGTATTGTTTTTATTATTTATAAACTTCGGGGCCACAGGTTTGAATTAATGTGGAAGATCACTATTAAGCCAGTCCTCTCTCATACATGTAGTTGTTTGGCCTACTTATGTATTGTCTTTCTCACTTCTTTTGTTTATGTTGATTTTTTTCCCCATCTTAATTGGTTTTTCTGCCAGTCTTTCATTCTTTCTTTCTTACTGCCTTTCATTCTTTTGGAGACCAGGCAGCAGGGCTTGGCTGAACCCTAACCCCCTCTGCCGCCCCCTCCTCATCAGTCAATGCAAATCTTTTCCTCATTCTTTCCCTCATTCATGCCTTCATGCATCCATTTAGTGTTTCTACTGAAATTGTTGTTTTTCCGCTTCAGGGTGACAGATGCAGCTAATTGGCTACATGATAATCTGTAGTCAATGGGTCCTCCCCTCCCTGGCCTCACAGTGGTCCCCCCTTATGTGTGTCAGCTTTGAACTATTTCCTGGGTGGGTGGTTGCCCATGTCAGAAGCACAGATGTGAATTAATTAGTGTTTGGTTCACGCACCCTCATGCTTATTCCTAGAATGGCTCTCGCTTACATACATATTTGTTACCTAATTACCTTCTTCTCTAGACAATTTTTACATTTCTCTCCAACTTTCATTATTTCTCCCTTTCACTCATTCTTTCTTTCTTTCTTGGAGCTCAGCTGCCATGGTCGGCTAAATCCCACTGCCACCTGCAAACACCCACCATAGCCCCCACAGCTCCAGTCTCATTAATTCCTTCTGTGCTTCCTTCAGCCACTCATCCATTCATTCTTCCTTCCTGTTTTCTTTCTTTTTATTAGGTATTTACTTGTCTCTCTGAATGGAGGGCTCGGATTTGGACCAGTTGTGGTCCAATTTGTGAGGGCCCCTCATTACCAGTCTCAGCCTAACCCTCTCCCGAGGATCTGCCCACTTGCTCATTTAGTCACTGTCAACTTTTTATTCTGTCTCTTTTGTTTTAGCTTTCTATATCCCCTCTTTCTCACTTGACTTCTTTCATTCTCCTAGAGCAGTGGTTGGCAAACTGTGGCTCTCGAGCCACATGTGGCTCTTTGACCCCTTGAGTTTTTAGCAAAGGCCAGCCTAGGAGTAACCTAATTGAGTTAACAGCAATGTACCCTCCTATATAGTTTAAGTGTAAAAAATTTGGCTCTCAAAAGAAATTTCAATCATTGTACTGTTGATATTTGGCTCTGTGGACTAATGAGTTTGCCGGCCACTGGCCTAGAGCTTTTGTCCAGAGGGAAGTGGTGACACACAGCCCCCCCCCAAACCAAATCTCATCAGGAGTGCTGTGGCCATGCCTCCCCCACCCACCCACCTGTTTTCTTAGGTTCTCCTCTACTTGTTTGTTTACATGCTTTATTATTTTATTGACAGTGCTGAAGTTTTAGACTTGGATTCACCCTAACCCTTGATTCCTGACCGTCTTTTACCTCTCCTCTTAGCATCAATACACCCACTAATGTATCTCTGTACCTAACGCCTGCTACTTTTCCTTCCCTATTTCTTGACTTGTATTTAGATGTTTTATTTATTCCCTTATTCTTTCATCATCTCACGTATCGGAACTCAGCTCCCGGAGACTGACGACTCCAAGCCCCTCACACCTCATTCCCAGCCCAGGCCCAGGAATCTCTCTGCTCACCCAGCCGTTCTCTTTCTCCTTTCTCTTTGGCTTTCTTTCATTTCAGTATTTATTTATTTATATGAACCCAGAGTTTTAAAATAAAAATAAAAAAAAACTCTCCAAGTTATTTCTCATCTTTGGTCCCCTGAATACTCCTTCCTCTGTAACTATTCTTTTGACTTTCTCTGTTGTTTGTTTTTCTATGCCAGGAGCACATACTTGAATTAATCAGCTCTATATAACCTGACATAGTCATCCTTCTATATTTACCCGTCTCCTAATTTTTTAAAGTTATATTTCTTCCTTTTCATTTTATTTTGCTTCCTGCCATTTTCTTCCTCCCTTTCAATCACCTGTCCTTTCTCTCGGCATCTTTCCTCCCAGGACGGGTCTCAGAATGTCACCATTGGGGGGTTTTCCACAGTAACTTTCTCTTCATTTTAATTTTTACCTTTTCGACAAAAAGCTGCCCAATACATGTATGTATGCATGCTCATCAGAATTTGGAGGTAAGTGTGCACTGTGAAACCATCACTACAACCTGTCTTCCACCTTGAAAAGTTTCCTCTCCCCCTTGTATGTATTATTACTATTTGTGGTTAAGACTGTTTACATAAAATTCACCCCTTTAGC
The DNA here is from genome assembly GCA_027563665.1 of Antrozous pallidus. Lineage (NCBI taxonomy): Eukaryota > Metazoa > Chordata > Mammalia > Chiroptera > Vespertilionidae > Antrozous > Antrozous pallidus. The sequence goes on from CM050515.1 coordinate 106,716,848, forward strand.
AAGCCTTTATACATACAATACAGGACAGTCACCATTGGTTTATGCATTTCTACTTACTTCTTCTTTCCTTTATTTACCTTGTATTCTTTGGTGACAAACTTTAGGTGCTCTCTATTGGAATGACACATATCCCTTGGTCCATGATGACCTGATACGCGTTTGTGTGTGACCTGATTTACACACCAATTCGGTATTTTATTAACTTACATATTGATCGCCATGCATCCCATTGGATCTTGTTCAGCGTACACTCTCATTCTGGCTCATTGCCTCTTTACCTATTTATTTATTAATTCCTTCATCGAACCAATAAAGTTACCATACCGTAGGTCTTTTTTGGTCCTTACCGAGTTAACCACCAAGACCAAGGTGTGCAGAACCCCCAACCTTAACACATTCACATGGCAGGAGCAGGTACAGGTACAGTCAAAGTCTGTGTGTCCTAGACGCACTGAGGACGGGGCGGGCACTGCCCCCAAGCTCTTTGAATGGCCATCCCCATGAGAACGCAATTTCAGGCCCTGGGAGGACACAGCCGTACACCGTCTCCCCGGTGGGAAACAACGGATATGGAGTTCATTTTTCAATAGGCGGCTTTGTTGGGAGCAATATAAAAATATTTTGGCCTTTCAAGGCCAATACAAAAGGAATGACCCATTACCATGGCTGAGTGTCTCAGTTCTCAACAATAAAGAACTTGAAGAGGTTTAGCCGGACACCGTGAAGACAGAAAATCTGCCCATTCTGTTTTCCAGACATTTCAAGGGGGTGAGCGAGGTCATTGGGGCTGCAAGCCCATTTGAAAGGCAGGTCCCTCGGCCCGAGCTCTTTCAGTGGCCTGCAAAGGCCCCCGGCTCAAAGGGGCACTCCCATCGCAGGCTGCCCTGCAGGACGAGAGCCAAAGGGACACTCGGTAATGAAAGGGCCATTCATTTCGGGAGTGAAAGAAATTCTTTTAGGGTCTGGCCCTCGAAGCCGCCTATAGAATTCTTTGCCACAACACAAGAGGCTGGGGGTCCTGCCTTAGAACATGAGCCCCCCAAGGTCCTCATTCCACTCGCTTGCTGGGCACCCACCTCCCTGCAGGCAGACCAGTGCTTAGCAGTCCCTCCCACAAGGCTCTCCTGGCAGTGGCAGCCCCCCACCCTCAGTGTCAAGGCCATAAGTGTGTGCTCGGCGCTCCAGGGACTTACGATTTTGCAGGTGGAGGATGCGGGGGTTTGGAAGATGTCTGAGGTCCCATCCCACGACGAATTCTGGACGATGGCTTCGTCTGGAGAGACAAAACACTAGTCACTAAGGAGAACCTCGCCCAACCGAATGGAGCAGGGACTCCCCAGACTCTAGCCAGTGTGGAACTGGTGACACCAAGCATCTCTCTTCCCCATACACTGGGTCCTGCTCCCATCTGGGCTGCCAAGCTCCCCACCGCAACTTCTGCCACAGATGGAGAGGAGAGGGCAGGGGACAGCATGGAACATGGCTCCTACGGTTGGTGCTGCCCACGTACTAAGTTGTCTTGTGAGACTCAAAAGTTTAGGGCCACTGCGCAAGCGAGGGCTGAGCTGGACCACAAAAGCGTGGACGGGATGCCGCCTGGAAGGGCATTCTGCCTGGCTGGAAGGGCACAGCGGCCACCAGCATGCGCTCAGGGAGATGTCAACGGTGCGGTGTGGTGGGCAGGTGACCCGCAGAGCGGCTGGCCCTGGATGGCACAGAGGATTGGATTGTGGCGGACACTAAGGGTCATGAGGTCTTTAACGGGCCGTGTTCCCTAAAGCCAGGGCATACACCTCATGGGGTGAATGACTACGGTGCCTGGACAGACAGCTTCACTTTAGGAAGGGTGCCCACCTTTTAATCAGCACCATGAAAAGCCCTGACCGGGCATACCAAGCCTCTGACTTCTTGCATTTGCCTTAAATGTTGAGTTTCAAGAAAGTGAGGTGGGTAACAACAGACAGGTAGGTCATTGGAGTCGCCCCTGGGCATCCATGGGGGATTGGTCCCAGGACCCCCCTCAGACACTGAAGCCCCCGGCGCTCTCTCCCTCACCGAAAGTGCGGTGATGTTGGCGTGCCACCCCTGCACACTCTCCCGCAGACGTTAAATCCCCTCCGGGCAGTCTGGCACGCCTCACACGGCGTAAATGCTGTGTAAGACGTTGTTACAAGGGATTGTTTAGGGAACGGCGACAAGAAAAAAGCCTGTGTGTTCCGTACCGAGGCAGCCAGCAGCCTCTGCGGGCCTCGAGACACCACACTCCTTGTTAGCAGCAACGTGACTATTTTCCCAAACATTTTCAATCCACGCTGGGCTGAACTCATGGGTGCGGGACCCACGGAATCCAGAGAGCCAAACGCATATTGGCTCGTCGATTGTGACAACGTGCCGCTCTAATGCAAGATACTAATTCGTGACCGGGGAAATGGGGGGTGGGGGGTATGAAATGGGAATTCTTTGGATTCGCCACCGACTTTGTCTGTAGACCGAAAACTACTACTCGGAAGAAATAGTCTCTTCACTATAAATTTTTAAGTGAGTGGATTTTGAACATACATTTATTAAGAGTCTAGTGAAGGAAAGTAGGGGTGGCCACCAGGGAAGTCTGCAATGGCTGGGATTTGACCAGGAACGTAGGTGAGAGGGCGGAGCTGAGACTGGGGGGAATGAGAGGGTGCGGGCTGCCCCTGGCCCGGCCCTCCAGGGAACCCCAAGGAAGAAGCTCTCCCCAACTCCCCTGCCCTGATGTGAGCCATTGGGGATCCCCCTGCTGCCCCTGCCTCTCCACCCCCTGCTGCATCACTCACTGGGGCTCCCAACACCCACATGGGTCACCAGGGATACACCTTCTACCTCTAAACCCTCCTCAAACCTCCTTCCCTGGCCTTGAGCTTCCCAAGCACTGTTTCTCCCTAAGTGGTTGCTTTTCTATCCCAAAACAAACAAGAAGACTTTAAAAAATAAGTGCTGATGAAGCAGTGACAGCTCGTGAGTGGCCGAGGGCGGACTGGCTATCTAAGGGTCCCGGGACCTCTGTTTGTGTGGAATGCCTGCCCCCTGAGATGTGCCCAGTCCTCCCCAGGAGCCTAAGACACCTGCGGTGGCCCTGTCACCACCTACAAGGCCCTCACGGGACAAAGGGACCCCAGAACCTGAAACTGCAGCAGGACTGACTATGGGCAGGGGCACATCCCCCAGGGCAGGAGCAGGGAAGTGCTTTGGGGATCGTTCTGGTATTTTAGGTGGTTTCATGGGATCTGCTGCTGCTTGGGGGGGGGGCGGGGGAAACCATGCACCCTGAGTTCCTGGTTGCCCTGGATGAACCTGTGTGCAGACCCCAGGCTGCTCTGGGAAGACGCAGCCCTGGCTCTGCGTGTTGTGACGAACAACATGGTGGAGCGATGATGAGCCAGTGCCTCGAGCCACAGGAAAACTCGAGGTCCCCTCCCAGGGTCCGGAGGGACAGGTGTCACCCACTGCTGCTGGGAGACCTCACAAGTGGGTGCCCTGAGCTCCAGTACCCCTCCAGGCAGCGCTGTGGCCCCACCCCCTGCCTCCTCCCCAGCATAATGGGCTTAGATAGAACATTCTAGTTCAGCCTCCCAAGACTTCTAAACGCCTCTTCTGGAGGCACACAGCACCTAAGTGATCTGACCCGTCTTTGGGGACAGGTCATTGGATGGTTGGAGCCCGCTCGGAGGTGCGGGGTGCGCAGAACTCACTGCGCACTACGGGCCCGTTTACCAAAACGAGAGCGGTGATCGGAACATCCTTTGAAATCCTGTCCCCTCTCCCTGTCGCCGGCCCCCTCGGCCGCCTCGCTCCCCTTGGCGGGTGGGGACGGATGTTTACATCTGCCTCTTCCTGGAATTTCACTCTCTGCTCCAGGAGTGGGCAATTAGGGAGAATTAGGGCCTATTTGGCGTGCGGGCACCGTTAATGGATAGAATGGCAGAGGCAGCCTTGGGAGAGGCGGGCTGCGGGTCTAATTGAGGCCGGCAATTTTTCGATTCCTTGTTTCAGCACGCAGGTATTGTCGTAACCAAGGTCACCACACAAAGCCGCAGCCCACCAGGCTAATGACGGGTGCAGCCTGCCCGAGGCTCCGGGGGCTGTTGATTAGCGCCCGGCGGAGCACAAAGAGATGGCTGGCCATGTTTGCAAAGCCGGGGCCGAGGCCGGCTGTGATCGCTTTTCCAGAACCTGCCATCGGGAAGTTCTCGGCCAAGCGGACCAAGGTGCCAACGGGGGTGTGCCGTGTGTGGCCAAGGGTCTCCTGGCCCAAAGGCACAGGGCGAGCCACAGGGAAGGTGTCATTACCGGGTGACCGCCCCTCTGGCCACAGGTCCCCCGGGCCTGGTCGGCGGCCCAAGCGTTTGGAAAAGCGCCCCGTAACACGCAGCCTCGCACCAGGCAGCCGCTTGGAGCCAGTGCAGGGCGTGAGCCCTGTTACCGTTTCCCCCCAAAATAAGCCAGTGTCTTAGATTAAATTTTGCTCCCCAAAATGTGCTAGATCTTATTTTCGGGGGTGGGGGGGATGCCTTATATTACAGCAAGTAAGTCTTATTTTCGGGGGATGTCTTACTTTGGGGGAAACGGGGTAGCATCGTGAGAAGCTGAGCGGGAGGCCGCTCCTGGCTACCACCCCGCCGCTGCCAGGCCTGCCACCGGGGGTCCGGTTTGGAAGGTAACGGACCCATCATCTCAGCCCCTGACTCTACAGACCCAGCAAACAGACCAACAGGCCACAGCCGACCCCTGGGGAAGCTGGGAGGGCTCCCAAAGCAGCAGGGGCACTCAGATAACAGTGACGGGGCACCGCCCCGTTTCACAGATGGGCAAACTGAGTCCCGGAGGCCTGGAGACAGGAGCCCACCATAGTCAGTGCCACGCACAGGCTGGAACCAGGAGTCCAGGAGCCTCTGAGGGCTGCCGCCTGAGCCTAGGTCCCGAGAAGTTCTCCTCTGACCCCTGGCTGGTCCCAAGTAGCAGGGGTGCTCCTTCAGCCCGATGCCCAGCTAGGAGACTTGGGGGGGGGGGGCATTCTGGACACTTGGGACCTCCGACCCCTTCCTTGGTAAAACAGGGGTGACCTGGCCAATACTGACGCCCAGGCTTCTGCTTCTGCCTCCCGGATTACACACACGCGACCGGCTACCGCCTCCCTTCACCGATGGGAAGGCTGTGGTCCCGAAGCCAGTGGTCACACAGACACCGGCCAAGACTGAGACCTGACTCCCTCCTCTCCTTCGGGGACTTCGTGCTGATTCCAAGGGAGGGGACTCAAGCCCTCCGCCAGTTTGGGGCAATGGGGACTCTGTTTTCCCTCCATCTCAAAAGGTCCCCTCGTTCCGGGCTGTCCCCTGCTGACTCTCCCCCATCTTTCCTGATCCCAGCACAGTTCCATGGGTCCCGGGGCCCCTGGCCCCCAACTTCTTAGCCTGGTAGGAAGGACTCTCGCCACCTGGGGGGGGGGGGAGCGGGGAGGTGGCCTCATGAAGGGCCGGGAGGCAGCAGGAGCCACACAGCCGGGGCTGGACGGCCGGCACAGACATGCGGTCAACCTCTGGCCCCCCGACTGTCCTCCCTCCCCAATTTTCCACCCCAGAGCTCCGTCCTTGGCCCCAGCCCGTGTCTCCGGCTGTCCCTCGGGCGCCGGGCCCAGTCTGATCAGATTCTTGTTCGCAGGCACAGCCATTTCGTCTCCCCGCCGAGCACCTCCCCGAAAGAAAGCCCTAGAACACGGAGCACAAGCATGGCCGGGGGCACGCGGCCGGCAGGGCTGGCTAAGCACGCCTTTGTGTGGCCTCTTGTCTGCGTCTCTGAAGACACACACAGGGGCAGGGGAGCCGGCGGGGGCCGCAGCCCCCAGAGGGGACACACACACACACACACACTCCCACACCCTCCTCCTGGGGGAGGGGGGGGGAGGTAATTGAGGTTTTCTTCTTTTCATCTGAAGAAAAGGCACCTTCTATTGAAAGAATGTATTCAGGGACCTGGGAAAACTCGTCTGCACTCAGCCCTCCCAATTACCCCAGGTGGCTGTTCCCGGCGGGCTCCCCCACATTCCTTTCTGCCCGCGCCTTTGTTCCCGGCTGAACCGGCCTGGGGAGCTCCCAGGCTGAGTCTCCTCCTTAAGCCCCTGCCAAAGGCCCTATTCACTGCACCAGGCGACGCCGAGCGAAAGGTGGTGGGGAGCCTCCCATGGCCCCGACCCCCGGCGTGGGGGATTTAAGAAGTCTCCATCTGGATTTTTTTTCTCTAAGCCCAAAGAAATTGGAGAGCAATTAAGAGAGTCATGTCTATACCCTCCGCCATCCTGTCCCTTAATTAACTCCTCTCTCACACACATCTTCCCCCCACGCCCCCAAGGTGGGGCCACCCCGGCCTCAGCCACCCAGCACCTGCTCTGCTCACTGGTCCCCGTGAGGGGCGAGAACTCAGGCGCCGGGGGGGGGGGGGGGGGGGGGGGGGGGGCTGAGAAGACAATGAGAAGGATCTGGAGACTTCCTAATGACACGCAGCTCATCAGCGATGGCTCGAGCCATGCGTTTTCCAGGGAAGACGGGGATGTGGGCCCAAGTGTCTAAAATGCACTAGGGAGGTGCTCGAAACTGCGGGGTGTATGGGCACCTCAACGATGCGCCTCTTAGGTATGGGGCAGCTGGCCTTGGCAAAAGTAGGCGGTCCCCCCACCTCTATTGGACCCAAAGGAACTTGGGACCCCTCTCCCTGTCCTGTCCTGTCCTAGCACAGTGCCCAGGTACCCAGGAGGTACTGTGGAGGCTCCCTTCCTTCCTACCTCTCCTGACTCTGAAACGCCGAGCCGCCGCTGCGGGTGTCTACACTGGCCACGGCCCTGGCACCCGATGGGACCTGGATTTGGGTCAGTTCTGTGTAAGGCCACCTTCCTTCTTTTTTTTTTTTAAGGGGAAAAGTGTGTAAAGCTGCCTTCCTCTTTTCAAGGAAAAGTTCATGAGCAAGCTCATTCGAGATGGACAGATTCCTCTTTTCTTTCTTGAAGTCAGACTGCACGTAAAAAAGCATGTCTCCGTGCACGTGAATGGTTAAGAAATACACGCATTGAGCTGCCCTGGGTCTGCCCGGGTTTTGACATCGCTGGGAGGGGTGTGCTTGGAAAAACATTTGGGGTCTGAATCGCGAGTCAGGAGGCCCAAGGGCAGGGACCCTGGAGCTGCCATCTGCCCCACGAGCAAACCTGCAGGTGGGCAAACGGGGGGGGGGGGGTGCCAAGTACAGAGGCTGAGTGACCCATGGGCCCCTCTGCCTTGCACCCTGGGGCGGGCAGTTGGGCAGGAGGACTGGCTTCCAAACAAGACCACCACCTCTTTCCCATCCGTGCCCATCCGTGCCCATCCAGGGAGAAGCAGAACCGAGAGCAGCTCCATATGAGGACCAACTGGCCAGAAACCCGCCACCCGCCACAGGGGCAGTCCCCTCTGGCTGCTCAGGGTCTCACTTCTACTCCTGACTGCACAGGGATGGCCCGAGCCAGCAGACAAGTCTCCCCAAAATATTTTCTGACATTTCACTGGCCCTTCTGCCATTTCTGGGAATGGCTGGGATGCAAGGCTGATTTACAATACGTTCAACTTCTTTCGGTGCGAATTTGATCTGGTATTATCTATTTGTGTGCTTCTGCCGCACGAACCCCCAAATGTGTGTCTGCCTGGACCTGACCATTCACAAGTATCCCTGAAACACAGGCAGGCCCAAAGCCCCACCCCCGCCAAACGCCTGAGCAAGGTGAGGAGCAACAGTCTGGACCTGCCCCTCAGCTCAGCCCACCTTGAAGTTGTCCTGAGATGGCTCTCAGGAAGAGTCTAGAAGCCCTGGGCATTCGGCTCAGGCTAGCGGCACGGATCTCTTGGGTAAGCTCCGGACCGAACCCCCAGGAGTTCTGTGTAAAGTTCCCGCCCAGCCTGCCTTCCTCGGCACCGTGTTTGCAGGTGGCTCGGCAAATGCCAGCTGTGGAGTAAATGTCACAGGCACAGTCTTCCTGGGGCCCCTCCCCGGCCTGAGCCCTGGGCACACACACACCCCTCTCCCACCTGCCGGGCCCCCCCCAGGAGTGAGCACCAGCACACGCTGGCAGCAGAGCCCACGCCCGCGGACCCCGGCCCCTCTCTGCCTACACTGATGCGTTTTATTTCAACATCCGCACCCCATTCCCATCCTGGGGAGGAGGCGGGGCTGAAAATGCCCTCTAAAGAATTGTGGATGATGCCGAAACCGGTGTGGCTCAGTGGATAGAGCGTCGGCCTGCAGACTGAAGGGTCCCAGGTTCGATTCCGGTCAAGGGCATGTACCTGGGTTGCGGGCACATCCCCAGGAGGGGGTGTGCAGGAGGCAGCTGATGGATGTTTCTCTTTCATCAGTGTTTCTAACTCTCTATCCCTCTCCCTTCCTCTCTATAAAAAGTCAATAAATATATTTTTTTAAAAAAAGAATTGTGGGTGCTGCATGGGAGCCCAAGGACCCACCTCCAATAGGAGGGAGGTGCACCCTGGCCTACAGGTCTCCCTCATCTCCCAGAGGGTCGCCTGGCAATCTGTGCTCATCACTCACCCAGCAGCCCGGCTGCTCACAGGGACAGCCCCCCTGGATTGCCACCTCTGAAGACCCTCCCCCTCCCGTGTCCCTCCACGGGACTCGGGCTTCACCCTTTCCTGAACTCGGCCACCGGGACCCCAGAAAGGAGGGTGCTGGCCACGAAGCCTCTTCTCTTCCTGCCACCTCACTTAGCTGCCACCCCCCCCCCCAGAACACCCAAGTGGACCCTCTGGGCCTGAAGGCAAACCTCATCCCCGACACCCCAGAGGGATCCCCGCCCTGAGCACCCAGGCGGCATGAAACGGGTGACGCTCGGGCTGGTGTGTGGCTGCAGTCCCGCTTTCTCCCTCCTCCTCGCCGCCCCTGATGGGGTGTAAGCAAACAAACATTCCCAGCTCGCTGCAGTTCCAGGGGGGAGCAAGAGAGGCCAGGAGAAGCACTCACTCCAAACCACTTGATTAAAGGCCGTTATCCAGGCCTCGTGGGCGAGCAGCCGGCATTCTCAGGGGCTGAGGTCGCCATGGCGTGGGGCAGGAATGGTTCTCTAGCTGCAGAGCAGACAGGCATTCCTGCTGCCCCGTCTCCGAAAGCGGGGGTGCTCGAAAGAGCAGAGGCACCCGTGTTCGTCTCATGAACATGCTCAGGAAAGCTTTGTGGAGGACCTACTGTGTGCCTGACCCAAACCAGTTCTCGGGGCCTGGACCAGCGTTGGACGCTCCCCACTTACCGTACAGGGGGGCCCACCGCATCCGGTCCTCCAGGGCGGCCCATCACAGGCTGGCTTGGCGGGGCTCCAGGCAGATTCCCAGGCCCCGAGTTGGAATAGAAGGTAGTGACCCCCCCTCCCCAAGCTAAATGTGTCCATTCTTGAATGTGAAGTGTACTTCATGAAATCGTGGTGTTCCAAGAAAGCAAAACACTCACCCCAATCCAGGACGGAGGCGAGGGGCTGGGCGGGGGGTGCCACGCAGCTGTTGGGAAGGGGGGCTTGGTCCAGGGCTCTTCTGCCTCTTCCGTCAGTTCTTCAGCTGACCCGGCCCTGGGTCAACCTTGGGGAGGGACAGAAAATTAGAATACAGCGAGGCCAGCACCCCAGAAAAGTCCCACTTAAGCAAAGGAAGGGCCCAGGCTCACCAGAAGTCTGGGTTCCGGCGGAGAGAGGAGGCACATGGGAATGAGCAGAGATGGGGAAAGCCGAAGACCTGGGCGGCAGCGCCCAAACCAGCTGGAGACGTGAGGTGAGGTGGGGTGAGCAGGGACAGGCACCCACAGGGACAGGGTGGGCCATGGGATTACCTGCTCGGGTACAACAAGGGACCTGTGAGGGAAGGATGCAGGGCCAAAGGTCGCACAGACCCTGGGAAGCCAGGCAAAGGGGAGTGGGTATTGGAGGATGCTTGCGGGAGGTAGCATGCCAGCAAGGGCCTGTCCCATAGGCGCTGGGTGCCTGTTGGCAACCTGGGCGGCAGGGGAGGGGGACGGCACTCTGGGCTGTGGGGTGTCTGGACCCAGAAGCAGGGAAAGGATGCAGGCGAAAGGTGGGTGACAGAGCAGCAGGAGCAGGTAGCCACCTTGTGAGACAGAGGGCTGGGCAGCTAAGGCCACGGGGTCATAAGCCGGGTGAGTCGGGCACAAGGGGGGGAAGCAGAGCTCCAAGTGGGCAGCAGAGCAGGGGAGGAGCCGCCAGGTAGAGCAGGCAGGTAGGCAGCCAAGCAGAGGCAGAACCTACAAAGCTCCCTGGAGGTTCCCAGCCACAGAAAGGGGCTAGACTGAGCCCCAGGCGGGGGAATCGTGGAGGGAGGGGTCCGGCTCATGGAGCCCAACTCAAGAGGGAGACCTTGTGGCCAGAGCCCAAGGACACGCATACCACATTCCGGGGTGCATAACAGCCGTCAGCATTCAGCTACGGGCTGAGTCGGGGAGGCAGAGAGGGCAGGAGGGGCTGGCTACGTCAAGGTCACCGGCCAAGTGGCCCAAAGGCAAACCAGGCCAGCCCCTCACACAGTCCCGCTGTCCTGCCTTCTACAGAGCAGTCGCTGCGCCAGTGCTGGGGGCCCAAGGCCGCCCTCGGCAGCGATACCCCCCGGCCCGCTCTCCCGAGGGCAGAGGCCATCAAGGGACTGGCTAGCATGGCGGGTGCTCAGGCCGGACCGGGCTATGGGCTAGCTCAGTAATGATCAACTGTTGAATGAAGGTTGGCCGCGTGAGTGAATGAAGGGGCAAGACCGGCAAGGCCCCTGCTCAAGTTGGGGCTGCCCACCCCCCACTACATTGAAATCCACTCTCCACTCTTTTGACTACATGCTAACTCCTGGTGTCCCGACAACTCCTCTAGCAGCCGAGGTCCTTCGTTGACTCACCTGCCCAATCGGCAAACATCCCACATACTTTTACTGAGCCCCACGTGTGCCAGGCGGGTGCTGGGACACCCAAAGGAGGTGTGGGCTGGCCTAGGGCACCCCCCCCTCCAAACACTGGATCAGGAAGTGCGGGGTGGAGGGGTGAGGAAAGAGAGACGATGGCATGATGAAGAACAGAGGTGGGAGGGAACAAGAAAAACAGAAAGCTGGAGCTGAGAATAGTGGGAGAAGGGGAAGCATGTCTAGATCCTACTCATCCTCTAGTGCCCCACCTGGTTAACTCCTCCTCTCCATCAACAGAGCCCCCAAGGTTGACTTAAGGGTGGATGTGAAGAGTGGGCTCTGGCGATCAGGAGTTAACCCAGAAGTCACCCAAGACCTCTGAGCTAGAAGGGTGGGACAAAGGGTCCCAAGCGCACAAGCATGCAAGCAGGTGCCACCCCATGAGCTCGGACCCCTCTGCTGGTGAACCCAGAAACGCTAAAGACCAGTTGGCCCAGAAACCCAAGCAAGAGGGGATGTGGGAGCCAATCTCCCCTAGGGCCAGGTAGTTGGGGTTCTAGGAATAACACAAACCCCCAAGATCCTAGCCAACTAATGCCTTCCACCCCTCAGCTGCTGCAATGCTGAAATATTATTGACCTTGGGCTTGTATGTGAACTATCGGTATGAATCTGAGGTGAGAAGAGTCCTCTGGATTTTTGTCTCCCCCTATTTAAAACGCATCCTCATTTAGAAACACCAGGACTTGTTCTCTTCCTCCCCAGTCCTCTAGTCTGGGCGACATCTGGGTCACCTCGAAGGCAGGGCCTTCAACCTTTTCATTGGGGAGCCGGATGAGAGCTGGTCTTGCTAACTTGGGAAGAGGACAGAACTCTGACTCAGGCCTTCAGCTGACAGGTGAGTGAAGGGAGGGGAAGGTTTCCTACTAATCAAGCTTTCACTTCCCTCTTAGTTCTGTTCCATTGGGGTGCAGGTCTGGCCAGAGTCTGAAGTGGAATTGAAGTCATCTGATTTAACTCCTTGATCCACTTGGGGGTGCCCAGAACTTGAGACCATAGGCCAAGTTTCAGGCTCTGGCCATACCTGCTGGCATTCAAGGGCAGGGGGAGTTCAAGTATCAGGATAGAAGGGGGTGCAGGTGGGACGAATGAGGGGATAGGACCCGTACAGATGTAAAACCTATCGCCAAGTCCCCTTGACAATCCTCTGGTGTTCTGAACCTCCCTCTCCTCAGAATGCGGGACCAAAGTGTGCACCCCAAACCATGCCCTACCAGGGAGGTGCCTTTGTGATCCCACGGGTCCTACACCTATGTGGCATGCGTTCTGTGTGCAAAACAAGGGAGGTGCATGTTGGAGTATGTCCTCATGTGAGTGAATCCCACAGGCAGGCAGCCCCTGGCCCAGTGCAGCTGCCTGAGGGCCCAACAAAGAAACTTTCTGCCAAGCAGCCCGGACCCCAAAGCACCTTCTGCGTCCAGCCCCACTCCATGGGCCTCGCCAAGGCTTCAACGAGGAGCAAAGGAAACCTGGGCCCCGGCCCCGAAATTACAAGGGTGGCCTTGGGACCAGCGCCTCTGCCCTGCAGAGGCCGCTTCACCTCATTATGATAATCAGCGTGTTTTTCCTGCACAAAGGGGGCTCCTTCTGAGGAACACTGGAGCCCAGCAGCTCCCTCATTAGCGTCTGCAGCCTCTTCCTTGACAAGGTCTGAGCCTGGCCCCGTGTTCATTAAGGGGAAAGGGGGGAAAGTGCACGGAAACTGAAAAACACAGCTGGGGGGAGGGGAAGGGCTTTCTGTTGGCCATTCATTCATTGAAAGGCCATGTGTACCTTCAGGACTTAATCACCAGCAGAGGGGCCGGGGAGGGTTTAACCAGGATGAAGGTGGTAAAAGAGGTTAAACTTGATAGGAGTTAAAACCCCAAAACGGGGCAATTTGATTTGAAAGCTTCCTGGGACTTGTCACTTGGACCATTAATTTAAAACCTTTTTCCTGTTTATTTTAGCCCAACCCCGAGACTAGAGGAAACCTTTCCCTAGATGTGTTTTCCGTCCATGTGAACATTTTCTAAGTCCCCTTCCCTGCTTCATTGTCTAGAGTGGCTTTTCTCATTCTTTTCTTCCTCTCCCTCCCCCCTCCTCCCCACCACTTCTTTTCCTCTCTCTATGGTCCTCCCCGTGGGAACTTTTACCTGTAAGAAAATCTGATGGGGACTCTAATTGAATTTTCTCACAAATACTTTAATGACCTTATTTCAAAAGTCCCTCAAATAGTGTCTAGTTCTTACCTGCAAGACAGCTTGCCGGACCTGCCAGGTGAAACATTATTAACCCTATTTTGCCCCCGAGTTTTAAAAAGTGGCTTGGAGAACCCGACCCCCCACAGGGCCTCAGCTGAATGAGGTGGGTGGGTTAGCCAAGTCCAAGGGGAGATGGTGAGAGGCAAGCTCCAGAAGTTGGGAGCTCTGGCTATGGGAGGTCCCACAAGCAGGTGTCCTCGGGGAGTCTAGAGGGAGTGTGTGTCAATAGGTGTGCACCAGGGCCCAAGAGCCACATGAGAGGAAGGCTAGAAATGTGTCTGTGTGTCCCTGAGCTGGAGGTGTCCAGGTTTAAGCTACAGAAAAGTCATTACCTTAGTGCAGGTCGCTCGGTGGAGTAGAGAAGGCGGGAAGCAGTGGGCTGAAGAGGAAATTGGAGGTGAGGAAGGAAGACAGCAAGTGGAGACAGGTCTTTGGACAAGTTTGGCTGCGAAAGGAAAGAGAGAGACGGTAGTGGCCAGACAGGAGGACAGCAGGCTGCGGAGAGAGCAGTTAGGAGGTTGGAAGGGATGACTGGAGGCTGGAGGGGAGACAGGAATGACCAGTGCATAGGACACCTCTTCTTTTACATCGCAAGAGGCAAGGGGGGTGCAAATGTGTGTGGACCCCAATCGGAAGGGCCCCTTGACAGCCTCGGATCCCCTGGGAGGGCAGTAGGCCAGCCCCGAGTCGGGACAGGGCGTTGTGAGGTTCAAATGAATTGACAATTGCAAAAAGGCCTTTGCAAACGGCAAAGGGAGATGTAAGTGTTCACTGTATTTACTGGCTGGTGGGTGGGGGCCGGAGTTTCCAGCCCACTCCCATCTCACTGGGGCCTGCATTTCTCTAACCATAAATTATGCGTCCTTACGCGAAGGATGGAAAAAGCAGTGGCAAAAGCCTCTGGAAGACAAAAGGTTCCCCCTAATAGCCTGGATTAACTCAAAGCAGATCTCCGCCCACTCCATTCGTCACCTTCCAAGTCACCCTTCCACCTTCATTTGCCATATAATCCAATCAGGCCCTTTCAGAGGCCCGGGAGCTATTGTCTCCACCGAGCCGGGCTTCTCAAAGCGGCCGGAGTTGTTTTTGTCTTGTCTGGACAAAACTGCTTGGCTTAAAAGGGGACGAAAAAAAAAAGTGCCGGTCAAATAAGGGTCCCAATTAGCTTCCAAGAGGCTGTTTGTATCATCTCTGTGTCCCGTACCAGGCCTGGCGTGCTGGGCATATTGTCGGTGTTCAGAAAAATTTGTTGAATTAATTCTGTTTTGATCCATTTTGAAATCTATTTATGGAGCGTGCACACACGCAGCACCTACTGGGTGCGAGCCCGATCATTAGGGCTGGGCATGCGATTTAAGGACCTTGTGATTGCCACAGCGATTTACAAAGCACTTTCATGGCAGTTACATCATTTGGTCTTTTCAAAAGCGCCATGTGGGGTAGATAAAGGCGGGTGGGGTTTTTGTTGTTGTTTTTTAATCCTCACTTAGACCATGAAAGGAACTGAGACCTGGAGAAAGGTAAGCGACTTGGGGAAGGCCACACCATTTCGGAGGTGGAGCCTGCGCATGGTAGCAGCACTGGGGCCACCCAGACCCCCAAAGACCAAGCCTAGGCAGCTAGGATGTCGAGCAAGACTGTCCCGCTGTCAAAGGCTTGATTAGAAATCAAGAGCTCTTCGCCTTAAGTCTGGGGCCTGTGGGGTACCAGGGAGCTCCAATGTCCCCCAGGGTCCAACGCTGACCCCTCGTCTCGCCAGCAGGATGACAAAATACTTAACGTTCCTCCAGTCTCAGTGCCCTCGCCGTCAATGTGAATAAACCCCGCCCCACAGAAGGGGCGTCCAATCCCCACCCGCCTTTATCACATGGCTCCAGCCAAGGCCAAATTCCATATCTGTAAATGATCGTCACCTCTATGTCTGACGTAGAAACAACATATTCAGAGGTCCTAGACAGTGCTCTGGAAATGACTGCATGCGTACCTGGTGTTCCTAGTCAAGTCAGCCCATCACCCTTCTTGGTGGCGCCCTACCTGTGCAGCAGAGCCCCGCGGACAGGGCTGGCCGAGCGCTGTGGGGAGACAAACAAGAGGCGTGAGACACGTGACACTGGCGGGGATGGACTGACCTATCTGAGGTTCAACAAACGTTTGCCGAACACCTCCTGTGTGCCCAGCCCCGCCCAGGCTAATTTGGCTCATTTAATACTCACAACAACCCTAGGAGGTTGCTCTTCTCGTCACCACGCCCCCGAAAGATCGGGGCGATCCCCAAAGAGGCAGGGCTGCCCATGACGTCAGGGCTCATGCTCATGCCAGAAGCCCACCACGGCTTCGGAATCGCCAGCGACATGCTGGCAGGGGCCCTTGGCCCAGGTCCCCCTCCTGAGAAGTTCCCAGAGGGATCCTTCTATTCAGGACTTCATTGGGGCAACAATAGGGTCAGCTGAGAAACACTGACCCCTTCTTGGGGAGGGAAACACTCCAGGTCGCTGGCTATTAACAGCAGAGACTTACAGGAAGGTGTTCATAGCAATAGGCACAAGCATAGCAAAGGTCAGGGGTTAAGGTCCAATGCCCCCTCACTAGGGCATTGGATTAAGTCTTTAGCCAATAGGAACGGCTGGTTGGTCAGTTCTGGTCCTCTTCGGCCTCAGTGGTCCTGGTCCTGGGGGTGGGTCTCTGTCGACGGCTGCTTGGGATGCTGGTGGGATCCAGAAATGGATGCTCCTGGTGTCTTCTGCAATTAATCAAAGGTTCAAGGAACAGATTAAAAGCCCAATTCTAGGCACAAATTAAAATGTAAATGAGTTCATTATAACTAAAACTAATTGGTTAAAATTCAAAATTGTCCTTTAATTGCTCATGGGTCTGGGGGTAGTGGGAGGAGTGTGGCAGGGGGGGATGTGGCCGCCATGTTGTACATAAATCCCCGCAAGAAGGGGTTGCATACCATAAGGTGGAGGTGAGCAGCAGGCACCTTGACAGCAGCTGGACATCAACAGGTGGTCCTTGTAGACAAGGAGGTGAATGGTGATGTCATCCCTGAAGAGAGAACCTATGGCAAGGGAGGGGGCCAGATTAGAAACCATGTTGATGACCTCTAACGGCCAGCGAGGGAACAGCAGAGAGAGGGAGGGGGCAGTCAGAGGGAAAGGAGCGGGGAGTGGAAGAGAAAGGAGGAGGGAGGGGTAAGGAGGGGAGAGGGAGGAGTGAGGAGGGAGGAGGGAGGAGGGAGGAGGAGGGAGGAGGGAGGAGGGAGGAGGAGGGAGGAGGGAGGAGGGAGGAGGGAGGAGGGAGGAGGGAGGAGGGAGGAGGGAGAAGGGAGGAGGGAGAAGGGAGGAGGGAGGAGGAGGGAGGAAGGAAGGAATCAGAGAGAGGAGGGGTAAAGGGGGGAGGAGGGAAACGGGAGGGGAGGGGGAAGGGGAGAAATGGGAGGGGTCAGAGAGACGGGAGAAATAGGAGGGGGGAGGCGGGAAAGGAGAAATGGGAGGGGAGGGGGGAGAGAAGTGGGAGGGGGTAAGGAGGGCTTGATTGACAGGACACAAGTGTTAACTGTGTGCGCACGCGCAAACTCAAGCCGGGTTTGGCGGGCTGAGGACATTTGCAGGCACAGACCACTAGGGGGCGCGCAGTCAGCTCCAGAGCCCAAGAGCACAGCCACCTGCGGAGGGCGCCTCTCGCCCCTCCCCTGCCTGGCCCGCAGCTGCCAGGGCAACAGCTGGCAAAGAATGGGCGGGAGAGCGCCCAACAGGTCTCAGGCTAGGAGGGTGGGCGCACAGCCCACCCCAGCTCATCACACAAAACCACTAAGTCCCCTAAAACGCAGGCACGCCCTCACCAGCCAGAATCCACCTGTAGACCATGCGGCAGCACCCCCACGCACCGCCCGGGGGGCCTCGGGGGCCTCACAGCAGTGGGGGGTCACCATAGAGACACGAGGGTATCAAGAAAACACTCGCCATAAGGGTCTTTCCTGAACACAACGCCACTTTCAATGAGTAAAAACACAGGCAACTTGGCCCCCACCTTCGGTAAGCCCAATTAAACAAAACGTAAAAGACCCGGTTCTCATTACAAACGCTTTTCACTCACTTCAGTGGTCTCTGGACGCATGATGCAAAACACGGTATTGCTGCAAAATAATATAAAGGCGGCCAAAACCACCGGAACTCATCCAAACCACCATTGCCCCCCGCCCCATCTAGCCTCCCTTCTCTACTGCAAGAATTCCGAGACCCCGCACGATGGCGCCTAATTGACTACGGCATGGCCTCTCCATCCTGCTCACACGAGCCACACCTTCCTGAGGTCCTCAAGCCGAAAACCGAATGAAATAAGCTAATCCGCGTCCACGCATCTCCACGACCCCCGAGTCACGCCACCAGTGTGGATCAGGGCATCTCCGCCCAGCGCGAACCCTGCGGCCGTTCGGTCCCCAGCGAACCCAGGGATCTTAAAACACTCCCCGCCTCGATAACCGCATCCAGAATTCTCCAGTAAATCTCACAGCTGACCCCCGCCAGCAGAAGAACAAAGGCCACCTCCCCTCCCCACCCCGCCCCCCAAAATTCCGCAGTGCCACCAGCGCCCTCTGGCGGCCATCGAGAAAACATGCCAGAAACCTGCCACGTAGCAACCCGCTAGCGCCCCCCCACACACATACGCGCACACGCGTGTGCGCGCGCACCCCACACACACACACCACACACACAGCCCGCCATCCCTGAGTGGGGAGGGGGTGGTATGGGGGGGCTTGACAGGGACAAAGGAAATGGCAAACGGAGACTTGATCAAAAATCAAAAGCCCGCAACATGTCAGAATCTTCCAGAGACCATCGCGCAATGCTCCACGGACCCTCCGACCGCCCAATTCCCAGCTCCCAGCACCCAGACCTCCCAAACACACCCCCTTTTCTGTTTTTTCTCTCTCCCCTCTTGCTTCCCAGACCCAAGGACGCAGCCTTCTCTCTACGCCAGCCCACTCCCCTTTCTACCTCTGCCAGTACCCCCAATGCCCCAGCCCTCCCTCCGCCCGCCCTTCCTGCAGAACCCATCCTGGGGGGCTTCTGGCAGGTTTTCACTCGGGCGCCATCTCTCTCTACCGTTAACAAGGAGGCTTCTCGGCGTGAAACCAAACGATATCCGTTAGAAATTTTACCCCCAATTTTTTTTTTTTTTTTTTACCAAAGCGGGCCCTGCACTGAACCTGTGTGCTTTGCCTTGGGGACCGCCTGGCGGGTGAGAAGCTCTGCTCCTCACGCCCACAGGCCACCAACATGCTACCCAGAGACCGGGGGTGCGGGAGGCATGTGCCCAGGAGACCTTTTCTCTTCGGGTGCTTTTCCCCCGAATCCGCGGGGCATGCAGAATTGCGTCGGCCGCCATATCTCCCACCCTGGGTGGCCCTAAAGGTAGCTTTCAACACAGGAAATCGGGGTTTTGGAGCCCGGTGACTACGGGACACTGGATTCCGACATGGGTTTGGGTCGGATGCCTCCCACTCCTCTTCATTTCAGCCCCTACCACCCTCCCTACCCTCATGATCTGGAGGAAAATGGGGCCATGATCTCCCCCCCCCCCAAAAAAAAATGTGCCTCGAGATTTTTCCTTCCTGACAGCGTGTGGTGGCCGATGCTCGGGACCAGGCGAGGTGGCCACCTCCGAGCCAAGGACCCGGCGGGTGTCCTTCGGCATGTCCAGGAGGACAGCGGCCGGCCCGGCTCGGGGTGTCGCCTTTCTTTTGCGCATCCTTTCCGCAGAGGATGGCCAACCGACTCACCTGGCGGAGGGGAGATCCTCGCGTGGGCGCCCCGGTTCTTCGGAGGGGCGAGCGGCGGCCGAGGCCAGCAAGCCAAGGCGCGCTCCGTCCAGCTCTCCGCCGTCTGCGCTAGGGGCCGGCTGGGTGGGGTTTATATGGAGGCGCAGAAGGGGTGGTCTCTGACGTCAGCGCATTCTGCTGCAATGCGCTCATTTCTCCAAAAGCGATTGGCTGGAAAAATGAGCCCCCCAGATTCTATGACAAATTGCTCTAGCCGCACCCAGATTGCAGCAAAGAAGGGAGGAAAAAATTCTGCCGCAGTGCCCCTCGCCGCCATGACCAACACCCAAAGCTCACTGGTGTTTTTTCCCTCCACGAGCCGCGGGCGCCACGGGGGCCACGGGTGGGCACCGTTTTCCGAGGGAAGGGGTCCCGGGGTGTGTTTTTTCTTTCTAAGGTGGGTTCGGTGTTGGGGGGGGGGCGAGCTGGGGTCCGGGGGTGGCCGGTCACGCACCTGGCTTTTTCAGAACCTCGATTGGAGAAGGCGTCTTGAGGGGGGGGCGAAGGATGCTGCCTGCGTATTGTCCTGGAAAAATCAAACCCGGACGAGATAACGGATGCCCACATGTCAATCAGGCGCCTGTCACCCCCTCTTAGCCCACCCACCCATTTGCGATCGGTTAGCTTGGACACGGAACACTAGGCACTGCGCCTTCGACTCAGAAAAATAGAATTAAAAAAATAAACCGAGAGAGAGAGAGAGAGGAAAAAAAAAAAAAAAACGGGTTGGGAGTCCAGGCTCTGCTGCTGTACAGCCCGTGTACCCAGAACCCTGCAGTACCCCCTGCTCTGCTAGGGGGCCCATTTCTCCACGCTAACCAGGCGGTACCCCTTAACGGGATTGTAACGGGAATCGACGCATGAGCTTTGTCCCTCTAGGGACAGTACTTTCCGAGGTCTGGGTCCCACCTGGAGATTAATGGGGTCCCCCACCACCACTACTCCCCCAAAATGGAGGTGATTTGCCCACACGTTCCCTTTGGAAAGCAGCCCCCCACTCCCCCGCCCCGCCCCGGGGAGACGGGCAGGGACACATGTTGCCGCAGAGCCGGGCTGCACGGTCTCGGGCCGGGACCTGGCACCCGAGATCCGATCCCCTAACAGGTGGCGCTCTGGGCGGCCCGGCCGGGCACCGAGGGCCAGAGCGGGCAGCGCCGTCAATCAAATGTCCTCTCGCAAAGGTCAACATGCTGTTGAAAGGGACTAAGGATCTATCTTAGGGTGACAGGTGGGTGCCAGCCGGGAGGGCAAGGAGGAAGCGCCTGGTGACAGAGGGGGGGTGAGAATGAGTGATGGGTCCCCCAGGGGGGAAAGAAGAGGGGCCCCGCGGAGGTCTGGGTTGGGAACAGCGCACCCCGCCCTTCCGGATGGGGTGCAAAGCCGCTTCTGAGAGACACCCCCCCCCCCCCCCCGCTAAACCTCCCAGGCCCCCGTGGCCCTTCAAGGCGGCTGTTGCACAGACGGGGGTGTTCTGGGGCTGAGACGAAAGGACACGGCTATTTGCAAAGGCAATGGCTGATGAACGGGACGGGGGCCATGGGCCACCAGGCCACGAGAGAGCCCGCGCCTCGGGCGGCGGGCTCCGAGGACAAAGTGGGCTTTGGGGTTCACGGCCTACGGCCGGGAGCCGCCCTAACGTGTCAGATAACGCGAGGGAGACAAGAACACCCCACTGATAGCTTGCGGGGCGTGCAAGGCGCCTCCGAGAGGAGAGCCCCCCAAAGGGAAGGCCCGCAGCAACCACAGACGTCAAGAAAGCTTCAAAAAATCATGGCTCCTAGCACCCCAGTCAACGGGAGAACGTTTATTAGCCACGGTATTAATAGCTAGGAAACAGCCTGAGCGGCCCGGGCCAATCAGCGGCCAAGGAGCCCCGTCGTCAAGCCTGCTCGGCCAATCAGACGCCACCAGGCCGAGTTGCTAGCCTTCCAGGGCAGAGGAGAGGGGCTTGCATTGTCACGGGGGCTCCAGCTCGCCCTCCACGCGTGGGAGGCCTGTGCGGGGAGCCCAGGCAGCCACCAGAGAGCGTCCAGAGTCACGCACTCGGGGTCCCAGGAGCCTGTCTTGGAGACAGGGCCTCCTGGCATGAGTTCTGCAGCCCCAAAGATCATGAGCTGACACTCTGGGAGGAGCCCCCAGCCTGGGTTGGGGTGCCTCCGGGAGGCCCAGTGGAAGGAGAAACTCCAGACATGCAATGCGCATCTCTCTCCAACAGGCTGGGCCCCAAGAGGGAAGCGGGGCCTCCCAGCGCCAAGTCAGCCTCTCTTGCTTTTTTTTCCTGGGCTCCCTGGCTCCTGGCCTGCTGCTCTGAGGTTCAGAGTAAACCCTACTCCTCTTTTTTTTTTTTTTTTTTTTCAGGGTCTTAACTGACAGGCCAAGCCAGAGGACCCTGGAAATGATGTGTTTCTGACAAAAGGGTGGCGGGTTTGAATCCCAGCTCTGCCCCCTCCTATCGGGGAGGCTGGGGTCCAAGCCCTTCTCTCAAGGCCCCTATGTCCTCATCTGGAAAAAAGAAAGAGTTGGACAAGATGATCCCCAAGGAGCTTTGCAGTCCTGCTTTGCTTGATTTGAATGTATACATCAGGCGAGTCAAATGTCTTCCAGAACATTGTGCCTGACAGTAATTAGTATCAGGTGTGCCCTGCTGCCCCTGTGGTTACTTCATCAGGCTGCTTTTCTTTCCATTGTATTTTATTTTAAACAGGACTCCATGGCAACATGTGTATTCTTCTGGCTCCCTACAGGAAAGGAAGAAAGAGGGGAAAAGATAGAAAAAAAGAAAAGGCTGCTGCTGTAAACGGATCTTGCTGAGTGTGGTTTAACCACAATACCCAAAAAAAAAAAAAAAATTTAAATCCATATGCTTCAATGTTTTTGTTGGCTTTTCTGAAGCTCAGAACCTAACTTTTAAAATATGTGTTGGTCCAAAGCAGTGGAAGAAGTCACTTCAAAGAGCCCGTCTCTCCTAATCTCCGGACCCCGAGCGTCCCTCGACGTGAGGGACATCGGGCGCGCTTTCCTCGCTCAGGAGGGACCTCGGAAGAGACCGCGGAGGGCTCGGATCGGTATCTCGGGGCAGAGCAGACAGGAAGTCAGGCTGAGGAGCGGCTCGCTGTCTCTTCTGTACGTGCTGAAACCCAACTCCTCCTGGAGGGCCCAGACGCACGGCTTAGCCCGCTGCCTTTTTTTAAAAAAGAAAATTTCCCCCCGTCTTCACGTAGATCTAATTCAAAGCACACATTTTTCTTCTTTTTTTAAATTCATACTTGGGAACCCTCAAAAGCCATGTGAGCGGTCTCCCGTCCGCATGTGCATACTTGTGGGCGAGTGCACAACCGTCCTGAGACTAAGCCAGGAGCCGAGGACAAGGTCCCTCTCTGTCCAGCTCCCGGGAGAGGGTCAATGCGCTCTCCTCCCCAAACTATACTGAGAGCTTTCACAGAACAGCTTCCCCTCTAAGCAGGCGCCTGTTCAGCCTTCTAGGCACTCTCACCACCCCCCCCAAAAAAACCCGTGTGTTCCATAGAAATCTCTCGGGGCCCTCCTCCAAAACGCCCTTCAGTCGCTGGGCTGGGTGTCAAACAACAGTCCCATCCATCTCCCAGGGTCCTGAGACGGATGGGGTCTTCTAGCCCAGTGGTCGGCAAACTCATTAGTCAACAGAGCCACCTAGCAACAGGACAACGATTGAAATGTCTTTGGAGAGGCAAAGTTTTTAAACTCAAATGTCTTCTAACGCCACTTCTTCAAAGTAGACGCACCCAGGCTGTGGTGTTTTGTGGAAGAGCCACACTCAAGGGGCCAGAGAGCCACATGTGGCTCGCGAGCGGCAGTTTGCTGACCCCTGTTCTAGAATGTACACCAATGCACACAGCCTTTTGGGGTGGCGATTTTGCCTTCGAAATAGAGGCTAAACCTCTTTAGTTTGACACATAAGTACTCATGTGATGGGCTCACTTTTTACTTCTTTTGGCTTATCCAAAATTCAACTCGCACTCACATTCCCTTCGAGTTGTATATTTGGGGGGTGGGGTGGGGAGGAGGCAGTCCCTGCTATGCCGTGATCCTGGAATTGGGGAGTGAGGAGCACCGTGGCTGCCTGTACACTTCTGGACTTCCACCCAGGACCCCGATATCAGGAGAACTCTGCTCCCCTGAAACCTGAATTCTGGATGAGTGCCAACCTTTGCATAGAGGAGCATGCCAAATTGTAGATATTAAAAGACAAATAAAACCCGGCCTTTTGCAAAAGGCCAAGGATAAAGCTGACTTCCCGGTAGACCTCTGGGCGTCCAGGAGAGCCAAGCGTGTTGACTCTGAGGCCTGCGTACGTGGGAGAGGGGAAGCATGGCTCCTTGGGGATACTTGTCACGACCACAGACAGAGAAAAAGAGCTTGAAGGCAACACCCCCAAATTATCCCGTAAGACCCCTAAAAACCATGAGTTATTCTGAACAATAGATTTGGGCCATTTTTCTTTTTTCTAACTTTTATGGATTTCTTTCCATAAAGGCATATATGGCTTTTGTCATGTACATCTTTTTAATGTAGCAATCCAACAAGACCGGCCATTTGAGCTCTTCCTGAGGGACCTCACATAGGTAACATTTTTCTAATAAGTAAATAAAAACCAAGACACTCAGGCTGAAACTGGTTTGGCTCAGTGGATAGAGCGTCGGCCTAGGGACTGAAGGACTGTGGGTTCGATTCCGGTCAAGGGCATGTACCCTCGTTGCGGGCACATCTCTGGTGGGGGTGTGCAAGAGGCAGCTGGTCGATGTTTCTCTCTCACTGATGTATCTAACTTTCTGTCCCTCTCTATAAAAAATCAACAAAACATATTAAAAAATAAAAATAAAGACACTCAGGATACCCTGCCTGAGTAGCTGGAGGCGCAGTCCCCACCAGGGGCTCCGGCTCGGGGTGTGCACCCCTGGGGCCAGGAGCCAGCCCCACAGCCACATCAGACCTCCGGCAGGCCGCCCTTGAACCCGCCACGGAGCTGAACAATTCCAAGCTGGGAACGACGACACCAAAAAATGAACTTCCTTGGTTTCATTCCTGCAGGAGGGCCTAGAAAAATCCATTTCCTAGGCAATGAGAAAGGCCAAAAATGGAGTCTCGGCGAAGCAGGCCACCGCCATGGGTCGGATTTTAGAAGGAGTCAGGCACATCCTGACACTAGGAAAACGTGGCCACGTCGCTCAGCCTCGCCCCCACAGGGCCCCCCTAGCTTTGGGCGTGGGCCAGCCCCGGATTCAAGCTAGGGGTTTTCTTGGCCCAACTCCATGGAAATATTTCCTTCGTGGAGCAAAGAACTGCTTCATTCAACTGCCTGCGGCTAGGGAGGGGGCTGGCTTTACCGTGTTGACACAGAACGCAGAGGCCTGGGGAGGGGCCCCAGAGGAGAAAATGTATTCCCGGTAGAACAGGACTAGAAAGTTTGCTTTTAAAAAAAAATTTTTTTTTTTTCAGAAAAAAAACGAAAAGATTGCTGACAGTTGAGAAACTGCCACCCCACCCAAGAGGCTCCAAGAGAAGACATTTGTTTGGACTGGATTTCAGGGAGGACTACAGCAGGGACCTGTCTTCTCAACGGCAGAGGGAAGGGAGCCAATTCCGGGCATGCTTTCAGCTTAAACATTCGAGGTCTGGATCGTTCCAGAGCCCGCAGTAGCCTCCCCGGGCCAGGCCTGGTGATAGCTGTGTCAGCGCTGGCCCAGAAGACACCAGCTCCCGAGCAGGAGAGTCAAGGGCACCCAGGGCCCCCCCACAATTAGATGCCTGTGCACAAAGAGGCTGGGGGGCAGGTTCCTGAGGGCGAGTTGACCCTTAGTTTGTGAGACCCAGCTTCTCAGCAAAGGATGGGAATGTGGAGTGTCTTCACCGAGAGATGGGATGGTTCATCCCACCACCTAGTGCCCTCCAGGGGATGCAAGAAGGTGAGAAACCAGCCCAGGGCAGAGCATGGCAGGCAGGCAGGTGCCACTCTGTGCGGTGGCCTGTGCCATCTTGAGTTGGTGGCACTGTCACTCCTGGCACCTGAATTGAAGCGATAGCTTCAGGAAATCACAAGGGAGACAGCTGGCTTTCTCCCGCTCCAGGCTGACCACTCATCCTGCCTGATGGCCCTGCCTCTTGCTGCCGGTGTGGCTTTGGGTTAGTTGTTTAACCTCTCTGAACTTCATTGTCACGCTCTCTAGAATGGGGATAAGTGCCTCCTTCAGGGGAGAACATTAAATGGGGGGCCATTGAGGAGATTAAAGTACAGCATAAGGAATATAGTCAATAATATTGTGATAGCTAAAACTGGGTTGGCTCAGTGGATAGAGCGTCGGCCTGCAAACTGAAGGGTCCCAGGTTTGATTCCGGTCAAGGGCATGTACTTTGGTTGTGGGCACATCCCCAGTGGGTGGTGTGCAGGAGGCAGCTGATTGAGGTTTCTCTCTCATTGATGTTTCTAGCTTTCTATCCCACTTCCTTCCTCTCTGTAAAAAAAAAAAAAAAATCAATAAAATATATTTAAAATAATAATAATAATATTGTAATAACTATATGCGGTGGCAGGTGAGAGCTAGACTTACGGAGAGGAATCCCTTTGTAAAGTATAAAATTATTTAACCACTATGCTGTACACCTGAAATGAATACAAAATAATATCAAATGGCAACTGTAATTTAAAATAAAATAAGAGAAATAAATAAAAGTAAAAGGAATCCTTTTATTGTGTTCAAAGCTCCCTGGTCCCATCTTCCTTCCCATACAAAGCCTCCACTTGTACACCCCCTCGGAGGGCCCTTCTGGCTTTTAGATGGGACGCGGCCCAATAATACAGCCAATTAGGTCTTTTTAAAAAAACTGAGTGTTGTGATCACTGTGTAGGCCCCGTTATATGAAATGGAGAGTGGGAGAAGAATCCTTCTGGTTTCCCATGATGTTTGCACTTATTTTATAAGAAGCATACATTTATTCTGTAATTTTTAGAAAGTATATTAAGCCCATGGTAACTGCTACGTCAAAGAGCAAACACACCCTGTTGCCTGCCCTGGGCGCCGGGGTGCCCTTCTCAGGAGGATGGGGCAGCGTGAAACCCTGCTCTCCCACATGTCTAGGCCGCTGAACCCTGCACTTTGGGGGACAGACTCTGCCAGTTCCGCCGGGGCCATTGAGGAGATTAAATCACATGGAGCCTGGTACCCAGCAGATGCTCATACCGAGGTGGCACCTCCCACCCCCCTGCTGCCCTGGGAAGAGCAGATCTGACAATGCCACGTTCCCCCCAGGAATGCAGAACCCAAAGCCTCTACCCCAGCCTCCCGATTGAGGAGGAACAAATCCGGGCCCAGCAGAGGGGCGCTGTGAGCCTCTGGGTCCCGAGAGGCCCGGGACAGGGGTGGTGGCAGTGCCGCTGGAGTAGCCGGGCACTCCCGGGCCAGCCACTGCTGAGCACCGTGTCCAGAGTCAGGGTGCAGAGGTGTCTTGCAGCCCCTGTCCAACCAAAAGCATTGTTTCCCCCCTTTTGGGGTACCTTCACCCTCCAGGCCAGTGGGGATGACTACGGGTCCCTGCGGTGCCTTGTCCCCATCTAGTCTCCCCGCTTGCTCAGGCTTATGCTCTGCAAACGCTTCGCCCACTGAGACGCGGACTCGATGTTCAACATACCCTTTAGGTGTTTGCAGAAGGGATGAGCTTAGAGGCGCCTGCCTTTAGGTAAACGGAGCTGCCCTGGTACATTTAATGATAAAGGAAAGCAAACAGAAGCCACCTTTCCGGGGCCTGCCTGCTTCCACTGCCTCCCAAACAGGAGGCACCCCTGCCTTTCAGAACGGCTGGGACTGGAGGGCTTCGAGAAGGCTGCTGGGACTCCAGCCCCCTCCACCTCATTGAGCCTCCGTCTCCCCTCTGCAAAAATATGGACAGCATCACTGAACACAGAACAAGACAGACTCACAGACTGTGAAAAACAAAATGCTTGCTGAGTCCCTCAGCAAGACCGGGAAGGTGACCATCCAGGGTCGGAGGTGTCACACACAGCCCAGACACAGTTAAAACCAGCTGGGCCCCCCCCCCCCAAAAAAACAGACGAGGTTTTGCACTTTTAGCCTGAGTTTTGTTGCCTTTAAAAAGTGAATTCCAGGTTTTAGTCAGGCATTCATTCATTTCCTCATTCATTCACGAAACACTTACTAGTAGGGAATGTAGTCAATAATATTCTGATAATTTATGTATGGTATCAGGGGGTACTAGACCCATCAAAAGGATCACTTTGTAAGTTACAGAAAGGTCTGACCCCACTATGCTGCACATCTGAAGCTAATATAATATTAAATGTCAACTATAACTGAAAAATTAGAAAATAACAACAGAAAATATGGCCACCGTCAACAACTCAACAAGTGCTGGTGAGGATGTGGAGAAAAGGGAACCCTCGTGCACTGCTGGTGGAAATGCAGACTGGGGCAGCCACTGTGGAGAACAGTGTGTAGTTTCCTCAAAAAAATAAAAATGGAACTTTCATTTGACCCAGTGATCCCACTTCAAGGAATATATCCTAAGAATCCTGAAATGCCAACCAGAAAGAAGATAAGCACCTCTAAGTTCATAGCAGCATTATTCAATAGTCAGGATCTGGAAACAGCTCAAGTGCCCATCGGTAGATGAGTGGATAAGAAAGCTGTGGTACCCTCACACAATGGAGCACTATGCAGCTGTAAAAAAAAAGAAAGAGGACCTGTCACCCTTTGAGATAGCATGGAGGAGATTACTACGCCAAGTGCAATGAGCCAATAAGAGAAAAACAAACATCATATCATCTCATTTATATGTGGACTCCAATGAACGAAAGACACTGGTGAACAAAATAGAACCAGAGGCATGGAAGGATGGAACAGACAGATAAACCTCAGAGGGAAGAGAGAGAAGTGGGAAGAGATTAACCAAAGGACTTATATACTTAGATGCATATGTACATTGCACGTTCACACAAGCAATAGGGTGGCGAAGGACTGGAGCAGGGTGGGAATATAGAGAAAAGGGGACGTTTGCCTACTCTCAACAATAATTTTTTAAAATTAAATTATACACACACACATGCATGCATACACACACACACACACACACACACACACACACACACACAATAGGTCTATTGGAACATAAACCTAAACTAGATTTCAGTAAAAAGCTGAAAGGAAGGAAGGAAGGAAGGAAGGAAGGAAGGAAGGGAGGGAGGGAGGGAGGGAGGGAGGGAGGGAGGGAGGGAGGGAGGGAGGGAGGGAGGGAGACCCCTAGCCAGTTTGGCTTAGTGGATGGAGCATCGGCCTGTGGACTGGAGGGTCCCGGGTTTGATTCTGGCCGGGGGCGCACATGCCTGGGTTGCGGGCTCCATCCCAGTGTGTGTGGGGGGGGGGGCGGGGGGTGCAGGAGGCAGCTGGTCGATGATTCTCTCATCATTGTTGTTACTTTCTATCCCTCTTCCTTTCTCTCTAAAATCAATAAAAATATATTTTAAAAAAGAAAGAAGGAAGGAAAGAGGCACTGGGGGCCTAGGGCTGGCACTGATTCCGGTGTCAGGGATAAAATGACAAGCGGAGGGACAAGCTCCCTGCCTCGGGGCACTCGGGGCGCTGCACCTCAGGTGCACAAGGAGCTCAGTCGGGGCCTGAGAGCAGTGAGTGCCCCTGCCCTCCCCGGGAGGGGACCGACAAGGAAGGAATTGTCCGTTGCACTAGGAGGGCCAGCGGAGGGGGAGCTGGGACGCCATGGAAAGCTGGCACCTCTGCCGCTGGCTCGGGGAGCATCAGGAATTCTGGGCCCGCGGCTTTCCCGGCAGTCTGGCCTGAGGTATGTTTCCCAGAAATCGCACTGTTTACTCTGAGGGGCCTCCCACAGCAGAGGCTCTGGATCCTGCTCGGCTGTAAGTCGCTCTGGCTGGAGCCCGGCACAGACGTCTCAGCATTGAACCTATGGCCACGTGGCCGCCCCACACATCCAAGCAAAACTGTCTGGCTGCCCGGCCTGAGCGTCCTGAAAGGCTTCAGTGTATATCCCCGGCCCTCGCTTTGGGGGCTCGCTTGGGGCCCACACACACATGCGCGCACGCACACACACCACACACACACACACACACACACACACACACCCTCACACACACACATACACACACACACACACACACTCACACACATACACACACACACACACACATACACACGCATACACACACATACACACACTCACACACACATACACACATACACATATACACACATACATACACACACATACATACACTCACACACACATACACATATACACACACATACACACACATACACACACACTCACACACATACACATATACACACACATACACACACACACACATACACACACTCACACACACTCACACACACATACACACACACACACACACACACACACACACACACACACGCCCTGAGCAGCCAGCACAGACCCAGGCCGGACCTATGGCTGGGTTCCGCAGCCCAAATCGGCCCTTCCTTGGAGAAACCAGAGTGGACCTGGGCTGAGAGGGTCAGGAAGGGTATACGCCGCCTGCCCCACAGTCTGGAAAGGAAGCCAGGTGACCCCCAAGCTGGAAAGGAAGCCAGGTGCCGGTGGGGGCAGAAAGAGAGAGGAAGATAAGGCCAGGGGCAGAGGGGTCCACATAGCCAGCAAGCCCCCTCCAAGCCCCCTCTGTGGAGGGGGGCTTCCCCAGGGAAGAATGACCCCAGGAAGCAGGAAGGCTCCTGACCCCCAGCATCCTGTCTGGAGGAGGGACATGCAGACCCGCACGCCCCCACACCCCCTGGAGGGGCAGATACTGCAGAAATGTGGACCGACAAGCAGGACCAGGTCAGGCTCCGCCACCTGAAGCCCTTCCGTTTCCGGCTCGGTCACTGTGGTCTCTGGCCAGAGCACAGGGCCATCGGGTCTTCTCGCACAGAAAGGAGTGCTCCCAGGAGAACAAAGGCAAAAAAAAAAAAAACCCTCCAAATACATAAAAATAAATAAATAAATAAGGCAGAAGACAGGTGCCCAGGAGCTTGAGGGACCCACTAGCCCTGTGTGTGCCGCCCCATCCAATTGGGCCACGTGTGCTGGCTTCCCGAGGGTCCTTACACATTCTTTATTATTTACACTGATTTTATTTTGTTTTTTTTTTTAATCTTTATTGTTGAGCCCCAGCCAGTTTGGCTCAGTGGATAGAGCGTCGTCCTGCGGACTGAAGGGTCCCAGGTTCGATTCCGGTCAAGGGCATGTACCTTGGTTGCAGGCACATCCCCAGTGTGGGGCATGCAGGAGGCGGCTGATCAATGTTTCTCTCTCATCGATGTTTCTGACTCTATCCCTCTCCCTTCCTCTCTGTAAAAATAAATAAAATATTTTTTAAAAAATCTTTATTCTTGAAAATGTTATATATGTTCCCTTCCCCCGTCCCCCATCAACCCCATCCAGCCCACCCAGGCCCTCATCACACCACTGTCTGCAACCACTGGTTCTTTTTTTTTAGATGTTATTTATTTAATCAATGGGGGTGACATTGGTTAATGACATTATGTAAATTTCAGGTGTAAAACATAATCCAACGTCTGTATAGTCTATGGCATGTGGTCTCCACCAACAGATTTGTTTCTTTCTGGTACCGTCTGTGAGACCCCCTTTCCCCAGTCCCCCCTCCCCCCTTTTCCTTCCCTCTGGTACCCCCATTCTACTGCCCGTCTCTATGAGGTTGTTGTGAATTAAGAGCCTGATCTGAGGTCCAGGCAGGCAGCCCGCAAGGCTGTGCCCCTCCCGCTCAAGAAATGTGTGAGGGTCTGTGTTGGACCAGAAGACACTGCAGCCTTTCAGGGACACCCCTGGGCGGCCCCAGCCTCCTGGCAGGTCTCCGGAAGGGGGGCTGGGCGCTCCACAGAAGTTGTCGCCAAGCTCCCATATGTTAAAGACTGCCCTGTGCCTGCTTTTCGGGCCCCCGTGGGAGGCAACTCCAGGCAGAAACAACATGGGAAGAACTTGAGCATCTGCTCAGGGGGGCCCCTGGAGTCAGTCAAGACAGCTTCAGCCTGAAGGCTACCTTCCTGGCAGGCTGGATGCCTGGCTGTCCCCCCCCCCCCCAATCCCCCACGTGGGAGTCCACGCTCAGCTAAGTCCAGATGCAGGACGGTGTTTCCGAGATGATTGCACATGTGAACCCACATTCCCTCTAAGTAAAGGGGAAACCCCAGGGCCATCCGTCCCCCAGGGGCCAGGATCTTCTTGTCCCCAGCAAGGCTGTGCTCTGGCTGACCCTTGCTCAGTCAGGGTCAGCCTTGGGACTCTCCAGCACCCACGGCTGGTGGCCACGGGAGCCCAGGTCCCAGAGGCCAGTGTCACCCCCCCAGGGGGGCCTGCAGAAAGTAGAAAGTGATGCTTGCTGAAGACCATGTCAGAATGTCCCCTTGGGACTGCTGTTTATTTAAGATCCACATTCTTTCACTAAACTACCGGGAGACCTAGCAATCATTTAAAAATGCCACCCCCTTGCCTAAGCCAATTTGGCTCAGTGGCTAGAGCGTCGGCCTGCGGACTGAGGGGTCCCGGGCTTGATTCCGGTCAAGGGCATGTGCCTTGGCTATGGGTACATCCCCAGTGGGGAGTGTGCAGGAGGCAGCTGATCGACGTTTCTCATCGAGGTTTCTGACTCTCTAACGCTCTACCTTCCTCTCTGTAAAAAATCAATAAAATATATTTTTTAAATGCCACCCTTACCCCCCCCCCACACACACACACACACGGCTCATCGACGTGATGCCATGTCTGTGGTCTAAAGGAGCAGGGCTTTCGGGGGGCAGTCTGGCAGCACAGAACAAACGACCGGCACAGGAGCTCCAGCCCGACCATTTCTTCTAGAAATGGTTCCAGCAGAAGCGCTGGTGCCCGCCCTCGTGGGAAGGTGCCGGTGACAGGCTCCTGGGGCTTTCTGTCCCTCTGAGGGGCTCGTTGCATCCTCACCCAGGAGGCGTGTTTTCTCATGCCCCGCTCACGGGTGGGGACACCCAGGCACAGAGCAGCCCGAAGTATCTGCACCAACAGGCACTTCTCCCTGTGGCGATGCGGTCACCGGTCGCCCGTTTCTCTCGGGCCCAGGAATGTTGAACTGACTTCTTGGCCCCGGGCTGACAGAGAACCTCAAAGGAGAGAGAAGGTCATCTGAGCGCCATTTTCCAATCCGGGAGTTGTCTGTGTCTCCCATAAGCCTTCGGGGCTCCTTCCGCGGCACCGGACGGGGACCTCGCTGCGTCTGGCTGGCTCCCGGCCAGCACCGGGGTGCAGGGAGCCCATTGCAGAAATGAGTTTGAGTTGGCCTTCCAGAGAGTTCCTCTGCGTGACTCGAGAGGGAGGAAGGCCTGCAGTGCCCACTCCAACCCCTCAGCAACGTCAGGAGGGGGGCGATGCCGCCCCCCAGAATCAGACAGGGCGTTGTGGGGAAGCGCTAGGAATGCCAGCCCCGTGATGTGCCCAATGCCGTGCATGTGTGTCAGCCATCGCGTTGTGCACAGAGCCCCAGGCCTGGGCTGCCCACCCTGGGCCCCGGGCACCGTGGTCACCCCGGTCTTGCCACGGGGCAGCGAGCCTCGGGGTGCCGGTCAGGGACTCTCGCAGGCCCACAAACGGTTCAAAATCGCTAGGTCATCCACCCATCCCATTTTCAAAGCCACCAGGCAGCCCGGGCTCGCCTCTGCACATTCCAAAGTCATCTTTCCACTTGTTCAAAGGTTAAGGGTGGCCGGCCAGAAGCACCCAAAAGGCTTTCGGCAGTTTCGGGGTGAACCCCTAGGCCGTAGGGTGCTACACCTCCTCTGAGACTCACAGATCCCGAATCTCATTCCTCGGTCCTCAGGGCTGAGCAGGGGGAGAGGGGGATGGGCAGCTTTCAGCCTCACCCCCTTTCCCAGAGCAGACACAGCCGTTTGCAAACTAGCGAGCCCTGGCTGGGGCCCTGCAAACCCCGGGCTGGACGGCCTCTTGGCCTTCTTAAGGGAACAGTGAGCGAGGCCAGCTGGAAGCAGCCTGGACCCCAGACCCTCCTCCCTCAGGGGAGCTAGTTCTGTTCACTTCCTGGGCTCAGTCACACCGCCTCTTGCTCCAGGCCGGGAGAAGGCACCCCCGGATTCCATGGGCATTCCTCGCTGCCTCCTGGGGCCTGGGAAGGCGCTGCACCCCATCTAACACTACCGAGGAGGGCTCTTTGGGGGCCCCAGGGAACCATTCCAGGCGTCCTCTTACAACTTATTGAGACTTTGGGGATTGTGGTTCAGATTTCTGATCTCATTTTTTATCCACAAACTCTGCCCACCCTTCACTTTTACAGAAGCCTCAGCTGGGGTGCCCCCGAGGCCCAGAGACCTGCCCCGACTCCAGCTCGGACGGACGTGCCAGCACGAAGGGGGAGGGCGAGGCTATGGACCGCCTAGCATTTCTCCTCACTCACTGCCCCAGGGAAGCCGCTGACCTGGGGATTACATGAGGCGGTCGGGGCCCACCATGCGGCTCCTGCGTCATAGTCCCTCCTGGCATCCCTGGCGACAGGCCAATGTCAAGGGTCAACGTCCGAAGGAAAAGGGCACCATATCGGGCTGACCGGGGCGCTTCCTGTGCGAGTCAGCATGACACAGCAAAGCCCTGTGCAGTGAGCCAGGGTGAGACTTGGAAAGACACAATCGTCGCGGAGAACCGAATCCCGATGAGA
This sequence comes from Antrozous pallidus, assembly GCA_027563665.1. Taxonomy (NCBI): domain Eukaryota; kingdom Metazoa; phylum Chordata; class Mammalia; order Chiroptera; family Vespertilionidae; genus Antrozous; species Antrozous pallidus. The sequence goes on from CM050515.1 coordinate 106,750,666, forward strand.
CGGGCATTTCAGGGGGTGCAGGACCTCTCCCCGGTGAACCCCGGTCTTGACTCACACAAGCTCTCTTGTCTCCTGACAGCTTTGGGGCCCTTCCTCCCAGAAAAGCAAGACCCGGGGCTCTATTAGGTGCTGGGGAGCAAGAATTGCCCCCCCACCCTGAGACTAGTACAGGGCCTGAGGTGTCTAGGAAACGTTGAAGGTCCATCCCAAAGCGATGGAGAGGCCCACGCGGGAGTGTGGGTGTGCGAGATGTGCGTGTGCGCCTGCTCACGTGTGCGTGGGTCTCAGTGAGGCTGGCCACGGCCCGTGACACGGCTCGGTGCTCGCATCCGCAGTTTGGCATCGTCCCCGAGCACCACCAGCAGCGCCAGGACTGCACCAGCTCCGAGGGCTGAAGTCGGCCTGGGAACCGAGATGAGGCAGAGCCACACTCGGACTCCACCATCCCCCACTTTGGGCTGTCGATTCACTGGTAACCAAGAGCCTTGGGGGAGGGTCGAGGGAGAGTCAAGTATCAATTCCTCTGGAAATGCTGAGTTTCAGTTGGGGGAGGTGCGGAACCAGGGCCCGGAGCGGCGGAGCGCCCCGCCTCTCGGCGAATACTTGAGTCTTGCACAAAAGTGGCCGGAGGCCCGTAGATAACCCTCAACGCTGAGAACCCCGGACGCCGTGGAATCACAAACCGTGGTGCAGGGCGGTGAATCACTGTGCCGTCGAGAAACACAGCCAGGTTCCGGGGGGGCGGGGGCAGATAGGGCAGATCGGGGTGGCCGGTGATAATGCCGAGGACCACCAAGCGGCGGACGGCAGGCTCGGCGGACCGCGGGCAAGCGGCCGGACCGCGGCAACGGGCGAACCCTAGCCCGGCAATTGCCGTCTCCTCCCCCAGACCCACACACTTCTGACAACCCCGGATTGGAGACCTGCAAGCTGCCCAGCAGCCCGCCCTCAGAGATGCAGGTGCCAGTGTTCCTCGGGTCCCAAAACTCAATAACTCGAGCGCCAGGCCGACAAGAGCGGGGCGTCCCAGACCGCGTTCTGGGAACAGCCCGGAAGGCCAGGGGGAGAGCCATTTGCAAAAATGCAAGGCCAGCAGGGGGGCAGCCTCATCGTTGGAATTCAGGAGATGAGTTGATCTCTTCAACTCTACGCAGTCCTTTTTTTATTTTTCTTAAAGGAACAGGGCATCCCCAGGCAGGTCGTAGGAGCAGCTCTGAGGATGACATTTATGGAGTTCATTTTGGTGGGAGGTCAGTTATCCCTCTTCTTGTCCTCTCCCTCGCCCAGCACGAGAGGGCCACAGAACGGACACTTAGGGGTAGCCCCAACAAGGCCATTCTGGTGTCACTGTCGTCCCCAGACTTGGGGAGAAGCCACAGTGATCACCACACCTCAGCTGTTCCTGGGGCGGGGGGGCGGGGGGGGGAGTTCCGGCACACTCATACAATTAACAGGGTTTCCAGGCACTGCAGTATGACATTTATTTCCTTTCTTCAGTTCCACCACGCTAAGAAATGGGTTCATCTATCTTCAAGTTTTGGAGAATCCCACACTGGCTTCCCTCACAAACGGACGAGGTCCTTGGTCCACACAAACCCTACAGGAAAAGAATTGGGGGTACAGATGGGATCTCAGCAGAACTGGACCTTTGAGAAACCCCGTGAACAATTTTCCTACGTTAAGAGCAAAGAAAGGCCTGGGATACTTCCCACTGGAGAATTTCAGGAAATCATTGAGGGGTGCATAGGACGGTGGGCCGGTGCCTCAACCTGAGAACCAGTGGCTCTGAGAACTGCGGGGGACCCGTGAGGTTGCCGACGGGTGCGTCTGGGTGAATCCCAGTGCTCTGTTATGTAGATAGAGAACGGCCTCCAAACAAAGCTCCAGGAAGCCAGGGCTCGGCGGACCCCATGTCGCAATCACCACGCAGCAGGACGGCGGGACCACGGCAACGGGCGAACCCCAACCGCGCACCCGGCTGTGCCCTTTCGGGCCAAAGTGGTAGTGAATGGTTTTGGAGGAAGCTGCGGGTGCCCAAACTCCCCCAAAGACCCCTATCTCCATTTCTTTGGCCCTAACACTCAAGGACGTTCTCACTCTCCGGGCGGGCCAGCCTCGGGCCAGGAGAGGCATTTGCAAAACAGTAAGGGGAGTGCGAGCCTCCTCTGGAATTCTGACTTTGCGTTTCCTCTTCTTCAAGGAGCCGAGCGCGCTCTACGAGCTTCAGGAGCTGCCGCAAGGTCGCCATTTACCAAAGTCAAAAGTCATCCTGGAGAGGCGTTGCCTGTGCTGCTACTCTGCCCCAGCCCTGGGGAATGGGCCTGCGTCACTCCAGGAGTCAGAAACGTGAGCACACACCAGTGAAACCCGGCATCATGGGGAGCCATGGGCACAAACCGCAGGCTGGCAGGGGTGGCGCAGGGCGTCCAGAGGAGCTGTGGTGAACCTCAGCGTCTGTTCGGGATTACAGTGCTGGTGCTGCTGACCGCGGGCGCTGGCGAACCGTGGGGCGCTGGCGAACCGCGGCCGATAGTGAACGGCGGGCCACCGGCAGACCGCGGGCCGCTGGCGAACCGCGGCCGATAGTGAACGGCGGGCCATCGGCAGACCGCGGGCCGCTGGCGAACCACGGCCGATAGTGAACGGCGGGCCACCGGCAGACCTCGGGCCGCTGGCGAACCGCGGCCGATAGTGAACGGCGGGCCATCGGCAGACCGCGGGCCGCTGGCGAACCACGGCCGATAGTGAACGGCGGGCCACCGGCAGACCGCGGGCCGCTGGCGAACCGCGGCCGATAGTGAACGGCGGGCCATCGGCAGACCGCGGGCCGCTGGCGAACCACGGCCGATAGTGAACGGCGGGCCACCGGCAGACCGCGGGCCGCTGGCGAACCGCGGCCGATAGTGAACCGTGGGGCACCGGCAGACCGCGGGCCGCTGGCGAACCATGGGTTGCCGGCAAACTGTAGACCACTGGCAAACCACGGCCACCAGCGAATCGCCGGCCGCTGGCGAACCGCGGGTAACCAGCAAACTGCGCGCCACCGGTTAACCGCGGCAACCGGCGAACCACGGCCCGCTGGCGAACCGCGGCCAATAGTGAACCGCGGGCCACCGGCAAACCGCAGGCCACTGGCAAACCGCTGATCGCCGGCAAACTATGGGCCACCGGCAAACCACGGCCACCAGCGAGCCACGGCCACTGGCGAACCGTGGGCCACTGGCGAACCACAGCCCGCTGGCGAACCGCGGCAACTGGTGAACTGCGCGCCACTGGCAAACTGTGTCCACTAGTGAAACGTGGACCACTGGCAAATCGTGTCCACTGGTGAACCGTGGGCCACTGATGAACCGCAGTCCACTGGTGAACCGTGGGCCACTGATGAACCGCAGTCCACTGGTGAATCGTGGGCCACCAGTGACCCACATGCTGCCATTGAATCTTGGGCCATTAAGGAACCGTGGATTGCCAGCAACTGCGGGTCACTAGTGAATTGTTGGCCATTGGTGAACTGTGGGTCTCTGACAAGCTGCAGATCACTAGTGAACCGTGGGCTACTGGAGACAGTGGATTGCCGGCAAGCCACAGTTTACTAGTGAACCGTGGGCCATTAATGAACCATGGATCGTTGACAAGCTGCGGTCACTAGTGAACTATGGGCCATTGGTGAACCGTGGGTCTCTGACAAGCTGCGGTCACTAGTGAACTATGGGCCATTGGGGAACCGTGGGTCTCTGACAAGCTGCGGGTCACCAGTGAACCGTGGGCCATTGGGGAACCGTGGGTCTCTGACAAGCTGCGGTCACTAGTGAACCGTGGGCCATTGGGGAACCGTGGGTCTCTGACAAGCTGCGGGTCACCAGTGAACCGTGGGCCATTGGGGAACCGTGGGTCTCTGACAAGCTGTGGGTCACTAGTGAACCGTGGGCCATTGGGGAACCGTGGGTCTCTGACAAGCTGCGGGTCACCAGTGAACCGTGGGCCATTGGGGAACCGGAAATCGCCGGCAAGCTGCGGGTCACTAGTGAACCGTGGGCCATTGGGGAACCGGAAATCGCCGGCAAGCCACGGTCACTAGTGAACCGTGGGCCATTGGAGATCCATGGGTCTCTGACAAGCTGCGGTCACTAGTGAACCGTGGACCATTGGTGAACTGTGGGTCTCTGACAAGCCACGGGTCACTAGTGAACTGTGGGCCATTGGGGAACCGTGGGTCTCTTGAGAAACTGGGTCACTAGAACCGTGGGCCATTGGGGAACCGTGGATTGCCGGCAAGCCATGGTCACTAGTGAACCGTGGGCCATTGGTGAACCGTGGGTCGCCGGCAAACCGCGTGCCATTTGTGTACCACGGGCCACGGGCGAACCACGGGCCACCGGAGAACCGCGGCCGCTGGCCAGCACACCACAGTTCCCATTCAGGGCCTGAGGGGAGGAAAACCTCTCTCTCCAGATCCTGCACCTGGGCTCAGTGTTGGGGAAACCTTGCAGGTGCTGACCGTAGTCAGGAATCCCAGAGCCCAATTCTATAGTCCCCGGGGCTGAAAGGAGAAGGCGCGCTCTTTGACCGGGGGGTGGGCCTGCGCATTCTTTGGGGACACTTGGCCCCTCCCAGTGCTCAGTCACTGGCAGACAGCCATTTACAAAGCAGCAGGAGGGCAGTTTAGTAATTCAGGAAAATGGTAATTCGGGCAAAATGGTAATTCTTTCCCAACTCGGTGGGTTTTCTCTTAAAGGGGCAGAGGCTCTCCCAGCAGGCTTAAAGGGGCAGTGTCTGGTTGAAATTTACCAAATCCTTCATCCCACGCCTTCCCTGATGGGGGCCCCCACAGAGTAGGATCCCCAGATTTCTGGAGTGCCACTGGCTGAGTCATTCTGGCTGAATCGTCTTTCCTTCAGACCTGGGAGAGGCCGGTTTCCTGTGCACTCCCACCTCGTAGAGTTCTTCATGGACCACAGTTTTCCTTGAACCCAGACCTCGAAGCAGGTCTTCTAGTCTCCTGTTTTGTAGAATAACCCCCAACGGGGCCTTCTAGTGCAGGGAGAGGGCTGAGCTGAGCCAACGGGGAGGGGGAGGTGGTGGGGGAGGCGGGGACCAGCAGTGGTGGCAGCCACGTCCTCCACTGGGAATGATTACAAGGCAAAGGCCTGCAAGCCATGGCCATTCCCCAACCCCCACCCAGCCTTTTAGCAAATGTGCGGTGCACCAAGTCCCACGCAGTGGGCTGCACCACCCGGTAGTTCAAGGCCACGGTGGCGTGGGCAGCCACGAGCACCCGTGGGTATCAGAGCACAGCTAGCGATGCAGGAGCCATGCCTCCGCGGCACCACCAGCACAGCAATCGTGGGCACTGCCGGGTCCAGTCGCTTCTCACACCCTAACCCTACCAATTTGGGGTCCGCCAGCACCCCCGCCAGGCGTTTGGGCATCAAGACTCCCTCAGCTCAAAGGGGGAGTGTAGTGGGCAAACATCACCCACGGGGCCCCAGAGGGTACCACAGGCCCAATTTCCCAGTCCTCACAGCTCTGTCACCCCCCCCTCCACCCTTCCCAGCCCCCACCCTTAGCCATTTTCAAACTAGCTCAATCCGGTGGGGGCTGGGGAATGTGCATCCTGCCGGTTTGAAGCCCCAGTGAGTTCTTCCCGTTCTTAAAGGGATAGCCTGCGGGAGCTGCTGGGCCGAAGACCACCCTTCCCTGGGGCGTTTGCCTCCATTGACTTTCTGGGCTTAACAGCCAGTCCTCGCCTCTGGCTGGGAGGCCCACCCCCACCCCCACCAGCTCTCCCGGCTCTGGAGCTCGGGCCGCCACACTCCACGGGAGGCCACCGGAGAAGCCACCAGAGGAGTCCCTCTGGGACCCCAGGCACCTGGCAGTTGCCAGCTCTTCCATTCGCTGTGATCTCTGGGGTCTTTACTTGGGATTTATTTCACCGAATCCTCACCAGAGTCCCCAGAGGGGTGCTTTGCCTTTGTGCTTCGGCATCCTAGGCGCCTAAACCAGAAACGCGGACGCACCTGACTTCCCGCGGTGGCCACGGTAAGAGTGACCCCAACATGGTGACTGCCCCGGGCCTTTGTGCCGCTGAGAAGGTGACGTGGAGGATGTAGCTCCCCAACCTCCCTGCACGGAATCCTGGAGACGGAGAATGGGGGTGAGGAGGGTGTTGGGGGTTAGGGGTTGCGGGGTGTTGGAGGCTGACCTTGGGTGGTGGGGTGAAGGAGATGGCCGAGCTCTGGATGGGGACAGTCTGGCGAGGTTGAGTCCTGTCATAAGAACCAAACGCCCACGTTCTTTATGGCTAAAAATTCCACTCCAAGACTTAAATGTGCTATTAGGATGGAAGCTCTCCCCGGAGACCCCCAGAGAGAGGCTGTCTTGCGGAGGATGGCAGTAGCCAGGATTTGATGAGTGACAAGCTTAGGGGGCCAGACGGCTCCCTGCGGGCAACTGAGGCCCAGGAGCTGCGGGTGGAAGGACAGTTCTCGCTCCCGCGAAAGCGCCCGAACGCCGCCCCGGCGCTCCCGGGAGCCTCGTCTCACCGCGTTCTCCCAATAGCTCAATCAGGGAGCTGTCATAATATTTTAACCTTTAAGACAATTACAGGAATCATTCTTGTTTCTTGTTAAGAAGGAAAAAAAAAAAAAAAGACAAGAACCAACAACACAAACAAGAGCGGGAGAAGGCAGCAACGTGACCGGCAAAAGCTCAACCCCGTGCGCAGTCCCTCCCCACCTGCTCCAGCTGGGACGGGGAAGGCGGTCTTGAGAGCACCAGGTCACCACCAGAGGGTCAGGGGACACACTCAGTTTTAGGGTGCCCCTCCCACTCTTTAACGCCGTGGAGGGATGGAGGGAGGGGCTGGAAAGGAGGACCAGGGAGGAGGAGGATGGTACAGGGAGCCCCTGTGTGTCCTGTGAAGGTGGTTGTCCTTCCCAGATTAGTTCTGCCGAGGGGGGTGACAGATTCCAGAGGGCTTGGGGTGGAAGATGAACCCCAAAATGCTAGGAGAAGAGGGTCATCGCTGACATAGGGAGATGCCTGTTCCCTAGAAATGCAGAGCCATGAATACGTCTCCAGGGAGCAGGTCTGCAGATCTTGTAACCCCTAAGGAGACAGGAGAAAGCCCTGCTGGTGGAAACCCCTGGGGGAGGAGGATACTAGGCCTGAGAGGCAGGGCTGGCGCCTGCTGTATTCCCTTCTTCTAGGCTAGGTGTTGGGAGCTGAAATTAACCTAGAAAATAGAGACCTTCTACTCACCTGAGGTTTTTTCACTCTCTCCTCCAGCCCTAACCCCAGACCCAGGCCCTCCCTGGTCTCCCCTCCATCCCTCCTCAGGGTGGGCAGGACGAGAGCCCAGGCAGCCCCAGATCTGATGCCTCGCCCCCTTTTGATCCCCAGCACTCTGCCAGGAGCAGGTAGGTTGATGAGGAAGCCAGAGTGCTGGTTGGTTCTGACTCAAACTTTTAAATCGATGTGTAGTAGTATCTCATTGTGGTTTGAAATGCTGTTTTCAAAAGAAAATAATAATGTTAAACAGGTTTGTATGCTTGTTTGCCATCCATATGTCTTCTTTGCTGAAGTGTAGGCTCCAATATTTTGCCCAGTTTTGATTGAGTTCTTTTTTTTAAACTTTGTTATTTCTTTCGTTGAGAGGAAGGGAGAGAAAGAGAGAGAGAAAGACATAGATTTGTTGTTCCGCTTGTTTATGCGTTCATTGTTGCTCCGTGTATGTGCCCTGACGGAGGGTCAAACCCACAACCTTGTATCGCGGGACGATGCTCTCACCAGCTGAGCTCCCCGGCCAGGGGGGCAAGTCCTTTGTTTCCTTATTATTCAGCTTTGAGAGTCTTTCTTTTTTTTAAAATATATTTTATTGATTTTTTACAGAGAGGAATAGAAAGTCAGAAACATTGATGAGAGGCAAACATCAATCAGCTGCCTCTTGCACACCCCCTACTGGAGATGTGCCTGCAACCAAGGTACACGACCTGGACTGGAATCGAACCCGGGACCTTTCAGTTTGCAGGCCGACGAAGCTCTATCCACTGAGCCAAACCAGTTTCGGCCGCTTTGTGAGTCTATGTTCCAGTTGCAAGTTGCTTTGTGTTGTTTTTTTGTTTCTGTTTTAAATATGTGCTTTGCAAATAGTTTCCAACAGGCTATGACTTAAAAGTATTTTTCTCAAAGAGATGATTAATTTTGACGAAGTCCAGTTTATCATGCTGTTTACCAGTAGTGTGGTGTCTTCGTTAAGAAATCTCAACCCAAGCCCCACAAAGGCTGTTTCCCTCCATGCTGTTTGAGAAGTTGTGCGGGGGTGGGTTTCGCACGGGGGTCTCTGCTGTGTTCTGTATTTGGTGTAAAAGGGAGACGTCATTTCCTGCTCGTGGGTTTCTCCCAGTCCAGCTCTCTTTGTCAAAGACTCTTCCCTTCGCTGAATTGCTTGTGGGCTTTTGTCAAACACGTGTGTAGTGTGTTTCTGGGTTCTCTAGTCTGTTCCTTTGATCTATTTTGTCTCCCTTTTAAAAATACCGGGGATGGAACCTGCAACCCAGAACATGCCCTGATGGGAATCCAACCAGCAAAACCTTCAGTGCTGGAGACAATGCCCAGCCAACGGAGCCACACCGGCCAGGATGGCTAGTTTAACCCTTACATTGCCATATGAGTTTTAGAATTAGCTTGGAACAAATCGATCCATTACTGTTTTTTTTAAGAAATATTCAAAGTGATGGATAGCAAGAATCTACAACCAAGATAACTCTACTCAGCAAAGCTATCATTCAGAATTGAAGGTCAGATAAAGTGCTTCGCAGACAAGAAAAAGCTAAAGGAGTTCATCACCACCAAACCAATATTATATGAATTGCTGAAAGATATTCTATAAGAAGAGGAAGAAGAAAAAGGTAAAAAATATAAATTATGAACAACAAACACACATCTATCAACAAATGAATCTAAAAATCAAGTGAATTAATAATCTGATGAACAGGATAAACTGGGGAATAGAACAGAATCATGGACATAGAGAGGGAATGGACTGACAATGGAGAAAAGGGGTGTAGGAGGTGCAGCAAGAGACTGGACAAAAATCGTACACCTATGAGAGAGGACAGTGTGGGGGAGGCGAGGGCAGAGGGTAGGATGGGTACCAGGTAGAGGGGAGCTAGAGGGGGAAAAGAGGGAACAATGTAATTAATAAACTGAACAATAAAGGTTAAAAAAAAACTCTGCAGGGATTAAGATTGATTAATCTGGGGAAAGATGACTTCAAAACAGCATTGAGTCTTCCTATCAAGGGCCAAGGTATGTCTCCATTTATTTTCACTGTTAGTTACTCCAAACAGTTTTCTCAATTTCACTGTACAAATCTTGCCCATCTTCTGTTAAACTTACCCATAAGTGTTTCATGTGGTCTGATGTTTTTCTAAGTTTTTCTATTCCTGATTATTTGTTGCTAGTGTACAGGAAAACAATAGATTTCTAATTGGCCTGGTCATCTGCAATACAGCTTAGCCTCCTATTCATTCCAGTGGCTTTCTGGTGCTAGATTCTGTGAGATTTCCAACATAGGTGATCCCACCTGCCAATAAAGACAGGTCTACTTCTTCCTTTCCCGTCTGAATGCCTTTTATTTCTCTTTCTTTTTCTCTTCTTTTGAAATACAGAGGCCAGGCGAGGAGTCGAGCTCCCGGGGTACAGGTGGGAACAGACACCCGGGCCCTGTTATTGTTTTCCGGGGGGGAAGCATTCAATCTCTAGCCGCTAAAGGCGATATTAGCTGCAAGATTCTTAAAGGTGCTCTTTGTGGCTTCAAGGAAGTCCTTTTCTTTCCCTTGTTCCTGTGAGTTTTTATCACCCAGGGATGTGAAGTTAATTAAATGCTTTCCCTGAGTCTATTGAACCGTCCTTACGGTTTTTCTCTTTTTTTTTAGTGCGTTAATATGATGCATTATTACACTGGTTGATTATCCAATGTTAAAGCAAATCTCACCTTCCCCGGAATAATCTCCACTTGGTCATGAACATTTTCCTTTTTCTATATTATTGTTTCATTCCGTTTCCTAAAGTTTCACCGAGGGTTTTTACATCTAGGTTAATGAGGGACATGGGCCCGCGGTTTTCTTTCTTGTAATATCTTTATCTGGGTTTGCACGTCGGGTTAATGCTGGCCTCAGCATACAGGAGGAAAGGATTCCTTCTTCTTGAATTCTCCGAAGAGTTTGCAAAGAACCGGCATTATTTCTTCCTTAAATGTTCGGTATCGTTGTCTAGGGAAGCCATTGGGGGCGAGAGTGTGCTCTCTGTGGGGAAGTGTTTAACTATAAATTCAGGTTCTTTCATCTGTGGACAGCTAATTAGGTTATCAACCTCTTTTTCGGTGAGGTCCCATTGTCTGATGTTTAGGAAGACGTTCTTCCATGTCGTGCAAGTGGCAGAATTTGTATGCACACAGTGTTTGCACTTACTATTCTCTTGTTACCCTGTCCTTGGTGGCAGGTGTGCTGGGGGGTGCCTCTCCCGACCCTGCTATCGGGGTTCAGATGTTCCCTGTGCCTCTCTGTCGCCTGGCTGCCAGGTGTGCCTCTTCGCCTGATCTCTCCGAGAAGCAGCTTCTGGCTTCCTCTGGATTTCTCCATTGTCTTTCTGTTTGACTGTTCACGGCTTTCTGTTTTGATCTTAGTGATTTCTTCTCTTCGCTTCCCATGAGTTTAATTTGCTGCTCATTGTCTTTGTTCGTTTGGAAATGGAAGTTATTGCTTTTAGGCCTTTTTTTTTCTTTTTCTTTTCCCTTTTTTTAACACGGGCATTTGGTGCTATAAATTCCTGCCTCAGGACAGCTGTGAGAGGAAGCACACACATTTTGACATTCTCTTCTTTCTTCTTCATGTTTCTCCCATTCAACACGCTTTCTAACTTTCCCTTTTTATTTCTCTGGGACCCACGAGTCGTTGGGGAATGTGTGATTGCATTCCCACGTGCTTGGCAATGTCCCAGAGATCTTTCTGTTATTGATACGGAATCTAATCTAATTCCACCTGGGCCAGAGGATACACTTTGTAGGACTCGTGCCCCTTTAAGTATGCGGGTACCTGTTTCGTGGCCCAGGACGGGATCTATCTTTGTAGATGTTCCATGTGCACTGGGAAGGCATGTGAGTCCCCAGTTGTCGGGCGGCCTGTTCTATAAATGTCAGTTATGTCAAGCTGGCGGGCAGCCCCGCTCCGTCCACTCGATCCGTACTGATTTTCTGCCCACGTGTTGTATCAATTACTGGAAAGGGAGGATTAAGATACTCGGCTATAATTGCTGATTTGTCTATTTGCAGTTCGCTCCGTTTTGATTGCATGTGTTTTCCATGCTCTGTTATTAGAGGGATAAATTGGGAAGATTGCTATGTCCCCTCGGTCCATGACTCCACGGCCATTATAAAATGAACTTGGTTTGGAGCCTTGAAATCTACGTGTCTGATATTAATACAGCTGCTTGAAATGTCTTTTGAGTTATGTCAGTATTGTATATATTTTTCTATCCTTCACTTTCAACTTGTTCGTGTCCCTCTACTTGTGGGTGGTTTTTTTGTTTTTTTGGTTTTTTGGAGGCGACTTTGGGTCTTGCTTGTCTGTTAATGGGGGTGCTTAGACAATTAAATTACAGTGAAATTACATTTACAATGAAATTACATTTAATGCCATTATCGATCTTAACTCGAAAAAGCCAGTCAGTCTCCTGATGATTAGGTCTCTATTCGATCCAGCTGTTCTTCGTTTTCCTTTTCCTCTTTTTGTTTCTGCATTCTTGGGACTAATTACGATGTTTATTATCTCATTTTATCTCCTTTGTGGACTTGCTAGCTATAACTCTTAATTTTGTCATTTTAGTCATTGTTTAAGGTTTATAGTCTTCACCATTGACTTATCGCAGTTAACCTTCAAGTAAATGCCACTTTACATCCTAGTGCAAGAAACTTCCATATCACACTTCATTTCTCCACCCCAACTTTCCTGCTGGTGCCATACATTTGACTTTTTCATATATGATAGACACTGTCATACATGAACATGTTTATTTATTTATTTTAAAATATGTTTTTATTGTTTGTTTGTTTTCAGAAAGAGAGAAACATTGGTGTGAGAGCGAAACATTGATCTGCTGCCTCTTGATCACCCCAACCCGGGCATGTGCCCCTGACCGGGACCTGAATTGGCAACCTTTTTTAGTTCACAGCACAACACTCAACCAATAGTTTTATGTGAGCCATCAACCTTCTCTTAAAGAAATTTAAAGAAGAAAAAAACAACTTTGACTATTTACCCATGAAGTTACCATTTTTTCCGTGTTCTTTAATTTGTGTAGATCCTTATTTCTAATATCATTTGCCTTTTGCCCAAAAGACCTGACATTTCTTGGCGTGCTAATCTGTTGGTGATGAATTCTTTCAACTGTTGTATGTCTGAAAATGTCCTTTACTTTTGTTCTTGTGAGATATTTTCCCCAGGTACATCAGTGAAACTATTCTTAAGTGGACAGTTTTTTTTTAATGTTTTGTTTGTTTCCTTTTGGCGTTTTATTTTATTGTGTCCTAAGTTGCTTAAAAAAATATTTATATTAATTTCAGAAGAGAAGGGAGAAGGAGAGATAGAAACATCAATGATTGTGCATGCCTCCTCCCTGGGGGTCAAGCCCGAAACCCAGACGTGTGCCCTGACTGGGAACCAAACAGACCTCCCGACTCATGGGCCCGTGTTCAGCCACACCGACTCGGCTCCTTTTGGGACATGCACGGCTGCTGCTCTGTGGTCTTCTTGTTTGCATCCTGTCCAGAAAGAACTTTGCATTCATTTTTAGTTTTATGCCTCTGTGTCATGTCTTTTTGCCTCTGGCTGGGTTTAAGATTTTTGTTCTTCATTAATGGTTTTGGGCAATTTCACTCTGATGTACTTTTGTATAGTGTTTTTCTTATTCTTGTACTTGAGGGTCATTGAGTCCCTTAGAACCGAGGGTTTATAGTTTTCATCAACTTTGGGGAAATTTGGCTTTTACTTCTTTAAATCTGTTTCTGCTCCCTCCCCCTAAGGGTCTTTTATCTATGTATTAGGCTGCTTGAAATGGTCCCACACTCATTGATGCTATTTTAATTTGGGGGATTATTTTCTCTGTGTGTTTCATTTTAGATAGCTTCTATTACTAAATTGTCGAGTTAATTATCCTTTCTTCAGCAATGTTTAATCTGCCAATAATCTTACCCAGTGTAATTTCCTCTCACACACTGCGGAATTCATCTCTGGACGTTCCGTTTGGCTGTTTTTATATCTTCCATTTCTCTACTTAACCTTCTGAACATATGGGATACCGTTATAATGACTGTTTCGATATCTTCTGCTGCTGATGCTAACATCTGCGTAGCTTGCAGGTTGGTTTTGAGTAATTAATCTCCCCACGGCGCATACTGTATTCTTCACTCTTTGGCTGTTTGGCAAACTTTTTGTTTAATCGTCACCTGAGGATATGCTGGCCGGGGGGGGGGGGGGGGGGGGGGGGCGGGCGGGAGAGGGAGAGAGAGAGACATGGATGTGAGAGAAAAGCATCGATCTGCTGCCTTCTGTACGTGCCCCAGTGCCCCAACTGGGGGACACCCTGCAGCCCCATGTATGTGCCCTGACCAGGAATCGAACCAGCCGCCTCTCGGTGTGCAGGGTGGCACTCAGCCAACTGACGCTGCCGCCGGGCTGGATGCCTGGGCAACTTCGATTGGGGGCCAGACATGATGAATTCTGCCTTGTTTGCGTGTGGAACCACCTTTGTGATCCTATAAATATTCAGAGCTTTGTTCTGGGAGCCCGACAAATTACCTGGAAACAGTCTGACGCTTGAGGGTCTTATTTCTGGGATGTGCTGGGTGAGTCGGAAGCAACACCTTAGTCCGGGGCTCGTTCCTTCCCGCTGCTGAGGCCACACCTAGCTGAGGATCTAGCCAATGCCTTTTCCTGGCTGCCGGGCAGAAACAGACGCTTCCCAGCCCTTCGTGCGGGCCGGCCTCTTCCGGCTCACCCTTTGGGATGATGGTTTAAGGGGTGCGTTTCAGTTTCTCGGTTTGAGCAGTTTGGTCTTTCCCACCCGAGGTCCTTTTCTTCCTGGCCCCACTGTTTTCTCACCCCTCGCTGTCCTCTGCCCTGAGGGCTAAGCTGCCTCAGTTTCCCCCCCCCCCCCCCCCCCCCAGCCCCGCACCCTGGAAATCTCCCTGGGAAGTCAGCTGCAGCGGGTGTAGGGCTCACCTCATTTGTTTCCCAACTTTCACTGATGTCTAGGGTCTTTAAAAAAAACCCTTGGTTCCTATAGCTTGTCTGCTGGTTTGGAAGGTTTCACAGGGCAGGGTAAATGTGTTCCCATTACTCTGTGTTTTGTTGTTAATCCTCACGGGAGAGTATCTTTTCACTGATTTTTAGAGAGAGGGGAAGAGGGGGAGAGACAGAGAGAAAGAAGCAAGTGAGAGACACATCGCTGGGCTGACATCAATGGGCTGCCTTCTGCGTGTGCCCCCACCGGGACGAGGGACCGAGCCTGCAATCAAGGTACATGCCCTTGACCAGAACCGAACCCAGGACCCTTCAGTCCATAGGCCAGCGGTCTATCCCCTGAGCCAGATGGGTTAGGGCAGTGGTCGGGAAACTCATTAGTCAGCAGAGCCAAATATCAACAGTACAACCATCGACATTTTTTTTGAGAGCCAATTTTTAAAAATATATATTTTATTGATTTTTACAGAGAGGAAGGGAGAGGGACATAAAGTCAGAAACATCGATGGGAGAGACACATGGACCAGCTGCCTCCTGCACACCCCCCACTGGGGATGTGCCTGCAACCAAGGTACGTGCCCTTGACCGGAATCGAACCTGGGACCTTTCAGTCTGCAGGCCGACGCTCTAGCCACTGAGCCAAACCAGTCTCGGCAAGAGCCAAATTTTTAAATAAACTTCTAATGCCACTTCTTCAAAACAGACTCGCCCAGGCCATGGTATTTTGTGGAAGAGCCACACTCAAGGGGCCAAAGAGCTGCATGTGGCTCACGAACTGTGATTTGCCGACCATGGGGCTAGGGCCTGTTACTCTGTGTTGACCAGAACATTCTGGAGGTGTCTTCTCGCCTCCCTCTGTCCACCTGACCACGATTTCTACAGCTCTCATTACATAGCTCCCATTGACCCTGACAGAAGGCTGACTTCTGTGCCGATGCTTTACTTTTTCCAGAAAACCAAGAAACGACAGGCACGGCCCCTGGGCTCCAAACCCACCAGCCCCGTCTCCGCAGAACTGCGAGGGGTCGGCAGCATCTGACAGGCACGGCCGAACAGGGCCGAAGTGTGGGCCCCCGGGCATGTTGGGAAGGTGGTGCTTGTGGACACAGCAGGGCGAGGGCAGCCCCCCAAACAGCTTCGACACAACAAGAGGCAGCAGGTATGAGGTGGGGACTCGAGGGGAGAGTGGCTGAGAGGAAGGAGGGGGTAGGCTAACTCCCCTGGCCCATAGGGGGCCCCGGCTTGGGAGAGGGGGGCCCTGTTCCCCTGGCAAAATGGCAAAATATGTTCTTTTTTTAAAAATATTTTTTATTGAGTTTTTACAGAGAGGAAAGGAGAGGAATAGTCAGAAACATCGATGAGAGAGAAACATGGATCAGCTGCTCCTGTACATTACCCACTGGGGATGTGCCCGCAGCCAAGGCACATGCCCTTGACCAGAATCAAACCTGGGACCCTTCAGTCTGCAGGCCGACGCTCTATCCACTGAGCCAAACTGGCCAGGGCCAAAATTTATTCTTGGAGGTGTTTCTTGCCACTGAGGCCAACCCCCCCCCCCCCCCCCCCCAACACACACACACTGGATAGAGCGAGGCAAGGCAGGCTGCACCTCTCAGGGCCTGGAGCCCGCACAGCCGAGCCAGGGCCTGCCAGGGTGTCAGTTAATCCCCATAAGAGGTTAGTAGGGTGGGTTCTTGGCCCCATTTTGTAGAGTTTCCGAGCTGCTCGGCTGGCACACGGGCGAGCCCGAGGGCCAACTTGCCGCCTTCTCTGTGTTCCAGCCATGAGCCGCCCCTTCGCTGACCTTCAGAGCTCAAAACCTCCATCCCCCAATTTCCTGGCTGATGGACCTCCAGGGGTGTCCCGGACCCCAGGCCCTAACTTCGCCCCCCCCCCCCCCACACACACACAGACACATGTGCCTGTCCATCTCGGACCCACTGCAGAGCCGCCCGCCGGCCCCCAGGCCTTATACGTTGAAGAAGCGGCGGCGCGGCTGGCATGGGGACGGCTAGCGAAAGATGGCAGGAATGCTGGCCTGGGTCGGAGGCAAGGGGCGCTCCCAAATAGGGCATGTGCGGGCCCCAGCAGGACACGCTGTGTCCCGGAGCCCGAGACGTGTGGGTCTAAAATTGGAAGGTGCCGAGGTGGCCTTGACTTTTTCCGGCCTCGGGTCACCCACACCCGCCTTCGGCTGGGAAGGATCAGACAGGTGGTCCCGGCCCCGGGGCCCATGTGCCTGGATTCCTGTGTTCTCAGCAGCGGCCCCAAAATAGCTCGGGACATGCTCGCACGTCCGTCCTCAGCGCCCTAAGTCTCCGTGAGGAGCCGCCTGCGGACTCGAGGGGCCTCACCCGCCACTTCCCCGAGCCCGTGGCGGGTGAGGGGGCTTTGGCGCCAGGCAGGCCCGGCCCCGTGTTTCCACTGAGCTCCTTGTGGGTTTGGGGCAAGACAGCGAGGTCCCCTGGGCCCTAGGCTGCTCATGGGTGCACATTCTTTCTCCTTCGGTTCGTGGCGGGGCCTTGAGATGCCCCCTTCTCCCCAATGCCTGAATTTGCCATCGTTCTCATCCTCAAATTCCAAGACCATTCCTCTATTGCTCCCATCCACGCAGATCACCCCGAATTCTGCTCTGCACAGATTCACCCTCTGCTCTGAGGCCTGCAGGTTACTTGGGCCCAAAGCCGCTGTCCCCCGGATTTTCCGTGTCCCGGGCTGACCCGCAGGGGGGGCAGAGCCGAGGCTGCTATGTTTCCTGGGGGGATAGGGGAGACCTTGCTCAGCTTCCCTGTCTTAGACTCAGGGCTCAGGGGGTCCCAGGGACCTCCATCTGGCAAGAGACAGGGCACAGCTCTTAGGCACTGCAGACCGCACGGCTGTGTGGCGGTGATTTTCACAAGAACCGTGCGGGATAGCTCACTGTCGGAGGAAACGGAGGCACGGAGGTAGGACAGAGCGTGCTCAAGTTCACACAACCCGTACTGATCAGATATCTGATCCGAGTACCCAGTTCTGTCTCCTTCGGAATGCGGCCCTAGAAACTCTTAATATGGTTCCTTATTCCCAGCCTGGAGCCACCAGCTGCCGAGACGTTGAACGAGAGCTTCCTGGCGCCTCGTCCCGTGTCCCGAGCTATTTTCGGTGTCGGGAATTTGTGCACATTAAGCATGTGGCCAGGACCACTGAGGACTCTCTCTGGCTCTGTCGTGTGCCTCAGCCCACCCGAGACCCTTTCCACGCCCTGGCGGGCGGGGGTGGGGGTGAGGGTCTTCACTGCCGAGCCGGGGCCTCCGCACGCACTCTGACCTTCTGCCCGTGGCCGTGACCTCTGGCCGGCTCCGGGAGGCTGCTCTGAAGTGGTGGCCTCCTTTAGTCCGCAGGAGCCGGCCAAGTCGCTGATCCCCTGTGCGGGAAGCCTGGTGGCTTCAGCGCTGCCCTAACATGACTCTTGGGCACAGGATCAATCTGCGGTGTCTCAGCAGGGCCTCCCGAGGGCTGGTTTGCAGGCCGGGGCGGCAGGGGCTGCAGGAAGGGGGCCTCGGCCTGTGGGGCCTCACGTCGGTGAGTGACCGTGCGCTTTCTCGACCAGGGCACCCCAAAGCCTTCTTAACGACCTCGCTAGGAACCACCTCCTGTCCCTGGTCCACAGAAAGGGGCTACCAAGCCCCCCACCGGAGTCTGGGTGTGCCCATGGTCTTTGCATTCAGGCCTGCCCCCCTCTAAAAGCCATCCATAGCTTCTCTCTTTTGGAGTTGAAGAATGTCCACCCTCCAAATCCTACACCATCGCTACCTCCTAGCAGGCGGTCAAGGGCAGCAGCGCCAACGTGGTGTGCCCTGTCCCAAGCTATTTTCAGGCCCTGCTTGAGTTACAGGCATCCAAGCCCTTCCAACAGGTGGCGGGACCCCCCGATGTCCCCCCGCCCAAGAGGAGCGGGCTCAGCAAGGGCTGGATCGGAATGCTTACGTGCCCGGAGTCTGGTTTCAGCTCTGCCTTCGCTTCTGGAAGCTACATGATGATTTCACTTAATGTTTTTGTATATATTTTTTTCCTTTCTTTAAATGTGTTCTTATTGATTTTTAGAGAGAGGGGAAGGGAGAGGGATAGAGACATAGACACGTTGATGAGAGAGGAACATCATCCATCAGCTACCTCCTGCACAGCCCCTACTGGGGATCGGACCTGCAACTGAGGTGTGTGCAGTTGATCGGAATCAAACCTGGGACCATTTGCAGGCCAACGCTGTATCCACGGAGCCAAACCAGCGAGGGCCTACATGATTATTTTATTAATAACTGGCCGGCACTGGGCCCCACACAAGCTTGGGTTGTGGCTGACTCCCCTCGGTTCTCTCCTCAGAAGCTGTAGGGGGCGCTGCGATGGATGGAGCCTGTGGGGAAGGTGCCCCGAGGCCCCAGGAGTCCCCTTTGCACGTGGGAAGGCTTGGAAAATGGCCTAGTTCTCCCGGATGGCGCCAGGTCTGGAAAGCAAAGCATCTCAGAGATTTCAAAGTCAAAAGGTTAAAGGGAAGGCCACCCGGAGCCCTTGCTTCATCTGTGGGTGAAGGCGAGGTTTCCCCTGGGGGGGGAACCTATCTCCTCCTCCAGGCATCCGATGGCCGCAGTCACTGACCCATGTCCATTTTCCCCGCAGGCCCGTCCGTGTTCAGACCTGCCAGAGGCCAGCGGTGCCCCACAAGCCCTCATGAGAGGAACTTGAGGTCATCCCTCCAAACTGCCACCCTCTGGATCCTGGGGGACCGCCAGGCAGGTAGGACCCTGTGACACCTTGACTAGTCTTGAGGGAGCAGCAGCTCCAGGGCAGGTACCGGGTGAAAGAGGCGCTGTGTGTGTGCAGACCCACGGCGCTCTCGTGGGGGGCCAGGACCGTGTCCCTCCACACGTCCACACGACCTGCACAGAACCCCGGGCAGGCGGCCTCCCCCAAACCTCTCCTCCTGGTGGCCACGGCACATCTACCGACACCAACGTGCCACACTCCCTTCACACACGGGCTTTAGAGAGAATGTCGATTTGTTTTCTCTTCTCCTAAAGGAAACTTGGCACGTGTTTCTTCCAGGGTCCATGAGCCCCGGAGGGGGCTGGGGGGCTCTCAAGGACAGCAGGATGCAGGGTGCCGCCGGGAGGCCCCGCAGCCCTGGGATTGGCCGAGGCCTTCAGGCCATATGGAGGCCCCACCTCCGGACGTGCCTGGCTTGGGTTTCCCGGCCTTTGGCGCTGGAGGCCACACAAAGATGGTATTCATGGCGAAGGCTTAAATTCTCTCTGGAATGAGGCAGGGTTTAAATAAATACATAAGAAAGCTGGATGCTGGGGCTGGACTGGGCTTGCCCGGGGGTGGGTGCCGGTAACGCTAAGAGAGAGAAGGGGCCCTCTCTCCCTACTTTCATGCCAAATTTGTAAAAATGCTGCTTCTGTGTCGATCCGTGGGGGACTTCCATGCCCCCATTCAGCGACGGGCATACATACAAGACTTGTGTTTGTGGATAGCTGCGGTGACTGAGACACTATAGGTCGATGTGACATAAAGAACATAACCTTCCCGCAGGCCGAGAGGGGGGGAGGTCCTGGGCTCCTGTCTGGTCCCCTGACAGGGGGTGATGGGGCTGGACTAGAGTCGATGTTGGAGATGCAGACACAGGAGCCTCAAGACCTGTGAGGTCTCTGCTGCCTCACGCGATTAGAAAATGAGATGAAGAGATGTCTGCTCAGAGCCTGGCCCGGAGGCTCCATGGGGCAGTGACCTGGGCCCGCCCCGGGCGCCGGTGAAGACACCGGGCAGGGAATGTGAGGGCCTGTGCTGGGAAGGGGTGACTGAACACGTCCTCCGGGAGGCAAAACGTTCAGGCCTGTGTGTACGTGCAGGGGATGCTGAACCTCAGGGCCACGGCATCCCAGCCAGCCAGGAAATAGCAGGAAAGGTGTTTGAATGACCTTGGGCTTCTGAGTGGAGTAATCTAGGGCTCAGAGTGGGGCTCTGGGACTCAGATGACAGCTCAAGGGCTCAGAGTGGGGCTCTGGGGCTCAAATGGGGTCTCAAGGGCTCAGAGTGGGGCTCTGGGGCTCAGAGTGGGGCTCTGGGGCTCAGATGATGGCTCAAGGGCTCAGAGTGGGGCTCTGGGGCTCAGAGTGGGGCTCTGGGGCTCAGATGATGGCTCAAGGGCTCAGAGTGGGGCTCTGGGTCTCAGAGTGGGGCTCTGGGGCTCAGATGATGGCTCAAGGGCTCAGAGTGGGGCTCTGGGGCTCAGAGTGGGGCTCTGGGGCTCAGATGGGGGCTCAGGGGCTCAGAGTGGGGCTCTGGGGCTCAGATGATGGCTCAAGGGCTCAGAGTGGGGCTCTGGGGCTCAGAGTGGGGGCTCTAGTGCTCAGAATGGGCTCTGGGGCTCAGAGTGGGGCTCTGGGGCTCAGATGGGGGCTCAAGGGCTCAGAGTGGGGCTCTGGGGCTCAGATGACGGCTCAAGGGCTCAGAGTGGGGCTCTGGGGCTCAGAGTGGGGCTCTGGGGCTCAGAGTGGGGCTCAAGGGCTCAGAGTGGGGCTCTGGGGCTCAGATGACGGCTCAAGGGCTCAGAGTAGGGCTCTGGGGCTCAGAGTGGGGCTCAAGGGCTCAGAGTGGGGCTCTGGGGCTCAGAGTGGGGCTCTGGGGCTCAGATGACGGCTCAAGGGCTCAGAGTGGGGCTCTGGGGCTCAGAGTGGGGCTCAAGGGCTCAGAGTGGGCTCTGGGGCTCAGAGTGGGCTCTGGGTCTCAGAGTGGGCCTCTGGGGCTCAGAATAGGGTTCTAGGACTCAGAGTGGGGCTCTGGAGCTCAGAGTGAGGCTCTAGGGATCAGAGTGGGGCTCTGGGACTGAGCAGGTCTCCTGGGCTCGAAGTGGCATTCTAGGGCTCAGAGTGGGGTACTGGGGCTCAAAGTGGGTACTGGGACTCAGAGTGGGGCTTTAGGGCTCAGAGTGGGGTACTGGGGCTCAGAGTGTGGCTCTGTAGCTCAGAGTGGGGCTCTAGGTCTCAGGGTCATGCTCATATTGGGGCTCTGGGGCTCAGAATGGGGCTCTGTGGCTCAGAGTGGGGTTCTAGGGCTCAGAGTGGGGCTGTAGGACTCAGGTTGGGGCTCTAGGGCTCAGAGTGGGCTCTGGGACTGAGTGGGTCTCCTGGGCTCGAAGTGGCATTCTAGGGCTCAGAGTGGGGCTCTGGGGCTCAGAGTGGGGCTCTGTGGCTCAGAGTGGGGCTCTGCGGCTCAGAGTGGAGCTCAAATTGGAGTTCTGGGGCTCAGAGTTCGACTCTAGGGCTTTGAGTGGGCTCTGGGGATCAGAGTGGAATACTCTAGAATAGGGTTCCATGACCCTTTGCTCGAAGCTCAGGGCTTATTTTGAAATCACTGAGGATGGTCAGAGGACAGAGGCAGGCAGCCGGCAGGCCATAGTGCCAGACACTGGGGCGTGCCGCTCTCTGAACTGGGGCTTTCTGAGCTGGGCCTCGCCTGGAGATGAGGGCTCCCACCTAGAGAAACCCAGACTGTCCTGCTGGCGGTTGGACTCTCACCAACGAGGGAGACGTGAGAAGAGTCGGAGCACCCCCACCCTACCCACAGAGCCATCCCGGAGTGGCGCTGAGAAGGGGAGGGACATTTTGGTCTCTTTTCCTGGACTGTTAACAGCATCCCCCCCCCCTGCCCCTGCCCCCCAGAGATGGAATTTGCCTGAAGGGTCTCCACCTTGCTTGAAAAGCATCCTTTAAGAAATGCAATAAAGCACCCAGTAAGGCTGCTCTGCCCAGGAGAAGTCTGAGGACCAGGCAGGACCCACAGGCATGGAGAGATGAGTGGGCACGGGACATGGAGAGATGAGTGGGCATGGGACATGGAGAGATGGGTAGGAACGGGGCATGAAGAGATGGGTGGGAATGGACATGGAGAGATGGGTGGGCACGGGGCATGGAGAGATGGGTGGGCACGGGGCATGAAGAGATGGGTGGGCACGAGGCATGAAAAGATGGGTGGGCACTGGACATGGAGAGATGGGTGGGCACTGGACATGGAGAGATGGGTGGGCACGGGGCATGAAGAGATGGGTGGGCACGGGCCATGGAGAGATGGGTGGGCACGGGCCATGGAGAAATGAGTGGGCACGGGGCATGGAGAGATGGGTGGGCACGGGCCATGGAGAGATGGGTGGGCACGGGCCATGGAGAAATGAGTGGGCACGGGGCATGGAGAGATGGGTGGGCACGGTCACCATGGAATCATCCCCAGAGGGGAATAGAGGCGATGCCTCCCTCTGAGTCCGGTATTAAGTTTAAAAAATTACACGGACGTTGCTTTGTATGCCATTCTATTGCCTCGCCAGTTGTAATATTTTTTTTAAATCGCGTGCCATTATCGTGTGTAGATTGGTGTAACCTTTTTGGGAGTAACATTTCAAATGCCCTTTCGCTGCGGTGCTGAAATGGATGGGGTGTTTGGGGCCTGTTTTCTTCCCCTGGCACCATTTGTAATTATAAAAAATTGCAGCGACCTCTTTATCCGTCATTAGAGAAATGGCTGGATGAACCGTGGTGACACCCATTTAAGGAACACTATTTACTATTCCATTGATAGACAGGGAGGCAGAGCCGCGTGCGCGGGCCTGCGGGCTCTGAGCCCTCGGCAAGCGCAGA
Source organism: Antrozous pallidus (assembly GCA_027563665.1). Taxonomy (NCBI): domain Eukaryota; kingdom Metazoa; phylum Chordata; class Mammalia; order Chiroptera; family Vespertilionidae; genus Antrozous; species Antrozous pallidus. Next base: position 106,773,632 of record CM050515.1, read on the forward strand.
GGCAAGTTGAGGAACTGTATGGGCTGGAGGCTGATCCCATCTGTTGGGGAAAAAAAGAGGGTGTGCATATGTACATATTTAGATCCATGACTATATATGCCTGCATATATTTGGAGCAACAGCAATGGCTTTTGGGGAGTGTGTATTCTTCTATATTTGAATCTGTTACAACTAGGCAATGCCACTTCTGCCACATAAAAATAGAGATTGGAAACAAATTCCTTCACCTTTGGATAAAATCAGAGGCCTGGGGGAGTGCTTCCTATCTACCCTGTGGGTTCTGGCCACTGGCACATCATCAAGACCCCAGGTGTGGCCTGGCCCCTGGACTGTTTTTTTTTTCTTGGGGGGGGGTGGTCTCCGACATACCCACCAGGCTGGAGACCCACTCTGGAGCCCGAGGCCTCTCTGCCGGCCAGCCGGGCACCAACAAGGACATTGTCCGGTGACAGTTTCTGTTCGGATCGGTTTGAATGTTGCCTTCCTTCTGGAAGTGGGTGGGTGGCAGGGCCGATGCCTCTCTAACCCCCCCCCCCCGAGGAGAGAATGGGCCCCATTGTCTGTGGGTGGAGACTGCTGTCTCTGCCCACTAGTTCTCACTCCGTGATTCAGGACAAGGATGCCAAATTGTAGGAAAACTCACTGTCCAGTCTCTTCCTACCTCTGGCTCAAGAAATTCACACCCAAGCACCTCTGATTTTTGTAAAAAAGAAGGCGAGGGGATTTGTACCAACACACCCCATGGGCAGTGCTGAGAGAAGAGGGGCTGCTCAGATCGCCAGGATTAGATGGGCAACTGGTACTTTGGGCACCAATATGGCGCCAGGACACGGCCTGGGACCATGGGTTTGAAAATGGTGCCAGATGGCAAAGGGGGGTTTGAGGGAGAGAGGATGAGAGAGACCTGGATCGTTGGGCGCCCCTCACTGTACCCCAAAGGAGAGTAACGGCACTGCTACCTGCATACCCCACATGGTCCCATTTTGGGGAAGGAAAGTAATTTGCTGATGACAAAGAACAGACGAGAAACAAAAGACGCCAGTTGGCATCGGCCATGTTGACCAGTCACCTGGCCAGAGTGGAAGGTCAAGGATGGAAGCCCAGGTCATCGCCAGTAAAGAGTGGGCGGAGGCAGGAGGCAGGGAGGTGACTCTGGAGCCCGGATTTGGATGCAGGCGCAGAACAGAAGGGACGGGTGGTCAGGGCCCCGGGCCGGCATCTTTCTAGACTTTAGGCCGCTCACACGGGTCCACAGCGGTGCCCAGCCCACAGGCAGGCCCTGGCCCTGGGATGGGGCCTGCAAGGTCTCCAGCGAGAATAAAGAAATCAAGTCCGCCTTAATTAAGTCGCACGCCGGGGCCGGGGGTCCGGAGAGGCCGCGCCACCTGCCCGCAGCCCCCATTGTGCGAAGCTAATCCTGTCCAGGTGTCTGCTGGCAGCCCCGGATCAATTAGTCACTGCAATTGAAGCTGAGTGTAATTAATTATTCAATTTTGAGCTGTTCCAGCTTAATGCATCTAAAATGACATCATGCAGCCCGGGCGTCCTGCAGGCGGGGACAAAAGGCAAACAGGTCTGAACAAAGGCCTGCACCTGACCCGCTCTGAATCCACGCTAATCCCGGGCCCCCCGGGCGGGAGCCACTCACCTTCACACCGAAGTCGGCAGGTGCACAGCTTGCACGTGGGGCCGCTCCGGGGGCCTCGACCTCGGGTCACCCATCCCGCTTAATCAGTGTCCTGTCACCAGCCTGGTCCCCCCAGGGTCTCCCCTCTCCGCTGAACTCCCAGCTCCAGCTCCACTTGGGGCCACCCCATCAGGCTTACTGCCACCGCTCTGTGCCAGGCTCAGAGGGAAGGCAGGGGCCCAGGGCTCCTCGGGAGACGAAGCCCTGTGGGGAGGCCGGAGTGGGCCTTCTATTGGTCTTTTCTCCTGCACGGTGCCCACACCACAGAGGTGGGGCTCCTGGGTGAGTCTTTCAAGGAGAAGTAGGGGGTCCCTCGACCCCCTCTGATCTACGCCACGGAGGCCACAGAGCGCTCTGGTGCTCTCCCACCCCGTCCCCCCGTCCTCCTCTGCCATGACCCATTCTCAAAGTGGACCCCAGCGCTGGCATCCACCCGGAGTGACGGCATTCTTGCCTGAACAGTCCTCGGCTCCCTATCGCTTTGGTCAAGTGTAAACCTTCAGCTGGCCGCACGGCCCCAGGATCTCCACTCTGGCCCTCCTTACTCTCTTTCCCCCTCTCTTTCCTCACACAAGCTGGTGCCACCATGCTGGTCCCTGGCCTTTGGGCTTAATGGCCTTCCCAGGCCCCAAAGCCCCCTCTATCTGCTCAGCAACCCCTAATCTTCTCTCTCTCTTTCCTTGGAGACGTGTTTGTGTGTGTCTCTCTCTCCCACCCCCCAGCGGGCAGCCATGGTCCCCTGACGGCCCCTCTTATCTCGATGCATCAGGAACGTGTGTTTGCAGGGCAGCTCCAGCTGGGGTGTGGGGGGGAGGGGTGTGTGTGTGGGGGCAACAAGCTGTCTCCCTGGGCTCTGTTTGCCAGGCGCCCAGCACAGCACTTAACACATAATGGACCCTCCAGAAATGTTTGTTGAATCATGAAGGAAGAAATGATTAAATCGGTCAAATTGAACTCATTATCTCCCCCCTTCCTCCTTGCCAATGAGGGGGCCTCCCGTGCTGCCTCTGGGATAATGGTGTCATTATCAGCTACTCAGCCCGCCCAGCTGCAGGCCTGGCCATTTGCACCCTCTATGCCCACGGCCAGTGTATTATCCAGGCTGGCTCAAAAGCCCCCCAATCCCGCACTCCCTCCACCCTCGCCCCACCCGGCTCATGCCTCATTGTTTCCTCCCTGGGCCTCTGCCCAGCCTGCACCCAGAAGGCGCTGCCTCCAGAGTCACTCCCTTTCCAAGATGGCCCCCACATGGGCTTTCTGAGATTCGAACCTGGCCATGAACTTCTGTGCTTTAAGAAATGCAATTCCTCTTCCAGATGGACACCCAGAGGAATGGGGACCAGGGACCTGACAGGTATGTGTGCCCCCACATCCACACGGCATCACTCTTCATGGCAGCCGGAAGGCGGAAGCAGCTCGTGCCCACTGACCGGTGAATGGATGCACACAATGCGCTCCATCCATACAGCGGGACGTCGTTGTCTTGGAGAAATGGGATTCTCACAGATGGTTGAGGACATTACTGAGTGAAATCAGCCAGTCACAAAAGGTCAGATCCGCGAGACTCCAGATAGATGAGGCTCCTAGGTTCATAGAGAGTGGAACAGAGCTTAGCAGCGGCTGGGGAGATGGGGGGAGTTGTTTGATGGGGACACAGGTTCAGTCTGAGAAGATGGAAAAGTTCCGGAGACAGGTGGTGGGAATGGTAGCACAATGTGAATGTACTAATGGCACTAAATTGTACAGTTCACAGGGTTAATCTTATGTATATACATTTTACTTTTTTATTTTAAATATAGTTTATTGATTTTTTTACAGAGAGGGAGAGGGAGAGTTAGAAACATCGATGAGAAAGAAACATCCGATCAGCTGCCTCCTGCATACACCCCACTCCTGCACACCCCCCACTGGGGATGTGCCTGCAACCAAGGTACATGCCCTTGACTGGAATAGAACTTGGACCCTTTCAGTCCGCAGGCCAATGCTCTATCCACTGAGCCAAACCGGTTTCAGCTGTATATATATTTTAATATATATTTTTTATTGATTTCAGAGAGGAAAGGAGAGGGAGAGATAGAAACATCAATGACAAGAGATAATCATTGATTGGCTGCCTGGGGATCGAGCCTGTAACCTGGACCTGTGCCCAGACCAGGAGTCAAACCATGACCTCCTGGTTCATAGGTGGACACTCAATCCCTGAGCCACACCAACTGGACAAGGTTATGTATATTTTACCACTATTTTTTTTTAATCTTAAAAAAAATAGAATCTTTAGAAATGCTCAGTAGGCATCATATTCCCTTGGAGCTACCCCCTCCCACCTAGCCTCCCTCCCTCTGGGACCCCTGCCAGGCACCATCTTGACCCTAACTTCCTCCAACACCCTTGCCTCCAGGCGCCAGTTGTCTGCCTCAGCCCTGTTGCTCCCTGTTCCCTGGACACCTTGCCAGCCCCCTCGACCTGCCTGTCCCCAGGGCTGGAACGTGCCCTGTCTCTCTCCTTCGCCAGAGGCCTGGCAATGCCTGGTAACAACACAACTCTGACCAGTGTCACCTAGTGTCTAAAGGCAGGAGATCCCAGCTGAAACTAGTTTGGCTCAGTGGATAGAGCGTTGGCCTATGGACTGAAGGGTCCTGGGTTCGACTCCGGTCAAGGGCATGTACCTTGGCTGCGGGCACATCCCCAACAGGAGGTGTGCAAGAGGCAGCTGATCGATGTTTCTGACTTTCTATCCCTCTCCCTTCCTCTCTGTAAAAAAATCAATAAAATATATTTAAAAAAAAAAAAAAGCAGGAGATCCCAGAGTGGGGAAGGGTAGGTAGAAGGGAATGTGATGCCTACTGAGCATTTTTTAAAATTCTATTTTTTAAAATATATTTTATTGATTTTTTACAGAGCGGAAGGGAGAGGGATAGAAAGTCAGAAACATCGATGAGAGAGAAACATCGATCAGCTGCCTCTTGCACACCCTCCACTGGGGATGTGCCCGCAGCCAAGGTACATGCCCTTGCCGGTATCGAACCCGGGACCCTTCAGTCCGCAGTCCGACGCTCTATCCACTGAGCCAAACCGGTCTCGGCTAAAATTCTTTTTTTTTTAAGATTAAAAAAAAGTGGTAAAATATACATAATCTTGCCTAGTTGGTGTGGCTCAGGGATTGAGTGTCCACCTATGAACCAGAAGGTCATGGTTTGACTTTGATAAGTTCAATAAAAAGGACAAAGCACACTCTGAATACTATGTGAACGAATGAAGGAGGAAGGAATGCCGGGGTGTCTCCTGACTCTGACCTGCACGTGGTCTTCCCTGTGTTGGTGATTCTGGCCCCGGAAGTCACGCCCCCACCTTGCCAAGGCTCCCAGGGGGAGGGGCCAGGCATGCTCACAGAAGGAAGACATGGCCATGTGCTCTGGGCAGTGGGACTAGGGCCTTGAGATTTGGGTGTGAGTCCTGGGGGACAGTGACCCCAGTCTGGGCCACACCCCCTTCACCAGGCCCCACATTCTCAAGGTCCACTTGGGGAAAGAACAAGGGTGTCTCACGGCACCCAGATGGGGCTAATGCTGGGTTGGTCAAGCCCACATTGTTGACTCTTCTTTCGTGTGTTCAGGTTGAGAGCCACTTCGGGGTCAGCTGGACTGAACCTCAGTTTCCCCAATTGTGACGTGGAGACCGCACACTCATTGTGCGTTGGGATGATGGCAACAACAGCAGCTGCTCCAATGGGCTGGCTCTGGCCCCAGCAAGCACCGCGGAGAAGCCACGGAGCTCAGGTCCCCGCAGAGAGGAGCCGAGGAGCCGAGGAGCCGCTCTTTCTCTGGGTGAGCACTGCAGAGCCATAGGGGGAGCACTAAGAGGCCCCCCTCAACCTCATCCACTGGAGCTCGAGGCAAGAATGCTCATGGTGGCCAGACTCCATGTCTCCAGAACCACATGCAGCCACATCCTCTGGGGCAGGGGCTCCCACTGAGCTCAGGGATGGGCACGCCACGTCCACATTCAATACATGGTGATGCCCACGGCCACAGCCACGCCCACGGCCACCGGAGGGCACGTGGCACACCTCATTCCTAGAGAGAACGTTCACAGCAACACGGAGCTTCGGGTTTCACGAGTTTACATCGTCCACGTGGAGAGGTGTCGGCCTTGTGGGGAGGGTGGTCGAGACTGGGACGCCCAGGAGGGGGCCCAGAGCCGTGGAAAAGTCTGGGTCTGGGCCAGGGTACACAGATGTGTCCATTTGGTAAACATGCATCAGTTGGCACCCTTATACCGTGAGCACCTTTGTGTGTGTGTATTGGGCTTTGATCAGAGGGAGGGAAAAGGGGAGGGGAGAGAAAGGAACAGGGCTGGGGGGAGAGGGGAGACCCAGTCAGACAAACGTGGGCCCATCTGGAGAGTCTGACAGGTTGAGGGTGGCGAGGCTGCTCACGTGGCCTTATCCAGAACCCTGTCTTCTAGTGGGACGTGTCTCTAATAAAGTGGGTGCTTCTGAGCCCATGGCGGCCAGCTCCCAGGGAGAGCTGAGAGGAAATCTGGGGGAGGAGGGCGGGGGGGGGAGTGGCCACATGGCTGGACATATGCTCCATCGGGGAGCGGGACCGGAGGGTGGACCCCTGTGCCTGCTGTGGCAGTAGCTCTGAGCAGGCCGTCAGCCCCCAGCAGGCCTCAGACATGGTCCTGCCAGGTGAATACTAGGCAGGCAGAGGTGAAGATCAGGGACAGGGAAGGCCTGACACCACCCCTTGGCATCGAACCGATGGCTCCGATCTCCTGTCGAAGGCTCCAGGTTCCCGGGAAGAACTGTTTCCCTGTGGTCGAACCTCATTCTCTCCATCTGGCGTGCAGTGAGGATGGGGCTTCGCGCCTGGGACCCCTGAACTTGGAAGCGGGCGGGTCTGCCCTCCAGGCTCCGATTCCGCTACCCAGTCTAGTCTGAGCGCATCCGGCAGCGCCTGGTGCCCGGCAGCCCGCTCGAGGTGCCGCCGGGCTGGCACGCTCCCCACGTGGTCATGTCTAATTGCCGCCGCAGCCTGGCCGATTAGCACAGTAACCACCAGCCTCCGGAAGGAGGTGGACTGCAGAGCGCCAGGAATTAAGCCGAGACTTTGCAAGTTCGTGCCTCTGCCTGCCCCGGTGAGCGGCATGGGTGCCCGGGGGCAGAGCCGGGCCTTATCCAAACGTAACTCCCATGTTCTCATCTGTTGAGTGAAGCGGGGCCCTTCTAAGGCAAGCCCCTTTCCCTTGGTTGCTGCTGGAGGCATCCCCGCGGGGACCCCGGGGACCCCATTTCCCCAGAAACAGCCCGGAAGGGAGCGGCGGCGCCGGCGCCGGGCGGGGCTGCGCCCTCGCACCGGGGAACACCAAGCCCTCAGCTTTCTAAGAAAGGATTTGGCCAACGCCTGTGGCAACAGCATGACCGCATGGCTTGGCCACAGCCGAGGCCGCCTGTGTGGGATCCTCCAGGAATCGTTCGTCTCGGAGGATGTGGTCGGGCCGGAGGGAGAGGCGGAAGGCCTGCCTGCGGCCCTGTCTGAGCCTGGGCTGCGGCTGGCGAGCCCGAGGGAGGGGTGGACGTGCCCGCAGGTGGAGGCAAGGCGGGCCAGCTTTTTTTTTTCTTTTCTTTTTTAACTTCTTAATGATGAAACATCCGGCAGACACGAAGGTAGAGAGAAGAACGAAGAACCTCCACACGTCCTTCACCCCCATTTGCCAGCCCAAGAGTTCACGCACCGGGACGCCGCTTCTCAACCCACGGTGGGGTCGAGGGCACCCCCTCCCTCCCCTCTCTGGCCCCCGAGCCAGCACTTTTCCACCCGCCTTGGCTGCCTTCTGGGACTTGTCTCCGTCCCCCAGGCTCACGCCCTTGGAAAGTCCTCTGTCCCGAAGAGACCCCCACACATGCGCACAGGGCTCTCTGGAAAGTCCCTCCGAGTCCTTTGAGGTAGCCCCGGAACAGGTGGCATGGCAGAGCCCGAGAGCTACTTTGGGCACCGCAGGGCGGCCACATGCCACCTGACACTGTCAGAGCCCGGCGCCCGTGATGGATGGACTCCCTTGGACGCAGGCTTCAAAGCGGTGCCACCGGCCGCTCCAAAGCCCGGCTCCCGGGGCGATAGGGTTTCATGGTTCCCCCTGCAGCCTTGGTTACGGGTTTAGCGTGAATCTCCTCACTCCTTAATTATAGTCCTGGCATTCGCAACACACGCCACCGCCACTCCCTGCCTTGGCGCCCTCGCTTCATTCCTCCCGGCTCCCGAAGGCTCCGAGAGCCGCAGATAATCCCCGGGGCCGTTTATGGCCAGTTCCCTGTCCCCATCCTGTCCTCCCGAGCTGACCGCGCGCCCCTCGGCCCGTGCCTCTCAGCTGCCATACAAGGTCATCTGCCAGGAGATGCCGCTTCGGGGAGAGTCAGGAGGACAGAGAATGTCGGGATCTTTCTCTGCGCGGGGAGCCAAGCCATTCGGGGTGTGTTCGGCATCCGAGACGGCTTGAAACCCGCTCTCCTCCTCCGGGGGTGGGCGGGCTGTGGAAAAAGTTAAGCCTGCGGCCTCTGGCCCGGGGCGCAGGGAGCCGCGTGAACCGTTGAGGAATTTTCCCCTTTCCAACGGCAGATCTGTTTTCGGTCTGATGTCTGTCAACCAAATTAAAATAGATGAAAGCCAGTCTCGACGCTGTCTCCGGGTGCAGGGGAGGGGCCCCCCCTCCGCGGTGGGGACCGCTGACCTCCCTCTTGGCCGCTCCCCTGATGGATCGCATCTCCAGGGTGGAAAACGCGCTCGGGGTCCAACCCTCTGTTCCTCCCCACACCCTGCCCACAGGGCCGCGGCGGGCCCGCCGAATGGAAACTTCGGGGTGACCATAAGTTCTTTGGAAGCAAAGGAAAAGACTTGGGGCTGGGAGGGGGATCAAGCCACGAGAGCAGGGTGGGACCTACAAGGTTCTGGCATGTGAGGGGCAGTGAATTCAGCGCCGGCCCGGCTGGGTGTGTCTCCCACTCGCTTCCACTCTGGCCGAGTGAACAGGGAGACGTGGCCGCCGCAAGGAGGAGGGGGGGTCCGGGGGGCCCACCCATCCTGGCCCTGCCCGCTCCCGGACCCCACGCTGTACGGAAATGGGGAGATTTTTTCCTCTTAGGTTGCAGCGGGGGGAGGACACGGGGCATAGAGTGGAGGGCAGGAGTTGGGGGACGCACAAATCAGTGAGCTGCTGCTGCCGCCGCCACTGGCACTGCCCCTCCTGTGCTCAAGGGGACAGAAGTGGGGAGAAGCATGGGCATCAGCAGAGAGAGGCCCCCAAAGGGAGGCTCCAGGAAAGGCTGGGACTCCGGGAAGGAGCACCTAGATCCCCACAGCTAAATGTTTGCCTGCTCTGGCCACCAAGCGGCCGAGAGGGAGGCCCAGGGCCCCGCGTCAGGTGGCCTGTTCCTCAGAAGCCCGAAGGCAGGATCCTGCCCCTTCCTCCCCTCCCCGCGTCCCTCCAAGGCTAAGCCCCCGGGGGCCCGCTGGGTGTCCGCCAAGAGCTCAGGTTCGCCCCTGCCAGCTGCCACCCTCTCCCTCCCAACGTCCCCGTCCTGGGCCCGCAGAAGGGAGCCGGCACGTAGCTCCTGCCGTCTGCGGCTGCCCCCGTTAGCTCAGCGGGCAGCAATGATGGCATGTGCTGTCCCCGCACATAGCTGTAACCGGATCGGCAGGGAGCCCCTGCCCTCCTCCCGCTGGGCCCCGAAAATAGCCCTCCATGTGGGTCCGGCATCTTCTGAAACAGGACCGGCCTGATGGTCCCGGCATTCCTGGCGGCCCGTGAGTGCCGGGCCGTGATCGATAAGGCAGGTGCTGCTGGCAGTGCCCATTCCCAGGGGCCCCTGTCAGCCAGGGGGGCTGATGTCAGGGCCCCAGTGCGCCGGGCTCTATGGATGGCCCCCACCCAGGCTGACATCGATAATGACAGGCTGGGCATTGGGACTGGCAGGAGCCCAGGGGCAGGGCCTTGATCCCACCACTCCTCCTAGGCCTGTGGTCGGCAAACTCATTAGTCCGCAGAGCTAAATATCCGCAGTACAGCGATTGACATTTCTTTGCAGAGCCGAATTTTTTAAACTTAAACTTCTTCTAACGCCACTTCTTCAACATAGACTCCCCCAGGCCGTGGTAGTTTGTGGAAGAGCCACACCCAAGGGGCCAGGGAGCTGCATGTGGCTCGCGAGCCGTCGTTGCCGACCAAGGTCCTAGGGAGAGGGAAACTGGGCCCAGAGAGGTCACAGGTGCTGCACAGGGAGCCGGGGGCCCAGGTGTCCGCACTCCATGGCCACCGGCCTCGCTCTGGGCAGCGTGCCAGGCACCTTGAAGGCCAGCCGGAGGGAGGAAGGTTTGACCCTGGTTCAGCCAGACGGGCGACAAGCCCTCAGTTCTTGGGATTGGGCCCCGAGGAGAAAAAGAGGAACCTCGGACGGAGCCTCCACGTGGCCAGGGGACCCCGGACACCTGTCCTGAGCCTCACTTTCTGTCTGTGCCAAGGGGTCTCCCAAACTCGGCACCGCTAGACTTTGGGGAAGGATTTCTGTGCCACGGGGCTGCTGGGTCTGCTCAGCACATCCCAGGAGCACCTACACACAACATCCCTACACACTGCCCCGTGCCCCGGGCAGAGTCCCCGGGCCCAGGACCCTGCTGGGGAGACCCGGTCCCACCTGGTCTGGGAAAGGGGCTGATGACTGCCCCCACCTGTCTGCCCCTCCTCCCAGCACACCCGCAGGCTCTGGGTTCAAGCGCTGCCTCCCTGTCCTGACCAGGGCTTTGGGAGGTTCTGGCCTTGGCATTGGGTCCCACGTGGAGTAGACACGCTCGCGGGGGGGGGGGGGGGGGGGGGGGGCAGAGGGCATGGGGGGGAGCACCTAAGCAAAGGCAGAGAAACAAATGGACAAGGGCCTGTGCTTGTCGGGGCGCCAGGAGGAGATGCTGAGCGAGGTGGGAGGCCTGGGGGAGTCGCAGGAGCACGTCAGGCAGGACCCCGTGCCTGCCCCGGGGTTGGGCTGCATCAGGAGAGCCAAGGGAGCAGTCCCGGGTGAATTTTGCCTCCAAGGGGTGCTCTCTGACCTGGATCCTTCCTGTCTGCCCAGGAGGCAGATCTACCTGTTTCTCATGGACCCGCTCCTTCCCCCCAATATACCCTCCAGCAATGACTCTTGTGGGGGGGGGCAATACCTGCCCCTCTGACAGCCCAGCCAGGGTCCTCAGGCCTGAATCTGGACTTGGGAAGGGAAGAGCTGGACACCGTGAACCTGTGCCAGGCACCAGAGGCCCCCAACTCCTGTGCCCTGCCCTGCCCACCTGCGGATGAGCTGCCCATGAGGGACCTGGCACTGAGCGGTGCTGGTGGGCCCAGGGGAACCAGGTGAAGGGGGGTGTTATTTGGGGGGGGGGATGTGATGTGAAGGTCTCCCAGACAACACTGGGGACATCTCCGCAGCAGAACCTGGGGATCGAGGCCAGGGAACCGAGGGCGGTGCTGGGTCCCAGCCCAGACGGGGCAGCCCGGCGGGCTTCAGCGCGTGCATGCTGCCATCGTGTGGAGGCCTGCCCGGATGGGAGCTGTGGGACACCCCCGGCCCCCCCCCCCCCCCCCCCGGGACCCTGTCCTGCTCAGGGAGAACTCTGGCCCCGGGCTGCAGGCCTAAGTGGGCCCAGATGGCCTTGGCAGAGGAGCTGGCTGGTCTGCCACATCCTGGGAGGCCCCAGAGTAGGAGCCAGGAGCCGGAGGGTGATGGGTGGTTTGAATGGGCAAACCTATTTGAAGGGCCTTTCAGAGAAGATTGGCAGAGTGTGTGTGTGTGTGTGTGTGTGTGTATGGGGCGGGGGTGGGAGGAGTGGAGGAAGTGCCTGCCTGGAGGCCAGACACAGACCCAGCCCTGCCCCATCCTGGCTTGGCAATTCAAGCCTCACAATTCCTGGAGGGAGGCTGTCCGTCCTCGGGGCACACTGGCACACCCTTCCCGCAGCCCTGCCTCTCCACCTTGCCTTTTCTCTCCCCCTACTCCTCCCAGCAGCATCCTGCATCACAGAGAGTAGGTTTTCTCAGAGAGGAAGAGAAGGGGAGGGGAGGAGAGGAGAGCTGAACCCTCAGATTGGCCCCAGACCCACGATGCTGTCTGCATCCCACTTCTGCACCGACTCACCCTTGCCTGCCCTGGTCCCTTGCCCAGGTCTGCCCCTCCCACCCACATGAGCCGCTGTGGCCTCTCTCCAGCAGCCAACTCATTAAAAACTACAGTGGCTGCATCAGACAGTGTTGCAGGAAGTAGATGCACACTCGAGGTATCCGATAGGAAAAGGACAGTTTGGAAGAACCAAAATGGTGGCATAGGTAAATGCCTGTGCTCGCCGCCTCCCACAACCACATCAAAATTACAACTAAAATACTGAACAACCAGAACTGCCTGAAAGCTGGCTGAACAGAAGTCCTACAGCTAGAGAAGAAGAAAGCACAGTAAGACTTGTCGGAGGGGCAGAGGCATGCAACCGGCTGGACCAGCACCCATGTGTGGCGTTTTTTAATCAAGAAGGAGATCATCTCTCTGAAGATCATCCATGGGGAGCAAAGAGTCCAAGCCCCACACCAGACCCCCAGCCCAGACCCCCCAAATTGGGAAAGAGGCTCAGTGACATGGAGGCTGCTGGAGAACCCAACTGTTCCTCTTAAAGGGCCAGCCACAAACTGAACTTACAATGTTCCACTTCCTCTGAGCTCCAGCGCCAGGCTGAGGCTCTGAGAGACACAGACACATACAAGGAGGAACTAGATTGTCTAACATTCGGGCGGGAACTCCAGGGTGGCTTTCTCCCAGACAGAGGTGCTCTCAGGGGTCCTCCTGGGTCCAGGGCAGATTGGTAGTCATCTCTGTTTGCTCTGCCCTGAGGATTCCCTGAGAACCTGCCCCCATCCAATTTGCAGCCCCACCAAACCTATGTGCAGCGGCTTTTGCATGTGAATGGCCTGTCCTTGCTCAAGCCTCAGTCTTTGCTAAAAAAAATCTTTCAAACAGCTGCAGCTGGGTCAGGGAGCTTGCCCAAACCTATCAGTAAAAGGCCCAAGACTTTGCACTAGCACCAGCCTGCCTTGCTTCACAGCTGAGCCTTACCTGAGCACTTCCACACCTGATACAAAGAGGAGGAATCTGCAGCTCTTTCTGTAGCTCCTGCTGGGTGGCCCGTGCAGTGGCTGACTTTGCACTTCCCTGGAGACCCAAGGGCCAGTGTACCTGGTAGTCAGTGTCATATCATATCAAAGTATACCCACAAGCAATAAATACACTCAAGGGGCAGATTCAGTGAACACCAAAGCCCCACCGAAGCAAATCCTGCTCCATAGGGGTGTCTCCTGCACAGCAGCTCTTCCAGCTTGTCCTCACATACAATTGGCCTGGAGGTCCATTCCTCCCAGTGACACCAAGAGCAAGCAAGTCTTAACTACAAGACTGTGCATACAGCCCACAAAGTGCCCAGCTCAGGTGACCCGGGAGGCTGAGCCACTGGCTCTATGGACACCTACTACACAAGGTCACTCTACCAACTCCAGGAGACATAGCAGCTCTACCTCATACATAGAAACAAACACAGCGAAATAGCCAAAATGCAGAGACAAAGAATCGTATCACAAATTAAAGATTACTGGATTTTAGAGTTCAAAACCATGGTTATAAGGTTACTCAAAACCATGGTTATAAGGTTACTACTGGATTATAGAGTTCAAAACCATGGTTATAAGGTTACTCAAAACCATGGTTATAAGGTTACTACTGGATTATAGAGTTCAAAACCGTGGTTATAATGTTACCTCCAAGGGATTTAGTGAGACTTTCAAGAATCTTAATGAGAATGCAAAAAAAAAAAAAAGGAAAAAAACTAGTCAGAAATGAAGCATACACTGACTGAAATAAAGAATAATATACAGGGATTCAACAGTAGACTAGAGCAGTGGTTGGCAAACTGTGCTTAGTGAGGCACATGTGGCTTGTGAGCCGCGGTTTGCCGCTTTGTTGACTAATGAGTTTGCTGATCACTGGACTAGAGGATTCCGAGAATCAAATAAAAGATTTGAAATATGAGGAAGCAAAAAACACCCAATCAGAAGAGCAAAAATAAAAAAGCATCCAAAAATATGAAGACAGTATAAGCAGCCTCTGGGACACATTACAGCATACCAACATCAGAATTATGGGGGTGCCAGAAGAAGAGAGAGAGAAAACCTATTTGAAGAAATAAGGACAGAAAACTTCCCCTACTGGTGAAAGAAATAGACTTACAAGTGCCGAAGCTTAGAGAGTCCCAAACAAGAGGAACCTAAGAGAACCACACTGAGACACATCTTAATTAAAATGTCAAGGACTAAAAACAAAGAGAGAATTTTAAAAGCAACAAGATAAAAGCAGTTAGTTACCTACAAGGGAGTGTCCATGTGACTGTCAGCTGATTTCTCAACAGAAACTATGCAGGGCAGAAGGGAGTGGCAAGAAATATACAAAGTGATGAATAGCAAGGATATACAAATCAAGATTATTCTACCCAGCAAAACTATCATTTGGAATTGAAAATCAGATAAAGAGCTTCACAGACAAGAAAAAGCTAAAGGAGCTCACCATCACCAAACCAGTATTACATGAAATGTTGAAGGGCATTCTTTAAGAGGAAGAAGAAGAAAAAGATTTTCAAAAAAATAAACAATTAAAAGGCAATAAATACATTATCAACAATTAAAGCTAAAAATCAAAATGAATAAGAAATCTAATGAACAGAATAAACCAGTGAATAGAATCAGGGGCATGGAAATGGAACAGACTGATTATTCTCAGAGGGAAAGGGAGTGGGTGGGGGGAAGAGATTAAACAAAGATCTTATAAGCATGTATGCATTACCCATGAACACAGGCAACAGGGTGGCAAAGGTCTGGGGTGGGGCAGGAGCAGGGAGGAAAGAGAGTCATCTGTAATACTTTCAACAATAAAGATTTTTAAAAAATAATATACTTTAGCCCTAACCCATTTGGCTCAGTGGATAGAGCGTTTGGCCCTTGGACTTATCCCAGGTTTGATTCTGGTCAATGGCATGTACCTTGGTGGCAGGCACACCCCCAGTAGGGAGTGTGCAGAAGGCAGCTGATAAATGTTTCTCTCTCATCGATGTTTCTCTTTATCCCTCCCTTTTCCTCTCTATAAAAAAAAAATCAATAAAATATTTTTAAATAATAATAATACATTTTTAAAATATTTTTTAAAATTAAAAACAATAAGAAAGAAAAGAAAGGGACAGTTTAGAAAGATCTGAGAAGAGACGGGGCAGAGGCACCATGCGGGGCGCGGGTCCGACCAGGTCCACAGGACCAGCGAGGGTACACAGGTCCCAGAACTGGCTGTGGGGACTGGCCTCCACAGAGAGGAACAAAGACGCCAACCTCGGGAGCCTCCTGGTCACGGAGCAGGGCTGATCCTGAAGCCGGCCAGGTCCCCAGAGCCTGGTGTCATTTCTCCCCGTGGGAACGTGTTGGTGGCAGGAAGCACGTGTTGATGTCACCCCTGGCAGCAGCCCTTGGTCTCCTCGGGAGCCGGCCAGACTCCTGACAGGGTCAGGGGGGCAGTAAGGCTGGAGGCCTGCAGGGTGGCCCTCTGTGCCGGCCGCCCAACCTGCAGCCATGCCCGTGCCCGCCGAGCCCCGGCTCTGGTCACCTGGGCTCCTGCCCTCTGCTCTGATGGGCTCTGCAGACAGGAGGGCAGGACAGGCTGGGCTCCTACACCTCCTGTCCTTCCCCCTCAGTCACCTCAGCACCTTCTGGGGCGTCTTGGGGCAGCCCGCCTCACTGAACCACCCGAGCGGGACTCCGTTCTGTGTCAGGACTCAGACCTCTGGCCACTCGTGCACACACACACCTGTTCCCCACCGCCGTGTTCACCCCACACCCCTCTCCGCCTCAGCCTCATCGACCACCGCCTCCACCTGGTGATTCCCGTGGCTCAGGCCCTCTTGTCACCATTCCCGCACCCACCTTCCCAGCCTCAGCCCCAGCTCCCCTGAAAACCCCAATCAGAGGATGCGACTCCCTGCTGAGAGCCCCTCCCCGGACCGCCCCCCCCCCCCCAAAGTCTCACGTTCCTGCCCACCAGCTGATGTGCTAGGATCTGTGCTCACCCAGCTGGCCTGGCCCTCCTGCCTCCTCCCAGCTCAGGGCTCCTCACCCTCCACACTGCCCTCCAGGCCCCCTGCACCCACCCTCCCATCTGTGCCCGTGCCGTCTCCTCAGGGACGCCTGTCCCAACCCCACGGCCACTCAGAAAGCTTCTTGCTTCTTTCTTCGGGAGCTTCTGGAATTTCCTCCCCTCTGTCTATCCTCAGCCCCCTCTGGAGCCCCTCGCCTGTGCCCTTTCCGCTCTCTCAGGGAGCTGGGACACGTTTGCAACTGGTGGGCCCGTGGGTCACATCGGGAGCGTGGACATCCCCTCGGGGTTGGGGAGGCGGGGAGTCAGGGAGACTTCCGGAGAAGGTTCCGGGCGCACTCTTAAAGTGGCTGATTGAGAATTCAGCAAAATGCCTGCAATTGCTCCTGGCAGGCAGAGCCCTAGGTGATTAACATAAAACAACCTAATAAACATCCCCAGAAGCCTTTGCACACACGTCCTTACAGGGATGCTTAAGAAAATTAAGGGCTGAAGTGCTCCCCCCCGCCCCCCCCCCCCCCCCCCCCCCGGGCAAGAAAGATTGGGCCACTTAATTAAGAGCTAACCTTAATCTCGGACAAACTAGGTCTAATTTCTTCAAATTATTCCACATTTCACCAATTTCCCCCCTTTTCCTCAAGGGTGTCTGTGCGGAGTGCTCTGTGCGATGTTAAATGGCAGGATGGAACGACTGTGCCATTTTCGTCCGACGTGGGCAGAACATCTCAGCCCTGGTTCTCTGCGTCCCAGAGCAAGTCTGGGCGCGGGGGGCTGGGGGGGCCAGGGCTCTCTGCAACCCCCAAGAGCCCGCACCGGGAGCTTCCCCAGCACCCGTTGTGGCTGCCTAGTCAAGGGCAGGGAAAGATGGGCTCCTGGCATGACAGACAGCCTGAGATGCCCCTCGGCAGAAAGCATTGGAGAGTCCCAGAAGCGGGGGTGTTGACCAGGGGTCCCACCACTGCCTCGCCCACCAGCATCTCAGTTAGAAACCTCATAGGCATGCCCAAACCGGTTTGGCTGAGTGGCTAGAGCGTCGGCCTGCGGAATGAGGGACTGAGGGGTCCCGGGTTGATTCCGGTCAGGGGCATGTGCCTTGGTTGCGGGCGCATCCCCAGTGCGGGGAGAGGGGTGCGGGAGGCAGCTGATCGTTGTTTCTCTTTCCCTCTCCCTTCCTCACTGTAAAAAATCAATAAAATACATTTTTTAAAAAAAGAAAGAAACCTCATAGAAGTCTACTTCTGTTCCAAACTCAACACAAAACACGTGAAGAAAGAAGAGGCAGACACTGGCTGAGCGCCAGCTGGGCACCCGGCACAGAAGCCAGGCAGAAGCCTGGGTATCCCAGCTTAGTCTGTCCCCACTCATTGGACAGTTGGGGGAACTGAGGCTCAGAGCCTTCACACCCAGGAAGTGGGGGAGCTGTGAGTGGGGGAGCTGGTTTTCCCAGCCTCAAAGGCTGTGTGTGTGCTGGTGTGCCCGGGCCTGCCAGGCCAGATGCACCTGCACAGCTTCCTGTCTCTCCGTGGGCACTGGCGGGGCTGGGTCGTGCGGACCTGCAGTGGGCAGCGGTGGCTTTGCATAGTCGACTGCCATCCCCTTCTGCTGGTACCACCTCCCCTTTCCTTTTTTTTAAATTTAAATATTTTTATTGACTTCAGAGAGGAAGGGAGAGGGAGAGTTAGATAGAAACATCAATGATGAGAGAAGCACTGATCAGCTGACTCCTGCTGGGGATCGAACCCAGAACTCATACATGTGTCCTTGACCAGATTCAAACCCTGGACCTTGTGGTCCGCAGGCTGATGCTCTATCCACTGAGCCCAACTGCCAGGGCTCCCTTGTCCCTTCTGAGCAACTACTCTCCCCACTGGGCGCCATTGAGGTTTGAGTGCCAGAACCCCATCCCCGACTTCGGCGGCCAGCTGCCCAGGCACCCTCCTCCCCTGGCCGGTGGGACAGGCTCCGGAACCCAGCCACCACCAGTGCTGGAACATGTGGGTCCCCTCCCTGGGAAACAGACACCCTCCCTCATCCGAACTTGGAGCTGGAAGGACCTGAGCCTGGAGGGACACATGAAAAAAACTTGGGATGAAGTCGCGGAGGGCAAAGATCTGAGAGGGGGAGAGAGACTCCTGGGGTCAGCCGTGCTGGGCTTCTCAGGACAGGTGACCCAGCGGTCCCCTAATGGGGGACAACTCTGCCGAGCCACCCCAGGGCCGGGTACCCGTGGGATCGGCTGAGGCCTTTGCTGTGATTGCGTGGAGGTTCCACTTCTTCTGAGAGAGCCCAGCGTCCCAATGACCCTCCCTCAAAGACGTCCTGCGTGCAAACCTCGTCTCAGAGGCTAAACGCCCGGAAGCCCAGCCGGCAACAGATGGGGCCAAAGTGGTCCAAGTGTTTCTGGAGTGGGATGCTGGAGCTGGCTCCCCCACCAGATAGACGGGCTGGCAACGGGGACCCCGCCGGGGATGGGAGCACTGAGAGCCCCTGGCACCGCCACCAGCAGGAATGACGCCCGGGAATGCGGGGCTCGGCGACTGGAGCCACGACCGGGAGCGGTCCTCCTCCTGGCCGTGGAGCTGGATGGTGGTTGCTGGGGGCAACTGAAGCTTTGGAGGAAGACGAGCAGAGCCTGAGGGTGGTTAATCACCTATTAAAGGCTAATTTGGATGGCCAGAGGGTCTCCTTAGCACCGTGCGAATTAGAGGCAACACCCCCCTCCCTCCCCCCCCCTCCCCACCCCCCCCACCCCCCCACCCCCCCACCCCCGCGCTGAGGACCTGGCCCAGGACCTCATTACCAGGAGCGCAGAGCTTGGGAGGAGGCAGACCTGGTGCTTCAGGTCAGGGCGGGGGCTGGAATCAGTCACCTGTGGGCCACTCGCTCACCTCCCAACGGCCCTCCCCTGCTGGCCCTCCCCTGCTGGCCCTCCCCTGCTGGCCATCTGGTGTCCACATAGGGGCAGGATATTTGACCACATGGGGCCAACCCTATTGTGTGTTGGAGTGATTGTCAATCTGCATATTACTCTTTTATTAGATGGATATATTTTATTGATTTTTTTTTACAGAGAGGGAGAGAGACAGAAAGTCAGAAACATCGATGAGAGAGAAACATCCATCAGCTGCCTCCTGCACACCCCCTCCTGGGGATGTGCCCGCAACCAAGGTACATGGCCTTGTCTGGAATCGAACCTGGGACCTTTCGGTCCACAGGCCGACGCTCTACCCACTGAGCCAAACAGGTTTCGGCACAGCTGCGCTTCTTAGTTGGTGGCTCTGGTGTCCACAGCATGTGTCCGGAGAGAGCCAGGAGGAGGCTGGTCCAGCCTCGCTTGAGCTAGAAGCTTCTGCATGGGAAGAATACCGCTTGAGGTTAGACTATGGTGGGGGGAGGGGGGGGTGTACGGGGGGTTTCTTGAGCAGGGACAAATGGTTCCACTGGCCTCCGCAGACCTGGAGAGAGAGTGTAGCTCAGGCAGGAGGCAGGCTCAAGAAGCAAGCGTGATGTGGGCAGGTCTGTGCCCCAGGGGAGCCCTAGCCGACAGCGCCTGCAGCAGAAGACGCGACCCACCCCTGGGGAGGTGAGCTGGCTGGGCCAGCTGAGGTCAGCCGGACTCTGTGGCGGCGAGTGGACAGGACGCAGGACCAGAGTAGCCCTGGGCCCACCAGCACAGCTACCCACGGGCCAACCTGCCAGCAAGAGGCCCACCCTGAGCGCCTGGTGCGGCACCTGGGCTGAGGAGCCACCAGCCACTCGGTGGCAATTGACTCGATCGGACCCACGCACTCTGGAAGAGGCAGCGTTTCCAGAGAGGAAACGGCCGGCACACGAGGCAGCGCTCTCCAGAGAGATGGCACCCCTAAGAGGTGCATGTACACAGAAAGCAATTTGTTTTGTTTTGTTTTTAAAGGAATTGGCTCGCCGAAACCAGTTTGTCTCAGTGGATAGAGCATCGGCCTGTGGACTGAAAGGTCCCGGGTTCGATTCCGGTCAAGGGCATGGACCTTGGTTGTGGGCACAGCCCCAGTAGGGGGTGTGCAGGAGGCAGCTGATCGATGTTTCTCTCTCATCGATGTTTCTAACTTTCTATCCCTCTCCCTTCCTCTCTGCAAAAAAAATCAATAAAATATATTTAATAAAATAATAATAAAGGAATTGGCTTAGGCTTATGGACCAGGGGGCCCGAGATCCCGGAGATCCGATGGAGCGGAAGTCAGAAGGCAGTCAGTCACCTGAAGAATTTGCTGGGCCTGTCTTAGGGGCTTCATCACAAGGAACAACAGCCTGTAATTATTGGAATCCAGAGTCTAGGTCAGTGGTCTGCAGAGCGGCAAACCACGGCTCTCGATCTGCATGTGGCTCTCGAGCCGCAGTTTGCCGACCACTGTGCTAGTCAAGCTTTCACCTGATTGGGTAAGGCCCACCCACACAGGGAGACAATCTCCTTGACCTGAAGCTCTCAGATTTCAATGTCAGTCTCATCAAAAACACCCCCTGGGTGGACACATAACATTAAGCAGCACATTCAGAAAGGGGTTTGCCTCAGCCAGCCCCACGCCCCTCTCCCCACCCGAAGGCTTATAGGAAATGTATGAGCCCTCAGCCCCTGACCCACCCACACAGCAGCCACGTAAACCCCCCGCGGAGGAGGCGTGGCAGTGTGAATGCACCCACCGCGGACCGGACGGTCCAAAAGCTGCAGGACCCGGGCAATGGCGTGGCTTGTTGATGGCACAGCTGAGGGGCCGGCTTGCACGTGACTCCCCATGAGCGTGGGGTGCTGTCCCCCAGGATATGTAGACCCTGAGCAGATGACCATTAGACCATGTTCTGCCCTTGTAGGTAAAATCTATGAGTCCAGGAACCAAGGGCCGCAGCAGGAATAGCCCTGCTTCTAATCCCCCCGTGGCCCGTTGGGAGAATTTGTGATCCATTCATGCTATTCAGCGCCCTGTGACTGTGGAGGCCCTGGCTCTCGAAGGGGGGTTCTTCTGCCAGGGGCACAGAAAGGATCCCAATAAACTGTATGTTAACGGCTTCATTGCTTCATTAAAATTCCCCCGTTTTAGGTATGCCAGTCAATGATTTTCAAAGCGACCATCACCATAATCCAATTTTAGAACATTTCCATCATCTCAATAAGACCTTTCATCCTCATTTACAGTTAATCCTCATCGCAACCCTAGCCCCAGGCAACCATGAATCCATTTCCTGTCTCCATAGATTTACCTTTTCTGGACGTTTCGTATAAGTGAGGACGTGGTCTTTTGTGTCTGGCTTCCTTTGCCTGGTGTGCTTGAGGTCTCCCCACACTGCAGCGTGTACAGAGGCTTCGTTCCCTTTCCTCGGCCATTGTGTTCCATGGCATGCAGACACTGTATTTCTGCTGAACTGTGCACCAATTAATGGGCAATTGGGTTGTTTCTACTTTATGGCTGCTAGAAATGCAGCTGCTATGAATATTTACATGCAAGTTCTGTGTGAACGTGTTTTTATTTCCCTTGGGTAAATACTAGGAGTGGATTTTTTTTTTTGGAGGGGGAGGGCGGTGTCATTGAGTAAATTTATGTTTAACTTTTTAAGAAAACGCCGCACCATTTTCCAAGTAGCTGTACCATTTTATATCTCTACCAGCCTTGCGGGAGGACGCCCATTTCTGCACATGCCAGCTAACATTGGTTATTGTCTATCTTTTTAATTACAGCCACTCGGGTGGGTGTGAAGCGGCATCTCATTGCGGTTGCGATTTGCATTTCCCTAATGACTAATGATGGCGAGCATCTTTTCAAGTGCTTATTAGCCGATTGTTTATCTCCTTTGGTGAAATATCTATTCAAATCTTTGGCCCATTTTTTAATTGGATGTTTGTCCTCTTGTTGAGTTCTCTGTGTATATTCTGGGTGCAAGTCCTTTATCAGAGACGTGATTTAAAAATATTTTCCCAGTCTAAAGTTTGTGTTTTGTTTTCCTAATGATGTCCTTTGAAGTACAAACGTTTGTCTGTTGTTTTTTTTAATCCTCAACCGAGGATATGTTTTCATTGATTTTTAGAAAGAGGAAGGGGGGGGGGGGAGAGAGGGGGGGGGGAGAGAGAGAGAGAGAGAGAGAGAGAGAGAGAGAGAGAGAGAGAGAGAAGCATCAATTATTTCTTCCTTTATGAGCACCGACTAGGGATCAAACCCACAACCTACATATGTGCCCTGACCCAGAATCAAACCCAATCTTTTGGTGCACAGAACAATGCTCCAGCCAACCGAGCCACCCAACCTGGGCCAGTGTTTCTAATTTTGATGAAGTTCCATCTTATAATTTATCGTATTTTATAGATTGTGATTTTTTAAAATATATTTTATTGATTTTTACAGAGAGGAAGGGAGAGGGATAGAAAGTCAGAAACATTGATAAGAGAGAAACATAGACCAGCTGCCTCCCACACACCCAAGGCACATGCCCTGGACCAGAATAAAACCCGGGACCCTTCAGTCCGCAGGCCGACGCTCTATCCACTGAGCCAAACCGGTTTCAGCTAAATCGTGTTTTTGATGTTGAGACTAAGAAATCAGGGCACAACCTAAGGTTATGGAGATTAATTGCCATATGTTTTTCTTAAAGGTTTATAGTTTTATAGCACTTGCATTTACATATATCGTCCATTTTTAGTTAATTTGGGGATACGGCATGAAGCTCTAAGCTGATCTTTCTGTCTGGATAGTCCTAATCCTTTTGCTATGTTGCTGATTTCATTCTGCTAATGGTTTGTTGAGAATGTTTGCATCTGTGTTCAGGAGAGATAATTTCATTTTCCTGCGGATATTCGTTTGGCTGCACACACTCTGCCGAGAAGCCCGTCTTTTCCCCATTGAAGGGTCTTGGCACGTTCGTCAAAACTCATTAGGCCGCTGGGCTCTCAGGCCCACCCCGCTGGTCTCGGTGTCCACTCTCAGCCCAGCTGGAAACTGCCTCCGGGACTGGCGCTTTCTAGGAAGTTTTGAAATTGGGAAGTTGCAAGTCCTCCCACTCTGCACTTCTGTTTCAGAATCGTTTCTGCTATTCTGGGCTGTTGTTGTTTTTCTCCACTTCCACATAAATTTTAAGATCAGCTCGTCAATATCCGTGAAGAAGCCTGCTGGGATTCTGATAGGGACGGCGTTTATGCTCCAATCCATTTGGGGAGAATTGCCACCTTAATAATATCGATTCTTCTAATCCCTGGGCATAAAATGTCTCTATTTATTTAGGTATTCTTTAATTTCCCTCAGCAATGGCTTGCATTTTCACGGTACAAGTCTTGCCCTTCTCTTATTAAATTTATTCGTAAGCATTTTATTTTTTTCGGATGCTATTGAATGAATTGTTTTCTTAATTTCGTTTTCAGATTGTTTATTGCCAGTAGACAGAAATCCAATTGCCTTTTGTGTGTTGATCTTGTATCTTATATCCTGGATGAACTTGTTTATTAATTGTAATAGAAGTTTTTTTTTTTTTTTTAGTCCTTCGGACTTTTTATATATAAGAACGTGTCATCTGGAATAGAGACAGTTTTGCCTCCTCCTTTCCCATCTGGGTGTCGTTTATTTCTCTATTATACCTGATTGCACTGTCCAAAATTTTCAGTCCAATGTTGGACACAAGTGATCAGAGTGAGGATCTTTGCCTTGTTCCTGATCTGGGGGAGAAAGCATTTATTTATTTATTTTTTTACCGTTAAGAGCAACCATAGGTATAGAATTTGAGTACATGCCTTTCATTAGATTAAATGAAGTTTCTGTCCATTTCAACTTTGTTGGGAGTTTTTCTTTTTTTATTATTGAGGAAGGGAGAGGGAGAGAAAGAGAGAAACATCAATGATGAGAGAGAATCATGGATTGGCTGCCTGTTGCATGGTTGGGATTGAGCCTGCAACCCAGGGACATACACGCCCCGATGGGGCATGGAACTGTGACCTCCTGGGTCATTGGTCAACAACCAACCAGGAGCCACTGCGACTGGTGGGAGTTTTCTGTTTTTGGTTTTTTATTTTAAAATCATGAGTGGATGTTGAATTTTGTAAAATGCTTCTTTCTGTATCTATTGAGATGGTCCAGTGGGATTTGTTCCTTATTCTATTGGAATGGTGCATTATGTTAGTTGATTTGGGGATTTCAGTCCAGCCTGGCATTCCTGGGATAAACCTCACTGGGTCATCCTATAGAATAAAAGCCTAATATGCAAATTGTCCGACCAGGAACTTGACTTCTCGCTGTGACGTGCACTGACCACCAGGGTTCGGTTTGGAACATGACGATGGCAGCGGAGGTGCTGCTGGCCCTGATGGGCCCCCAACGAGAGTGGGAGCATGGTGGGAGGGTAAAGCCGGTGAGGGGGCGGTGCCAGGCCAAGGTGCGAGCGGGCCCGATCGCTCCACCAATCGCCCCGCAGCTGGGAGGGGGGCGGGGGCGCGGCAGGGGGGCCACCTAGCTCCCAGGTGCTGAGGGAGTCAGGCAGGGGGCCTGCCCCCAATCGATCACCCCACAGGTGGGATGGTGGAACAGGTGAGGGGGTGGCACCAGGCTATGTCGGGGTGCCAGGTGGGGCTACAGGGCTGGGAGATGGGGGGAGCGGGGGTGCAAGTTGGGGCCACCCAGAGGGATGCCCACTCGTGCATGAATTCATGCACTGGACCTCTAGAGAGATATAATTCTTTTCACATGTTGCTGATTTCATTCGGTTAATATTTTGTTGAGAATTTTTGCATCTATGTTCAGGAGGGGTAATTTTATTTTCCTGCGAACAGGGTTAATACTGACCCCAAGGAAATGAGTGAGGAGCGTTCCTTCGTTCTCTGTTTCTGGAAGAGTCGTGAAAGGCTGATGTTATTTCTTCTTTATTTTTCATGTTTTTTGTTTTGTTTTGTTGTTGTTCATCCTCACCTGAGAATATTTTTCCATTGATTTTTAGAGAGAGTGGAAGAGAGAGGGAAAGAGAGAGGAACATCAGTGTGAGAGAAACACGCCGATAGGTTGCCCCTGCGTGTGTCCTGACCAGGGCCGGGGCCAGGGAGGAGTCTGCAACCAAGGTGCGTGCCCTTGACTGGAATCCAACCCGGGCCCTTTCGGCCCACAGGCCAATGCTCTATTCACGGAGCCAACTGGCGAGGGCATTATTCCTTTTTTAAACATTTGATGGAATTCACCAGGGAAGGTGTCTGGCCATGAGATTTTCTTTGTGGGAAGACTTTTAATTACTGTCCAATGCTTATTATAGGTGTACGCAGATTTTCTATTTATTTCCTAGAGTGATTTTTGGTGACCTGTGTATCTTTTTAGGAGTGTATCCGTTTCCTCGTTGCCTAACTATTTGGCATAGAATTAGTTGTTCAGAGCATTCCCTTGTAATCCTATTAAACTCTTGGCGGTGGCGGGGGGCGGGGGGGAGAGACTGTTTCATTCATTATTTTGATGATCTGTGTATCCTCTAAGTCTTCCCTGATCGGGTGATGCAAAGGTTTGGTTATTTTGTTGACCTTTTCAAAAATCCAACTTTTCACCTCTTTTTTTTCTCTTTCTTTTCTATAAGCCTGATTTCCATTCTCATCTTGATCATTTCCTCCCGTCTGCTTGTCTTGGGCTTGGTTTGCTCCTACGGATCCAGATTTTTAATGTGAAAGATCAGATGACTGATTGGAGACCATCTTTCTTTCCAGCGGATGCGTATCAGCCACCGTCTCCCCGGAGCACGGCTGCGCTGCAGCTAGTGGGTTTTGTTTGGTATGTTGTGGTTTGACTTTCGTTCGGTTCAAAATACTTTGAATTTCCCAAATTTCCTTCTGCTATTTTCTAATTTAGCGTTGTTGTGATTGGAGGACACACTTTCTAGGATTTCAGCTTTTGAAAATGTACGGAGATATTTTTGATGGGTGGGAATGTGGTGCGTCTTGGAGAACACACCATGCTCCCAGGGAAAGAATGGTCTCCTGTTGTCGGGCGGGGTGTCTGGCATGGGCCAGGTGGGTGGAACCCACGGATGGTACTTCTGCTCGGTTTCTCTCTAGTTGTGCTATTATTTAGAAAGGGGGCACTGAGATCTCCCACGGGAAGAGTGGAATTGTCTATTTCTCTGCATTTATATCAGCTTTTGTTTCACGTCTTTTGAAACTCGGTTATGAGACACATGAAAGTTCGGGGTTGTTATGTACTCTTGATGCATTGATCCCCTTCGCACTATAAAATGTCCCTTTTATGTCTTTAGTAACACTCTGAGCCATAAAAGTCTATTTTTCCAATATTAACATAGGCACTTCAATCCTCTTATGGTTATTGTTTTGGTATCTTTTACTTTCAATTTGTGTCTTTCAATAAAAAGTGTATCTAGTGCAGACAATATAAAGGCGGATCCTGGTGTTTTTTTTAAAACCATCTGACAGCCTCTGCTTATTGAGTATTTACTCTATTTATGTTACATGTAATTAATGGCATGTTGGATATATGCCTGCTTTTTTGTTGTTGCTGTTACAACAAAAGAAACTTTATTTAAAAATACTTTATAGACATGGGTGCTGGAAAAAGCTCTCTAATTAACTGTGTATCTAAATGAAAAAAATTAATAAATAACGTTAGTATAAAAGACCTGAACATGGACACACTGGCAGAACAAATGGACACGAATCTTAAAGCTCTGCTCTTCCCCGTATGAATATTTACCTTCTGTGTCTCTCATTCTTTACAAGTGAGAAGGATTAAATAACACGAATATGAACTTTCTATATTAATGACACACTTTTAAAATAGCCAACATGAGCCAAAACTGGTTTGGCTCAGTGGATAAAGCATCGGCCTGCGACTGAAAGGACCCGGGTTCGATTCCGGTCAAGGGCATGTACCTTGGTTGCAGGCACATCCCCAGTTTGGGGTGTGCAGGAGGCAGCTGATCGATGTTTCTCTCCCATTGATGTTTCTAACTCTCTGTCCCTCTCCCGTCCTCTCTGTAGAAAATCAATAAAATAGATACAAAATAATCATAAATAAATAAAATAGCCAACATGACACATCTCACCCGCACTTTCTGTTTAGCTTTCACACGGACGCACCGTGCGAGGCTCGGGCCCCGCCCAGGCCACGCGTGCTGTCACAAATGAGAGCCTTAGAGAGAACTGGCTCTGTCTCCACATTCTCTTCTTTTTTAAAATATATTTTTATTGATTTCAGAGAGGAAGGGAGAAGGAGAGATAGAAACATCCATGATGGGAGAGAATCATTGACCGGCTGATTCCTGCACGCCCCCTACTGAGAACCGAGCCCACCACCGGGGCATGTGCCCTTGATCAGAATCGAACCCAGGACCCTCCAGTCCCCAGCTCTCTCCACTGAGCCTAACCCACTAGGGCTCCCCGTTCTTTATTAGTTACATACGCCTGCCTTTCGCTGTGCTGTTTCCTATGTGTCTCATGTTTTGATGTTTCTCTGTTCTTCTGTCACGTCACGCTTTTGTGTTGGATACATACTTCCTAGGGGACTCTTATAGCATGTCAGTCCCCTCTCCCGTGTATCAACACTAATATCTATGCTCTTTCAAAATCCTCGGTTTTATTATTAAACCTGGCTTCCTATAAATGGACCTTGGCGAGTAGAGCTTCCTTAATTAGCCAGGGGCTGGTCGGAGGTTCTGCTTCAACACCCTGAGGCAGTAAGTAAGGTTTCCACCCGCTGCGCTGGTGAGGCGCCCATTCAAAGACAAGGCAGTTTGCAAGTCTGTCCCGGCCTTCCCCATCTGCCGGTGCAGGGCCCCCCCCCCCCCCCCCCCCCGCCCCCGTCCGGCCAGGGACAAGCCGATAACGGGCCCTCCCTGGCCTTTCGTGAATACGCACACGTGCGCAGCCTCCCTGATCACCAGGAGTACGTGAGGCCTTATCAAAGCCCCTGTGGCGATCCCAGGCCCCAGATCTCTATTTAAATTTTTGGCCCATCTGCTCTGTTCCCCAATCTATATTACAGCCCCGGGCCACTGCGATATTGGCCTCCCTTGATTGTTTGCTGGAGAGATGGCAATTGCTTCTGACAGCGCCCCCGAACAAGGGGCCTTTCTCTGGAGCTCCAAATTAGATCAGCCCTCTCCAGCCGCTTCATCCCCGCGACAGGGAGCGGGGCGCAGCCTGGTGTTAAACGCACAGATCCCGCCACTGTCGACCCGTTTTCCTTGAGTAAATGTCTCTCAATTTGTTAATTTCCAGGGTTATGAAATGGTGGGTTTTGACAGGACGTCCAGCGTTATCATTGCTTTTATAGAGATGGGACTTGCTGGAGGTCCTTCTGACACCACTGCCCGCCGTACCCTGCAAGCTCAATTGCCACCCCGTCAGTCAGTCACGTCAGGCTCCCCGTGCAAAGACGGGGAGACGAGGAGAGGAGTCGCCCCTCAGGCTGGGGAGACGGAGCCTGAGCCTCAGGAGGAGGCAGGGCTTTTATTAAATTGTGGGGACAGGATGGAACATAACCAAGGTTATTTCCTGGCCTCCTCTTAGTGTCTTGGCCCAATTCAATGGTAAATGGGCAAGCACAGCAACGGTGGCCTGAACAGCACCTGGCAACCAAGGTTTCAGACCCTCCTGCCAACTCCTAGGACACGGGGCAGGCTGGGCAAAGGACGGTTACAGTGTGCGTCTGGAAAATCCTATGTAATAAAAAGCCAATATGCTAATTAGACCCAACAGCCGAATGACCGGCCAGAGGACCTTCCAGACAAAGCTGGGGCTGTGAGGGCCAGGCCCCTTGCATGAATTTCGTGCATCGGGCCTCTAGTAATAAAATAATTAAAAATACTCTCTCCCTTCCTCTC
This sequence comes from Antrozous pallidus, assembly GCA_027563665.1. Classification (NCBI taxonomy): domain Eukaryota; kingdom Metazoa; phylum Chordata; class Mammalia; order Chiroptera; family Vespertilionidae; genus Antrozous; species Antrozous pallidus. The sequence continues at coordinate 106,802,335 of CM050515.1, forward strand.
TGAAATCAATTACATATGTGTATGTATATATATATGTAATTTTTATTTATTTATTTATTTTTCTTTTTTTTAATCTTTATTGTTCAGTTTATTAATTACATTGTTCCCCCCCTTTTTTTTCACCCTATAGTTCCCCTCCACCTGGTACCCATCCCACCCTCCGCCCTCACCCCCCTCCACTGTTCTCTCCCATAGGTGCATGATTGTTGTCCAGTCTCTTGCTGCACTTCCCACACCCCCTCTCTCCCCAAGAGTTGTCAGTCCATTCCCTCTCTATGTCCGGGATTCTGTTACATTCACCAGTTTATCCTGTTCATCGGCTTATTAATTCACTTGATTTTTAGATTCATTTGTTGATAGATGTGTATTTGTTGTTCCTAATTTACACTTTTATCTTTTTCTTCTTCCTCTTCTTAAAGAATATCTTTCAACATTTCATATAATATTGGTTTGGTGGTGATGAACTCCTTTAGCTTTTTCTTGTCTGCGAAGCACTTTATCTGACCTTCAATTCTGCATGATAGCTTTGCTGGATAGAGTAATCTTGGTTGTAGATTCTTGCTGTTCATCACTTTGAATATTTCTTGCCATTCCCGTCTGGCCTGCATCGTTTCTGTTGAGAAATCTGCCGACAATCGTATGGGTGCTCCCTTATAGGTAACCATCTGTTTTTCTCTTGCTGCTTTTAATATTCTCTCTTTGTCTTTTGCTCTTGGTATTTTAATTATGATGTGCCTTGGTGTGGTCCTCTTAGGGTTCCTATATATTGGGGTTCAGTGCGCTTCTTGGACTCCTAAGTCAATTTCTTTCACCAGGTGTGGGAAGTTTTTGGTCACTATTTCTTCAAATAGGTTTTCATTGTCTTGCTCTCTCTCTTTTTCTGGCACCCCTATAATTCGGATGTTGGTATGCTTGAGGTTGTCCCAGAGGCCCCTTACACTATCTTCAATTTTTTGGATTCTTTTGGTTTCTTGCTTTTTCAGCTGAGTGGATTTTACCTCTTTGTATTTCAAATCTTGAACTTGGTTCTTGGGGTGCTCCAGAGCACTTTTAGGTCTTTGTACAATATTTTTTATTTCTGTCAGTGTATGCTTAATTTCTGGTTGGTCCTTTTTCATATCCTTGAGAGTCTCCTTTATATCCTTGAGGGTCTCCTTCATTTCCTTGTAGGACTCACTCATTTCCTTTGCGGTCTTGCTTAATTCCTTATAGGCCTCGACCTTTTGTTGGAGCCTCTTGAAATGCCCTATAACCGTGGTTTTGAATTCCATGTCCAGTCGTTTATTTTCCTCCATTTCTTTCACATCTGATTTCTTTCCATGTCTCTGCATGGTGGCTGCTTCCCTGAATTGGTCAATTAGCTTTGTGTGGTAGACTTCCTACTAGGGACAGTGGCTCAGCCTCCCCAGTTACCTGAGGTGGATATGGGCTGCACAGTCTTGCTGAAGTTAAGCTCAGGTTAATCATTGTTAGCACTAGGAGGGGTTAACCTCTAGGCCAATTGTCTGTGAAGTTCAGCTGTGCTCAGGTTGGATGGGCGGAGTCTCCGGGCCAAGCAGACAGTGTTAGCTCCGCCCTATGCGGCCCCAGGGACTCTGTGTTGGTGGCAATGGCTGCCAGCACCTCTGAGAGAGAGCCGCTGCCAAGCTCCACCAGCTGCCGGGGAATTCAGACTCTCCCCAAATGAGTCTGTACGCCCAATGTCTCACCCAGGGTTGTAAAACAAAGCAGACTGATGGTTTCCCGAATGAGAGGGCAAGTCGTAGAGCGCTCTCTGCGCAGTCATGCAGCTGAGCTGTTCGCGCAAGCTGCCTTCTCCACAAGCCGGGAGAACCCTGCAGCACCCAAGCTTCAGCGTGCCCTCCCACTGACCAGTTTTCACCCCGTGTGATAGTGGGTTCCCTGGACTTCGCCCAGAGCTGGAGAATCAGTCCAGTGGGACATCTTTGTCTCCCCGTTCGAGAAAACTGGCCGGTTTTCAGCCGCCCGCCCTCTCCACTGGCACGCGCTCCAAACCTGTCTCCACGCGAATCTTTCAACTCTGTCCACCGCTGCTCCTCCGAGTCACAGTGTCTTATTTTCACTTTTATTTGTGGAATTTTCACTCGGCCAGCTTTCTGGTGATTCTGGAAGGTGTTTGTTCTTTTGTTAAGTTGTAGTATTAAAATTGCTGAGCATGACGGCAAGATAGGTGTTTTACCTATGCCGCCATCTTGGTTCAACCTTTTATTTATTTTTTTTAAAAGCCCTAGTCTATTTGGCTCAGTGGATAAAGTATCAGCCCAGGAACTGAAGGGTCCCAGGTTCGATTCTGGTCAAGGGCATGTATCTCCATTGCAGGCTCGATCCCCCGCCCAGTCAGGGACCATACATGAGACAACCAATCGATGTGTCTCATATCCATGTCTCTCTGTCTCTCCTCCTCCCTTTCACTCTAGAAATCAATGGCAAAGTAGCCTCAGGTGAGGACTAACAACAACAACAATAAAAAGTTAATAATAATACAGCAATGAAGTCTATGTCTTGTGTACTCACTACTGCAAGCCCCCTCATGCCCCACGCTGCAGGAACGGCATTAGGCGGAGAGGGGACTCACAAGGAGGGAATGCGGGAGTCCCAGTCTCAGGCCAGGTGCAGTGGCGGGGCAGCAGGTCCCTCTCACCCCTGCTCCTCCTGTGAGGTTTCCCCAGAGGAGAGGCCCAGAGAGCTTGGAGCAGCTGCTCTGGAAACTGTCGGGTAAAACACGGGAGCCATGTGGCCCCAGGGGTGGACTGTGGGAGACACTGTTTGGAACGGAAATTCCATTTCCCCGGTGGCTGCAGGGTTGGCAGCTGACAGCCGTCTGCTCAGTCCCACCCTTCGCTTCTACCATTGTCCTTGGCTGAAAGGAAACCCTTTGCTCAAGGTCAAAGTCCCTTTCCGGGGCCATCCACGTGCGATGCCTGGACCCTGTGGAGGCATATAGGCCCACCTCCCTCCCTCCTCGGTGAAGCCACTCTGAAAGGCCGTTCCAGCTCTAAAGCTCCACATACGGTTGTCTGAGGCCTTTGCATGTTCTGACAACTCAACCTACCCCACTGACCTCTCCTGTTTCCTCACTGCCCTGCAGAGGTGCTGATCCTGAGAGCATCTCTCAGCCATTCTCTTGTACATCAATCTCCACTTAGAGTATATGTCCAGGGGGACCCAACCTATAGCAACTGGTATTTGGCTCCTCATGTAACCAACAGCATTTATCGGCAGTCAATCCCCTCCTCCATTTTGCTGGGAGCTGGTAGGGAGAGAAGGGTTGCCAGAAAAAAAAACAATACAAAACAAACAAACAAACAAAAACAACCAATGAAAGCAAAAAAAGAGGTCAATTGATAAATATCTTATTTTACTTTATTCATTGTATTTGTATTCTTTATCCCTTTACATTTTCACCTTTTCACCCAGAACTCCTCTGGCAACCACCAGTCTGTTCTCTGTATCTGAGCCTATTTCAGTTTTGTTTGTTCATTTATTTGTTTGTTTTTTTTTAGATTCTACATATAAATGAAAAAATATGGTATTTGTCTTTCTCTGACTGAGTTATTTCCCTTAGCACAATACCCTCTAGATCTATTCATGCTGTCACAAATGGAGTATTCCATTCTTTTCTTTTTTTAAAATATATTTTATTGATTTTTCACAGAGAGGAAGGGAGAGGGATAGAAAGTCAGAAACATCGATGGGAGAGAAACATTGATCAGCTGCCTCCTGCACACCCCCCACTGGGTATGTGCCCCCAACCAAGGTACATGCCCTTGACCGGAATAGAAGCTGGGACCTTTCAGTCCGCAGGCCGACGCTCTATCCACTAAGCCAAACTGGTTCGGCCTTCTGCCCCTTTTTAATTGGACTATTTGTTTTTAGGTGTTCTGCATTTCAGACATACTCCTCCTTACCCTCGATGTGAAGTAGCACCCCAATTTCTCCTTGGTAGTCAGCATCAATCTCCCCAGCTGGTGCAATAACCATGTCTTTGCTTGTTGATTCAGCGCCACAGAGAGTTCAATGGCCTGGTGGCCATCTCAGCATCCAGCTCAATAGAATTACTGAACTCCTAGAATTCTCATTGAAGGGGAAGGCCCCTGAAATTTTGTGGGGTATATTTCAGGTTTACCAACGTGTCCTGCTCAGCTGACCCAATGTGATAAGCCAGCATGATGCCCCGTGAGAGGGGAAGATAAATGAAGTCCCTGGGGAGCAAATCACAACAAGGCTAGGGCGTAGATACACCCCTGGGCCAGGACAGTGGGGATGTATTGCTGGCCTTGCCAATGGGAAGCAAATTGGTTTGATGTTCTTTACTAACACGTACAGAGAAATAACTGTTTACCAGCTCAACAACTATATAGCAGGTGTCAGGCGATGTGTGGATTTGTTCCAGCTATGAAACCACCACTGGGAAGCAGATGCAAAATTGGAAGCACCAGCTGATTAAATTTATAATAATTTACCGTCTTTTTGCAAAATCCATCTGTCTCCTTCTCAGAGCAAATAGGTGAGTTGAATAAAGCTATTGCAGGAATTGCCACCCTGCATCATGCAAGTTCCTGAAGGGGACATTGATCTCTACAACCCCTCCAGGCATACAGTATGACGGGGGTATACTATCTTCATGGATAGAGACAGTTCTGGTGTCGTCCACTTGGGCCTTCCTACAACAATAGCCTTCACTCCACGGATCACGGAATCAATGTGGGGATTCTGACAGTTGTTGAATGTATTCTCTCTAATTATGAGTTTCAGAACTGGGGGGATAACCTCAAGGTGGGTCCAAGGGCCCCCTGGACTAATGACGATATGAACCCCAATCAAACTTCACTGGTCATTTGACTTCTAAAAGCCCTTACTTTGCTCTAGCCTCTTTGGATCCGTGGATAGAGCGTCAGCCTGCAGACTGAAGGGTCCCAGGTTCGATTCTGGTCAAGGGCACATATTTCAGTTACAGGCTCCTCCCTGGGCCCTGGTCAGGGCTCGTGCAGGAGGCAACCAATCGATGTGTTTCTCTCCTATCAGTGTTCCTCTTTGTCTTTCCCTCTCTCCTCCACTCTCTCTCTAAATGTCAATGGAAAAATATCCTCAGGCGAGGATTTAAAAACTAATTAATTAACTAATTAAAATAAATAAAATAAAAGCTGCTGCTCTGGCGGGTGGGCCACAGTGATGCTTCGGGAGCTAGGACTAAGAGCCAGCGTGCAACAGCCCCTGAGGAGTCTGATAAGAGATAAGCGAAGCACTTAGCATTAAGAATAGCAGATACCATTATGATTGATAATAATTGCAGCCAATGGTCCTGATTCCATCCTTATCTACAGGTTGGCAGCGTGACATCTGGGTGTCACGAGGCAGTGGGGCTGGGGTCTGTGGGAGGCATGGCAGGCACGGTGAGCTGTTCCACAGGGAGTGGGCAGAGCAGGAGCTAGACAGAGAAGCTGTGTTCTGAATGACAAGTGGGCCCTCATGGTACCCCGGGCTTTTACTGACCACGCTCAGGAAATGATGCAGACTGAGATGACCTGTCCCCAGAAATGCCCAGTAAAACCCAACTGCTGCACTAAGAAAACTGGGAAGAAATGATTTATTTAAACACCAGAAGGCAGCCTTAACTGGTTTGAATCAGTGGATAGAGCCTCGGCCTGTGGACTGAAAGGTCCCAGGTTCATTCTGGCCAAGGGCATGTACCTTGGTTGTGAGCATATCCCCAATTGGGGGGAGGGGGGCGGGGGGGGGGCGGGGAGGAGAGTGCAAAAGGCAGCTGCTCGATGTTTCTCTCTCATGGATGTTAATGACTTTCTCTCTCTCTCCCTTCCTCTTGTAAAAAAAATCAATAAAATATATTAAAAAAATAAAAACCAGAAGACAGCTCAGCCCGGTGGTTGGTTGGAGTGTAGTCCCATACACCAAGAAGGCTGTGAATGTGATTCCTGATCTGGGCACATACCTAGGTTTCGGGTTCAATCCCCGGTTGAGACGCGTATGGGAGGCAACTGATCCATGTTTCTCTCTCGCGTCTCTCTCCCCCTTTCTCTCTCTCTCTCTCTCTCTCAAATCAATAAACATATCCGCAGGTGAGGACTAAATCAATCAATCAATAAACATCAGAAGGCGGACTTGGTCAGCAAAAGAGACCTGGTGTGAACATCGGGAGGTCTGGATTCTGGGTTTAGCTCAACCACTTTCCGGCCAGATGACACTGGGCGTGTGTTTCCACTTCTCTGAGCCCTGATTTCATTACCTGTAACACCAGAAGATAACGTTATCTCTCTCTTGGGTTATTGAGTGAACTACATAAGATTAAGCATTTAAAGTACTTAGCACACACTCTAAGAAGACAAAAGATAACAAATGCTCAAGGACGTGAAGAAAAGAGAAGGGATCCTTGTGCACCGTTGGTGGGAATTTAAGTTGGTACAGCTGCCAGGGAAACAGTATGGAGTTTCCTCACAAAAATGAAACACAGAGCTGCCCTGTGATCAAGCAGTTCCACTCTGGGTATCTATCCGGAGGAAATAAAGTCACTATTTCAAGAAATAGCTGCACTCCCATTCATGGCGGCATTGTTTACAAGAGGCAAAAACATGGAGACAATCTATGTGCCCATCAATGGATGAATAAATAAAGAAATAATGCACACACACACACACACACACACACACACACACACACGAATATTAGTCAGCCATAAAATAAAAAAAGGAAACCCTGCCATTTGTGAAAACATTGGATGAATCTTGGGGGTGTCATGCTAAGTGAAATAAGAGAAAGGCAAGTGCTATATGATCTCATTTCTATGTGGAATCTAAAAAAGATGAACTCATAGAAACAGAGAGTAGAAAGTGGTTGCCACAGCCTTGGGGGTGGGGTGAGGGGTGTATGAGGAGATGTTGGTCAAAGGGCACCAATGCCCAGTTAAAGGATGGGTAAGTCCTGGAGGCCCAGTGAGCCGCATGGTGGCCATAGATAACTTTGTTGTGTTGTGTTCTTGAAATTTGCTGAGAGACTAGATCTTAAATGTCTCACAACCACAATGGCCACTTACAAGGCCAAGGAAGTGTTGGCCTTATTGTGGTAATTATTTTGCAGTAATCACATTTATCACCTCATCACATTGTACACCTTAAATTTACACAATGTCACAGGGCCATTATATCTCAATAAACCTTGGCAGGCAGATAAAGTACTTAGCTTGGTGTTGGACAGAGTCAACTGCTATTGCTTTTAACAGTCCCTTTTCTGTGCTATTATGTTGGCCAGGGTTTCTCAATCTGGGCAATACTGACATTTAGAGCCAAATAATTCTTTGAGGTGGGGGCTGTCTTATGCTCTGTGGGTCTCTCCCATTGGGCGCCAGTAGCACCGGCCAGTTTTGATGATGAAAAATACCTCTAGTCATAGCCAAATGTCTCCCGAGTGGTAAATCTGACCTCAGTTGAGAACTTTAGGCTAGACGTTCTACTGGCCTCAGTTTTCCTATCTATACTAATAAAAGAGTAATATGCTAATTAGCCTGGACATATTCCGGACAGCCTTCTTGACATCCTCCGGACGAAGCCATGGTGGCGGGGGCTGAGACAGAGGTGGTTAGGGGTGACCAGGCTGGCAGGGGAGGACAGTTAGGGGTGATCAGGTCAGCCGGGGAGAACAGTTAGGGTCATCAGCCAGGCAGGAAGGTGAGCGGTTAGGAGCAAGCAGTCCTAGATTGCAAGAGGAATGTCTGACTGCGGGTTTAGGCCCTATCTCAGTCAGACATCCCCCCGGGGGTCCCGGATTAGAGAGGGTGCAGACCAGGCTGAGGGACACCCCCCTCGGTGCATTAATTTCATGCCCCCAAGCCTCTAGTTTGTTAATAAGTAGGCAAGGCTGAGGCCCTGGATGACTTACTTCAACAGCTCTCACTTGTGGATGCTTTTGTTTATTCCCTGTGCAGAAAACCAGGACAAACTGCCCGGTGCAAGACACACTGCTTTTATTCTTATGGTTTTGTTTTAATATCTGATGGTGCAACTTGCCCCTTCATTATTTTTTCTGCATTATTTTTACCACTTCATGTTTTTCAGATAAATTTTCATATCATATTTGTCTAGTGATCTCATGTCAATGAGTATCATTACATTTATGGGGTAATTTTAGGAAGAGCTAGCTTTATAACATTGGGTCTTAATTACTGAGATCATGACTTTTTTTAATAAATCTGTTTTTTAAATGTATTTTTATTGGTTTCAGAAAGGAATAGAGAGGGAGCTAGAAATATCAATGATGAGAGAGAATCATCGATCCACTTCCTCCTGCATGTCCCTGACTGGGGATTGAGCCTGCAATCTAGGCTTGTGCACTGACCAGGAATCAAACTGTGACCTCCTGGTTCATAGGTCAACACTCAACTACGGAGTCATGGCTGCTGGACCAGATCAATACATTTTAAAATGGGTTGTTATTGGTATGTAGGCTTTCATATATAGGGCGTATGTGCACCAACTTCTTGTGTTACCTGCAGGCCATTCTCTTGAGTTTTTGTGGTAGACAGTAATATCATCCTATATAATAAAAGGCTAACATGCAAATTGTCCCCTTGGGAGTTCAACTGACCAGGAGTTCAATTGACCGGAGTTTGACCGCTTGCTAGGATGTGTGCTGACCATCAGGGGGTGGCATGGAACAAAGGAAGACCCCGGCCAGCAGCCAGGGGAAGGAAAGCCCCGATTGGCCCTGATTGTCTGCCAGGCCTAGGGACCCTACCCTTGCACACATTTTGTGCACTGGCCTCTAGTCTGTAATAATCATTGAATCTCTTTTCTAGTAGTCATACTTTATTTTTCTGTTTCTTATTGCCTTGGGTTTTACTGATCAGTAGGATAATGTCAGTTTACAACAGAAGTTTCATATAACATTAAGGAGATATGTACTTTCCCCTGATATCTCATTAAGTTCTCTCTAGCGCAGTGGTTCTCAACCTTTCTAATGCCGTGACCCTTTAATACAGCTCCTCATGTGGTGGTGACCCCCAACCATAACATTATTTCCGTTGCTAGTTCATAACTGTAATTTTGCTACTTTTAGGAATCGTAATGTAAATATCTGTGTTTTCTGATGGTCTTGGGCGACCCTGCTAGCGGTTCCCAACCTGTGGGTCATAACCCACAGGTTCAGACTTGCTGCTGTAGAGCCTGAGACCATTGGAAAACACAGATCTTTACATTATGATTCATAACAGTAGCAAAATTACAGTTATGAAGTAGCAACGGAAATAATGTTATGGTTGGGGGTCACCACCACATGAGGAACTGTATTAAAGGGTCACAGCCTTAGAAAGGTTGAGAACCACTGCTCTAGCGTCTGCTGAATTGGTATTATATATTTTCTTTTGACCTATTTCTGTGTTGATGTGTGGCTTCCCTTCTGTGTGCATCTCCACCGTGGACTCGGTGCAGTGTCTGAGCCTGGCACGCTCCTGAGCAGGGCAGAGCACCCCGGGCACATCCCTACCCCACTGGCTCGGGCAAGGACCTTGGGCTGGGTCTTCCCCCTTGAACGAGGCAGGTTTCTTGGGTCGGTGACGTGCATGGCGAATGCTTTCTTCTTCAGCAGTAGGGATGGTCACTAAAGAAAACAAAGCCACAGGCCTGAGGTGACAAGCAAACTATTGTCTGAGCAGCTATTCCCAGAAACAGGTGCCCTGTGCTGGGAGCCCACCTTCCCCTTTGCTCCCTGTCCAGCTGGCCCCTCCCTCCTCCCTCTCCTTCTGAAAACTTCTTTCTGTCCATCCATCCCCTGCATGTGCAGCTCATGTCTCTTCTGCCATGTGGAGCTTGCTGGGTACATTCCTAGCTGGCTCCCCGAACAGTGGGCCCCGTGCGAGGGCCCCTTGCAGCAACAATCCTCACTAGAGCGTGTCCCTCTCTCTCACCCCATCCACTCTGCATTCTGGGGCCTTCCACCTCCTGGGGCCCTCCCGGCCAGAACCACAGCCCTCCGAGCCCTCTCTACTGACAGAGTGCAGCAGCGGGGCCCCAGGTGGGGACTCTCTCCCTTCACCCTGGTCGCCCCACCGCCCATGGGATAAGGCAAGACCCAGGAGCTGGATGGATCTGGGTTCCTTTGCCCAGGTCACCTGCCTGGTCCCTGGTTGGCTGCAGTGACCCTAGTGATACTGTTGTCCCCTCCCTGCTGGGCCTCCCAGGGCCCCCTCTCTATAGATCTTGCTTTCTCATAAAATTCTCTACTTGCTCAGACATGATGGGGTGTCACCTTCCCCTGATTGCTGGGTTGCCACCTGCCCTGAGGGTTCCCAGACTATGAGAGGGGGCAGGCCAGGCTGAGGAACTCCCCCTCCAGTGCACCTGAGCCTCGGGCAGCCCTGGATGGCTGGGCAGCCACCATTCAAGGCTTGTCTGTGCCTCGGATTGGCCCTGGGTGGCAGAGGACTGGGGTTTTCTGAAGGCAGGCACGCAGAGGGACCAAGCCCACTTGAGGGCAGGCCCAACCTTGCTGAATGCCTGCAGCCCCAGTGGGGCCGAGGGGACTAGGCACCACCATCTTGTGGCTGTGGACATTGCCATCTTTGAGAGTGTGGCAGGCAATTAGCATATTCCCTCCTTATTGGCTGTGAGCATTGACATCTTTGAGAGTATGGCAGAAAATTAGCATATTCCCTCCTTATTGGCTCTGAGCATTGCCATCTTTGAGAGTGTGGCAAGTAATTAGCATAGTCCCTCCTTATTGGCTGTGGGTGCCACCATCTTTGCGATGGTGTAAAGATCAATTAGCATATTCCCTCTATTAGACAGGATATTTGGCTGCTTTCTATTTGTTATTTTATTGAGGATTTTTGTTTCTTCTTGAGGGAGGGCACTAACTCTCTTTTGTTAAGTTTGTTGGGGTTCCCTTTCCAAGCTTTGAAGAAAGAATCAAAAGACCTTCATCTTGTCTCCATCGTTGCTCCAGCATCCTGACCCTAGCCTGGGTGCCCCATTCCATCAAAGGGTCAAAGATTTGGGAGAACTCATAGGGGCTCCTCCCAGACAATGCTCTAATGCTATTGGCCCAGGGAGGATTCTGGGTAATGAACATTTGCCTGGAAAGCCCATTCCTTTCATAGAGGTTTCTACATTTATCACCTCAACACTGTCATGTTATTTTCTTAGTTTTTGAAATAGCACCATCTGCTCGTCCCTGTGTGCGCCGGGCCATTGAAGAGACCCCCACCCCAGAGGGATGAGGGGGATGGTTCCGGCAGGATGTGGGGGCCCAAGGGGGAGGAGTATCAAGGACATGACTGAGCATCTAGGTGGGGGTGGCAGTGACCTGGCAGAGAAGGAACAGGTGTGGCAGGAAGTGGAGAGAAGACCCCCCACACACTGAGAGTCACTCTCTGGGCCAGCAAAGCAAGGCAGAAGTTCCTGCACCCTGGCCAGAGGTGGGGGCTCCAGCTGACCCTCTCGGGTGGGCACAGGCAATGTCATCCCCTCCATGGGACCTAAAAAGGGCGTCTCCAGTGAGCTGACCCAGCCAGCCTGGGGCCAGGCCTGGGGCCGGAAAAGAGGTGGGTCCCTCTGTCCCCCTCCCCCCAATGTGTAGGACTGGAGTCAGGAGAACAAATGGGACTCATATACCAGATGTGCCACCGTTTAAAGGCAGCAGGTCCCCCGAGTATCAGGAACAACTCCACCTCTAAGTCCTGGAGGGCGGGGCCAGCATGGACTCTCAGACCCCACCGCCCACCCCAGAGTTCTGGACCGAACCTGTGCCTGGAGAGAGCTGGTCCCGGCTCTGTGAAGGGTTCTGGGCTGTCCCACAGCCCCCTTCATCCTCTTCTCCATTCCACCCACACCATCCACTCACACCACCCCCACCACCCTCACTACTCATACCATCCACTCATACCACCCTCATCACCCTCACTACTCATACCATCCACTCATACCACCCCCATCACCCCCACTACTCATACCATCCACTCACACCCCCCCATCACCCCCACTACTCATACCATCCACTCACACCCCCCATCACCCCCACTACTCATACCATCCACTCATACCACCCTCATCACCCCCACTACTCATACCATCCACTCACACCACCCCCATCACCCCCACTACTCATACCATCCACTCACACCACCCCCATCACCCCCACCACTCATACCATCCACTCACACCACCCCCATCACCCCCACCACTCATACCATCCACTCACACCACCCCCATCACCCCCACTACTCATACCATCCACTCACACCACCCCATCACCCCCACAACTCATACCATCCACTCACACCACCCCCATCACCCCCACCACTCATACCATCCACTCACAACCACCCCCATCACCCCCACTACTCATACCATCCACTCACACCACCCCCATCACCCCCACTACTCATACCATCCACTCACACCACCCCCACCACCCCCACTACTCATACCATCCACTCATACCACCCTCATCACCCCCACTACTCATACCATCCACTCACACCACCCCCATCACCCCCACTACTCATACCATCCACTCACACCACCCCCACCACCCCCACTACTCATACCATCCACTCATACCACCCCCATCACCCCCCCACTACTCATACCATCCACTCACACCACCCCCACCACCCCCACTACTCATACCATCCACTCATACCACCCTCATCACCCCCACTACTCATACCATCCACTCATACCACCCCCATCACCCCCACTACTCATACCATCCACTCACACCACCCCCATCACCCCCACTACTCATACCATCCACTCACACCACCCCCATCACCCCCACTACTCATACCATCCACTCACACCACCCCCACATCACCCCCACTACTCATACCATCCACTCACACCACCCCCATCACCCCCACTACTCATACCATCCACTCACACCACCCCCCATCAACCCCACTACTCATACCATCCACTCACACCACCCCCATCACCCCCACCACTCATACCATCCACTCACACCACCCCCATCACCCCCACCACTCATACCATCCACTCACACCACCCCCATCACCCCCACCACTCATACCATCCACTCACACCACCCCCATCACCCCCACCACTCATACCATCCACTCACACCACCCCATCACCCCCACTACTCATACCATCCACTCACACCACCCCAGCACCCCCACTACTCATACCATCCACTCACACCACCCCCATCACCCCCACTACTCATACCATCCACTCACACCACCCCCATCACCCCCACTACTCATACCATCCACTCACACCACCCCCATCACCCCACTACTCATACCATCCACTCACACCACCCCCATCACCCCCACTACTCATACCATCCACTCACACCACCCCCATCACCCCCACTACTCATACCATCCACTCACACCACCCCCATCACCCCCACTACTCATACCATCCACTCACACCACCCCACCACCCCCACTACTCATACCATCCACTCACACCACCCCCATCACCCCCACTACTCATACCATCCACTCACACCACCCCCATCACCCCCACTACTCATACCATCCACTCACACCACCCCCATCACCCCCACTACTCATACCATCCACTCACACCACCCCCATCACCCCCACTACTCATACCATCCACTCACACCACCCCCATCACCCCCACTACTCATACCATCCACTCACACCACCCCCATCACCCCCACTACTCATACCATCCACTCACACCACCCCCATCACCCCCACTACTCATACCATCCACTCACACCACCCCCATCACCCCCACTACTCATACCATCCACTCACACCACCCCCACTACTCATACCATCCACTCACACCACCCCCATCACCCCCACTACTCATACCATCCACTCACACCACCCCCATCACCCCCACTACTCATACCATCCACTCACACCACCCCCATCACCCCCACTACTCATACCATCCACTCACACCACCCCCATCACCCCCACTACTCATACCATCCACTCACACCACCCCCATCACCCCCACTACTCATACCATCCACTCACACCACCCCCATCACCCCCACTACTCATACCATCCACTCACACCACCCCCATCACCCCCACTACTCATACCATCCACTCACACCACCCCCATCACCCCCACTACTCATACCATCCACTCACACCACCCCCATCACCCCCACTACTCATACCATCCACTCACACCACCCCCATCACCCCCACTACTCATACCATCCACTCACACCACCCCCATCACCCCCACTACTCATACCATCCACTCACACCACCCCCATCACCCCCACTACTCATACCATCCACTCACACCACCCCCATCACCCCACTACTCATACCATCCACTCACACCACCCCCATCACCCCCACTACTCATACCATCCACTCACACCACCCCCATCACCCCCACTACTCATACCATCCACTCACACCACCCCCATCACCCCCACTACTCATACCATCCACTCACACACCCCCATCACCCCCACTACTCATACCATCCACTCACACCACCCCCATCACCCCCCACTACTCATACCATCCACTCACACCACCCCCACCACCCCCACTACTCATACCATCCACTCACACCACCCCCATCACCCCACTACTCAACCATCCACTCACACCACCCCCACCACCCCCATACTCATACCATCCACTCAACCCCCCATCACCCCCACTACTCATACCATCCACTCACACCACCCCCATCACCCCCACTACTCTTACCATCCACTCACACCCCCCCATCACCCCCACTACTCATACCATCCACTCACACCACCCCCACCACCCCCACTACTCATACCATCCACTCACACCCCCCCAGCACCCCCACTACTCATACCATCCACTCACACCACCCCCCATCACCCCCACTACTCATACATCCACTCACACCACCCCATCAGCCCCCCCCCCACTACTATACCATCCGCTCCCACCCCCCCACCACCCTCACTACTCATCCCATCCACTCACACCACCCCCATCACCCCCACCACTCATACCATCCACTCACACCACCCCCATCACCCCCACTACTCATACCATCCACTCACACCACCCCCACTACTCATACCATCCACTCACACCACCCCCACCACCCTCACTACTCATACCATCCACTCACACCACCCCCCAGCACCCCCACTACTCATACCATCCACTCACACCACCCCCATCACCCCCACTACTCATACCATCCACTCACACCCCCCATCACCCCCACTACTCATACCATCCACTCACACCACCCCAGCACCCCCACTACTCATACCATCCACTCACACCCCCACTACTCATACCATCCACTCATACCACCCCCACTACTCATACCATCCACTCACACCACCCCCATCACCCCCACTACTCATACCATCCACTCACACCACCCCCACCACCCTCACTACTCATACCATCCACTCACACCACCCCCATCACCCCCACTACTCATACCATCCACTCATACCACCCCCACTACTCATACCATCCACTCACACCACACTACCACCCACCTCCACCCACCTCCACCACCCCACCACCCCCACCACCCCCAAATGGCCAAGCAGCAGGGAAGAGGCCTGTGAGGCCCCTGAAAGGGAGCAGGAAATTCCCGTCTGCAAACACAAGGAGTGTGGTCCGGAAGGGTGGGCGGGCTCACCCTTAGTCTTGGCCTCCTCCCCACCAGCGAAGGGCTGGCTGGGTGGGGCCGGAGGAGGGCCCCCTGGCCTGGGGAAGGGGGGAAGGGAGAAAGGGAGCCGGCGCACACGCACACACACCACAGAAACATGAGTAGCCCTTGGGTGTTGTTTATTCTTTAATAAACAAACTTTTTTGCACGTCTGGGCGAGTGGGTGGGAAAGCCACAAAGAGTGCCATTGACATTTTCCACGTTTTGGGGGTTACAAGAAGATAATCACGCCTCCTCCTCCTCCTCTCTCAATTTTGGGGCCGAATTAGTGGTCATGTCGCTGACAGCCTCTTGAAGCTCCCCCTTTTGTTTACGTAAACTACACACGACCCCACGCACACCGAGGTGCGGCGGGCAGCCAAAGTCCCGACGCTCTCAGCAGAGCGGATGCCCCCACCCAGGAGGGAGGGTACCGTGTCTGCGAAGCGTGAAGACCGAGGCGAGGCACTAACCCTGTTCTGATCTCGTGGGACGTGTGAACTGGGCACCGTGAAATTTGGGCGGTGGCCGCATCCGGTGCTGGTAAGAGATATTTGGTCACGTGGGAGGTGAGATGGTCTGGCTCTCGGGGAGGTGTCTGCTGAGGACTCTCCAATCCTCCCACGATGGCATGTGACCTGCACTGTGCCCAGCTTCCCGGGGGACACCCGTGTGTCCCCTTCCCTTCCAGACTGCCCCTCGTCCTGCGGGACCTCAGCTCCCTGCACACTGCCTTGCACTCAGCAGGTGCCTGAGAATGCTTCCTGATCGAATGGATGGTGGATGAAAGGGTGGACCGATGAGGAGTTGGTCAAGGATCAATGGTGGGGCGTCTTTTCCTTGTCACCAGGGGGACAAGGCTGTTCTCCACAGCCTGGAGTTCGGAAAGGTGGAGCAGAGAATTTGATCATGTCATCCAATCTCAGAATTGCAAGTTAGGGGGATCTGAGGATCAGAACCGGTAGTTGACTCGATCAAGGTCTCACGTGAGAGAGGCCAGGTGGGGTGCCAGACGCCCACCTGACACATGCCAACCGTTCTGGTTTTTTTGTCTTTTTTTAATATTTTAAAGACACACTCAGAATGAGATGTTGACTCAAATGACTTGTGGGGGAAGGAAGGACTGGGGAGGGGAGGGGTTATCAGAGATGGGAGGTGGGGAAGCCAGGGAATGAGGGTGAGGGAGGGGAGGAGCAGGAGGGCAACAATAGAGCCTGGGGGTGGGAGGGGGCTTGGCAGTGGGAACAGGGTTTGGGATCAAGGGGGAATTGTGGGGCGGCAGGAGGGAAAGGGCAGGTTTAAAATGGGGACGAGTTTGGTGGGGAAGATGATGACAGTTTGGGATGACACCGCCTGTCGGGGACAAGGTGACCAGGGTAGCATCTTGGGGCTAGGATGAGGAGGAACTGGGAGTGGGACATCGGGGTTTGAGGGAAATGACAGGCTTGGAATCGGAATTACAAGGGACTTGGCGGTGGTTCGGTGGGTGAGGGTGACATGGTTGATGGCCGAGTGATGACGGTGACGCATGTGGTGATCTGAACGACTGTGATGGAGGTGGTGATGACTCGGAGCAAGGTAAGCCCGTCAGTAATACTCAACAAAGTATACTCAGAGTATTGATTCCTACCCGAATAACTTAAGCAAAATAGTCCTATCTGGTACCCAAGGGCTGTTTAGCTGCCCGACCCAAAGAGGTGGGAAGCTAGACAAAACTCTGTCCCATTTCCTTCTATAAATTTTTTTCCCCAACAAAAATAGATGCTCTTCTTAAAAAAAGTCAAGTTCATGATTCAGAAACTGGCTAGGTCTTTCAGGATCTGAGACTTACTAACTCGGCAACACAAATGAACGCCACAGCCGTGTAGGCCAGGTCTGGCACCATTGCGGCCACACAACTAGACACCCCACAAGGGACGGGCTCCACCAACCCCTGCGAACACCTTGGGGAGGGCCGTGTTGCTGCTCAGATTTCGCCAGGGGCACTTGTGGTTCACCAGCATTTCCATTTTAAGATCTATGGCTAATCTACAGGGGGGAAGAGTAGGGGGGAAGGGAAGGGAGGTAGAGCATTGGAGATTTTGGTGGGTGGGGGTTGCCGAGGGGCAACTCCAAGGCTACGTATTGTGACTCAAAGCGGCTAATCATCGTTCCCAAATGGAAAGTGAGCCAGGAGGCTCCCCACTTTGAAAACTGCACTTAGGGGTGATTTCAGAATGCCAAGTGGGGCATCGGAAGAGAGACCAAAACATTCGGACCCAGGGATGGCGAACTCGTCGCCATCCGATCCTAGCGGGGAGGGTCAGGAGCTGTTTTGGTTCATCCCCCATCGTTCCTAATTCAGATTTTAGACAAGAGAGGACCTTGATGGTCACTGTGGTCAAACGGTGGGCTCGCTAAGGATGTCGCAGCGAGTTAGTGGCGGGGCTGGGACCAGGTCCCGGCCCCCCGCCAGCAGCCAACCCGGGTTTTCTCTCTGCCTGACACACGGCCGCTGCACTCTGCGGAAAAAAATCTCAACTCCATCACAAAGATCTAAGGACTGCGATGTTGAACTTGAAAGTGAGTGCGAGTCGGATGTGACGTGTGAGAATTAACGAACGAAAGGGGTCTTAGCCCAGTTCACAGTGGCCGGTCATGAAGAATGCGTTACAAGGACCCTGTGGCCGAGGCCCCTCGCGGGAGGGACGTCGACACAGAGCCCTGGTTCAGTTGCCTGGTTTTTTTTTTGTCTTTTTTTTATTTTATATTAAAATTTAAAGTTTAGAATGACATGCTACTTATCTTACTCGTTTAAAGATTAAATTCTTAATTGTTAATCATGCATCGGGAGAGAGGGGGGAGGGTGCCTTCTTCATTGCATTGAGCGCATTGCATTGGTCACACACAGTAGTAGCACAAAGAGAATACAGCGAAGCATAGCGCGTTCACCAGGCCTGACAGGAGAAGCTAGCAAATTCGCCCACAGAGGTTAGAACCGACCGACCGCATCTGGTGAGCTCTGCGGGGGGGACCCCGAGGATGGAAGGGGACGGGGTAAAGTGGGGAACTCTGCTTTAGATCTCTCTCTCTGCCTAGATCTCCTCATCGCTAGCCTCCTTGAAGGTGGTCATGTCGATCTTGTCGGGGAAGATGATGTTGACCGCCATGTCCTCCCCGCTGTTGTAGCGCAGCAGCAGCTTCTTCTTCTTGTTGAGCATGCGGTTGTAGCGCAGGTTGGCGATCCAGGCCTCACACTTGTTGAGGAAGACGATGCTCAGAGTGCCCAGCACCACCAGGCCGGTCAGCACGCCCAGGATGGTGAAGCAGATGGCCTGGCCCTCGGAGAGGATCGGGGTGTCCTTTTTGACCTCTCTCATGGCCACCTTGAGGATGTGGTGCTTGGGCTCCCCCATCGACCGATCGTGCACCCCGTGCACCCCGGGGGACACACGGTAGGCCGGCCCGGGCGCATTGGGCCCGCGGGTGCCTTGCTGGCGCCTCCTGCCGCAGAGGGGACCTGTGAACTGGGGCCTGCACCGACACTCGAACCTCACCTGAGAGTGCTGCAGGCAGGTGCCCCCGTTCAGGCACGGCTCGGCGCCGCAGTTGATCACCGCGCGACTGCAGGTTTTGTCCACGAAGCCGGGAGGGCAGCGGCAGCGGAAGTCGCCCCCAATGTCGGTGCAGGTGCCTTGGTTCTCGCACGGGTTGGTGGTACACAAGTCTTCCACGATCTCGCAAAAATTGCCCGAGAAGCCAGGGGGGCACAGGCAGGAGGCATAGGAGGCCTGGCCGTCATCGTCCACGCAGGAGCCGCCATGCTGGCAGGGGGAGCTACAACACAGAAGGGGACAGGGCAAAGGTCCCTTTGCGGGGGTGGGCTGCGGGCAGGGGCTCAGAACACATTATGGGAGTGGGTGATGCCAGCCGGGGGGGATGGGGGGCAGGGAGGTGATAGGCACTGTAACCCCTGCCTATGAGGGCCTCTGGTGTCTGAGGCAGCTGCACACCTGAGTGGGGTGTGCCCCTCACCCCAACCTGGGACACGCCAACCTCTCGCCCCTATACCCATCTCTCCTACCAGAGGCCTGCCAGTTCGTCCCTGGACTGGTGTGGGAAACTGAGGCTGAGAGAAGCAAAGTGAGTGATCCTCCAGGGCTAGAGCCCCCTCCTCTAGCTTGGTCCCTGGGCCCCCGAGGCCGCGTCGCATGGGGCGTCCCTGACCGTCTCCCCCCGCCCCCATCGCCACCCCGTTATTATTTTTAATTTTCAGCGGGGCGAGCCCACAGCCCGGGGTGCAGAACCCCTCGGGGACTCTGAGCGAGAGAAACACGCGGTCTGCCTCCGCGCCCCTGCGGCTGGTGAATGGCGGCTCGTTCCCCCAAGTGCGGCTCGCAGACCCGACGAAGCTGCTGGCTCCAGGCAGAGCGCGCGGAGCATTTAGTGTAAGTGCTTCGCAACGAGCTGGCCCTTTGTCATCTGATAAATGCCGGGGCTCCGGGGAAGAAAGGGGCAGTGGGCGCAGAACGGGCCTCGGAGGGGGGCTGCCGAAAGCAGGGCTCCGAAGGAATCTCAAGGACCCCGGGCTGGATTGGGTCCGAGAGGAAAGCAAAGTATCTTAAAGAGCTCGCTGCGAATGCTCCCTTCTCGCTGGTAAGCGAGGCCGATCTTTTCCTGCCTCACACATGCCTGCTTGTGGCACCAGCTAGACCTGCGTCCTCCACACCCCGCTGCGATGCCAGGGCAGGAGGCTAGGGGTCCTGTCAAGATCTCTCCCAGCCTCCCTTTCGGCCCCATCCGGGCAGCTATGCACATGAAGGGCCGGAGGGGGCGCTGCGGGGAGCCCTGCTCAGGGAGGCACAGGAGAGGCCGGTGGCCATTGGGCCCCTGTGCCCAATGCCCAGGAGTCCCAGGACTCCCTCCCCACTCAGGGTAGCTGAGAGCTGGACCCCACCCCCCGCCCCCACTCTGTGCTGGCCCACAGCCCCCACCCTCCTTAGCCAGGCAGCCTCCTCCTGAGACACCCCAGCACAAACCCACCTGCAGAGCTGCCCGGCCCCTAAAACCACCCCCTGAAGCAGGGCCTGGGGTCCTGGGAAATGATGCAGCTCCAAGCTCTGGCCCAATCTCCTGTCATTCACACGGGGGGGGGGGGGTTGCGGGGGGACTGGGGAGGCAGGGGAATAGGAAATGGCCTTCGGGATCATTGGAAGGAATTATGGAAATGACACTTCCTCTGATGGAGGGCGGCCCCCCACGGGGCTGCAGGCTTGCTGGTCTTTTGTCAGACCCAGCCCAGGCTGAGCGGGGCTTTCGGGGTGAGGGGGGGCTCAGAGGCGGCGCTCCTCCGAGCCCAGGGAGCGGGAGGGACATTTACCCGTTGACCTCGCAGGGCCCGTCCTTCTTCTGGCAGTTGTCCCCCGAGAAGCCGGGGGCACAGGTGCACTGGTAGTGGCCCTTCTGCATGGTGGTGCAGGTGCCGTTGTTGGCGCAGGGGTTCGAGGTGCAAGCCCGCATGTCTGGGGCGGGGGGGGAGAGAACATCAGACCTCATCACCCTCCCGGCCAGGGAGGGGAGGGGGCACAGAGGCAGGAAGACACACCTCCAACAGGTCAAGAGAGGGACCCCCAACTAGGTTGCCTCCATGTCTCTGCCTGTGGCCACTGCCAATGGCCACTAAGTGGGGTCCTGAGTAAGAGGTGAAGTGACCCCCCCCCAAAAAAAATCCTGAAAAGCTTAGGGATCTGAAGGAGGGTATTGGTGTTAGGTCACAGTCGCTCCCTGCCTCTCCACCCACATCACCTCTGCCCTTTTCTGGGGGACCAGGCCACCCCCAAGTCCAGCCAGCTGAGCTCCCCGCGCCTGCCTCCTCCAGGCAGCTCTGCACACCCAGCTCTTTCTGTGTTTTTTTTTTTAATTATTATTATTCTTTTCAGGGGATGGCTGCCCCTTGGGGGACCAGTCCAGCCCAACCGTTAGAAACACCAGCGGCCCTTTGTGCCGGCCCATCCCCGGGGGCAGGGGGGAAAGGAGATGTGATTGAGCCCGGCCCTGCCTCCTCCCCCAGGTGGCCTCTGCTCGCAGGTTCTGGTCGAAGGGGGTCCGGGATGAAAAGGCTGCCTCTGGTGAAGGCAGCGAGATGAGAACTCCCGGGCCTCTCCCGTCGGCGTGCGTTTCCATGAACACGGGTCGGCTCCCACCGCCTCCCGACACCTCCCGTCACGCACACTTCATTATCCCGGCTCAGCGAGCCCGGCCGCGCTGAACAAAGGGGCCCCGGTCAGGGGCGCTCAGGCAGTGCAGCCCCCAGACCCCCGCCTGCCAGGGAGGCCCCTCCCCACCCGCTGCCTCACTTTCTCCCCTAATAAAAGGAAGGACTCTCGGCCGGTGGGGTCTCCCAGGGACCTTTTTTTTTTTTCCTTTTTTTTTTTTAGCTTTGATTTTCTACCAAATAGAAAGCCAGGACCAGCCAGACACACGGCGAGTTAGTTAAGGCAGATGGTGGGGAGGGGTCCGCACATGGACAGAGTCCCCCCTCGGTGACAAAGACCGCTCCCTGGCGGAGGGGAGATGGCAAGCCATCAATAGAGAGAGGCCCGGCCGCCATGCTGCTGGCCTCTCCCTTGCCCACCAGGCGTCCGGAGGAGCCCAGCTGGGAGCGAGGAAACATAAAGAGGATTTATCATGAGGGAGGGCGGGCACCAGCAAAGCCTGAGCGCCTGAGCCCGCGGCCGGCTCCTTCCTCATCCTCTGCTCGGGGCTCGGCTCGGCGGGCACCCGGGGGCCTGCAACGGAGGCCGAAGGGCAGTGGCGACCCTCCTGTCCCTTCCGTGTCCAGCCTCCTGAGCAGAGGCCAAGCCCACCTTTTGCCCAAGGAGCAGGCCGCCCGTGGGGGAGGGGAGCCATGCCTACACAGGGGCAGGGGCAGCAGCTGCGCTGCCTGCGACTGACTGACCGTGACAGTGTCAGCCTGAAAGACCAGGGGCAAAGGGGCAAAGGGGGGAAGGGGGAAAGGGAGAGAGGACCCTCAGTTACCCGGGGGGGGGGGGGGAGGCGCTTCCCCTGGACCCAGCGTCCTAAGCGGACAGCCTTTGTGAGGAGGGGCCCTAGGTCTGGAAACCCCAGGGGGTGTCCCGGCTAAGACCCCCAACTGGGTGGGCTCCAGGCTGAAAGGCTGATCCCAGATGGTGATGTCTCTGGGATGCTCTGGTCCCCAGTTAGGGCTCCTGCGAGGGCGCAGTGGGAGGGGCAGCAGAGCCTCGGGCCTGCGCATGAGTCAGCTGCTGATAAAACTGCGCCATAGCTTGGGGGGGGGGGGGGGGACTTCAAGGACCCAAGACATGAGGGTGGTGGGGGAGCGAGGGTGCTTGATTTTGAAAACTAGCTGCTCTCTCATTCCCCTTAAGGGAGGGCAGTGGAAAAAGCCCAGGCGAGTGTGAATCCTGAGCAAACCCTTTGGCTTCTCTGAGCCTCAGTTTCCCCATTGTTCCCTGCTAACAGTGGGCCCCAGGGGACAGACGCCCTCCGGCCCTGCCCGGGCTGCGGGGCTTTTCCTGAGGACTCCCGTCTGCCCCGGTGCCCAGGCAGGTTTTGCCAAATGAGAAGGGGCTCAGAGGAACATGGGGGGCTGGAAACGCAGCCGACTCTCCCTTGCTCGGGCTGACGGAGGACGGAGATTGCATAAATTAATGAAATCAATAGATAAGGCCAATCCATCCTTTAACTGCCTCTTAGCCTTTCTCCCAGGCCCCCCTCCACCTTCGTGCTTCTGTTACAGCCCCCAGCCCTGACCCCAGGGCCCTGCCTGGGCCCCTGCTGCCCTCCCTCAGCGCTGGTGCCTTCCCCTCCCCTCCCCTGTTGTTTGCTTGCTTGCTTTGGGCAGTGCCTCATAACCGCCTCCACTGCGGACCTGTTGGAGTTTTCTTGCTGCGTCACACCCCCCCCCCCCCCAGCCCTTTCTGCTCCCTATGCTTGTGGCCTGAGCAGGTCTGCGGTCCCCACCCACTCAGCTCCGCGTGGGGTGCGTTTACTTTGTGGTTGTTTGTTCCACAGGCAGCCCCCCGACCCCCTACCCCAGTGCATCCTCTGGGTGCGGGGTGCAGAGGGGGCAAAAGCATGCCCCCCCCCACCTGTGAGGCGGCTCCTGCCACCACCCGTGGGGAAGTGTGCAAACAGGTCATGGCCATACAGAGCATTAGGTGCATGAAAGTAAGATGGAGGGGAGGGCGGGGTAGGTGCGGGAGGGCAGGGGGAGTGCCCACCTATGTCGCAGTAGTGCCCGTCCCAGCCTTCGTCGCAAGTGCACTGCCAGGGTTCGTTGCAAAATCCGTGGACGCAGCCAGGAAAGGGCATGCACTCGTTACACTGGGGTCCCTGCCAGCCGGGGTGGCACCTGCAGGGGGCAGGGAGAGGACGTGAGGAGGGGCAGGGGTGACAGGGGAGCTGAGCTGCTTTCTGTGTACGAGGGCCTGAGGGGTCTTTGCACAGGGCCAGGCCACTGGGTCCCAGAAAGCAAACACCAGTCACCTGAATGGAAAAGCTTAAACAGAGGGGCCGTCTAAGGAGCAGACAGAGGGGCCCTGGGAGGTCGGGGCGGTGCTGCGTGTTCTTTTTGCTGCAGTGGCCCGCAGAGGTGTGTCATCATCGGGAGCTGTGGCTGTGCCCCCCCAGCCCCCCTTTTTTCTGCGTCATCCACACCAGTTTCCTGCCGGGGGTGATGGTGACGAAGCTGTTTTTTGCAGCCCAGTGGCCTAGCCAGCCCCCTACCCCCTTTTTTTCCTGCCTGACACCAGGATTCTGCCCTAGCCCCCCACAAGACGCTTTAGGGGAGCACTCCATTACCTGCAGACATTGTCTTCGGTGCAGAATCCATAGTGGCGGTTGCAGGGTGGGAAGCATTCAGCCCCTGAGGCACAAGAAAGGTTACACCATTCATCTCCCCAGGCCCCAGAGGCCAAAGCAAGGGGGCACACCCCCTCTGTGGTCCTAGGAGGCACACCCCCTCTGTGGTCCTACTGGCCTGGCACACAGTAGGCCCTTCACGTCAACCCACTCGGGAAAAGCTCTCTGCCATGTTCCTGCTTATGGAGTGACCACAGAACGGTGCTTTATTTTCACCAGCAGGTCAGACACCTCCTTTCCCTCCAAACCAAGTGTGAGACCTCGAGCTCTAAAACTGGGGCCGGGGCCGGTGGGGGGCCAGGTTCTGAGCTCTGGGCACTCAGGCAAACCCTCCATGTTGCTCAGTGGGCTGGAAGGGGGAGCAGATTTTGAGGTCTTCATCTCTGGGGAAAGCCAGGCAGGTTCACCTGGCAGCTCACAGGTAAGGCATCTGGATGTCTGTGAAGGTTCATCCCAGTGAAGCCAGGCACCCAAGTCAGGGTCCCCCCACCCCCACACCCCCACACTCTGCATGGAAAAAAAACTGCGCAACAGCTTTGCAGAGCTGACTGCAGTCCTGACCCTATTTAAAGATTCTGACGTCTTCACAGGCGCCTACTGTGTGCATTCCCGTCAACCTGCACCCCAGCTCTCCAGACAGCCCCCTCCGCCACAGCCACTGGTGCGATGGGGCGGGGGCGCCGCGGGGGGGCCCCCCTCGCTGTCAGAGACGGATGGCCGCTGCAGGCGGGAGTGTCGCAGCCCCTCACCTTGGGAAGCCACGCAGCAGGGCCCAGGCTGGGCTCCTGGTCGGGAATTGGGGAGTATGATGGCAAAGTGGCCCCCATTGCCCCCACAGACCCGTAGCCCGATACGCACACAAAGACCCCCAAAGTTGCACCCCAGAGCCTTTTCACAGAGGTCTCCCAGCATCACCTCATTTCTCCTACCTCTTGTCTCAGCGACACCCCCTCCGAGCACCACTTTTGTGAGGCGGGAAGGGGCTGGGGTCTCCCACCTCCCCTGTCCCCCGCCCCCGGGGACCCCCGGGGACCCCCAGGGCCGGGCTTGGCGTGCAAGGGGTGCGGAGAGGGCGAGGCAGGTACCGCGCGGGGGGCTTAGGGTTAGGCGGGACGGGCGGGAATTCGGGCGTGTGGGACGGGGCGTGCAGGGCACCGGCGGCCGGGGGGCGTCGCAGGCTTCCCCAGAGGGGGCGCGAGCCGAGCCACCGGGGGGCACTCACCACGGGCATGGTGGCCGAAGGCCAGCAGGAGCAGCAGGACGCGCTGGAGGGCTGCGGTCGCGGTCATCGCGGGGCGGCCGGGGTCGCGGTCCCGGGAGAGGCGCGGGCGCGGGTCCGGGTCCTGGCGCCGCGCTGGGCTTCTGGTTGCGGATGCGAAAGGGGGCGCGGGAGCGCTGCGAGGGGAAAGCCAGGGCTGCACCCGGCTCCGCGGTGCGCTCTCCAATGTCGCCGCCGCCGAGCTGCCGCCGCCGCCGCGCGCACCGCCCTTTTCGTACCGTCGCCCCCCCCCGCCCCCCGCCCCGCGGCCCCCGCCCCCCTCCCCCGCCTCCGCGTGCACGGGGCCGGCGCCGGCCAGTCCCGGTGACCCCCCGCCCCTCCCGCGGCCGCCCCCCACCTCGCCGGCGTCCCGGAAACCCGCTCGCGCACGAGGCGCACTCTTGGCTAGACGGGCACAGGTACCCCGCGCGCGTGGAGCACACGGTCCCCGCACAGGACGGCACTGAGGCGCGCCCCGCCGGGCCGCCCCGCACAAGTCCTGGGAGCCCGCGGGGGTCGGGCCGCGGACCCCAGGACGGCGCGGGGACGCGCTCGGAATACAGACACTCGCGCCCGATCACCAAAAACACTGCCCTCGCCCTCGCCAAGGTCCCCCCGCACGCAGGCCGGGGTTCCCGCGCCTAGAAAAACACACGCACACTCGAAAGATGAGCTACGCACCCAGAAAAGACCCTCGCGACGAGCCCTGAGACCCCCGACCAGCCAGACGCGGGGAAAGGCAGGCACACACACTGCAACCCGGGCACAGCCTGCCTGCCGCACTGCCCGTTATGGGGAGAGCCGGGGGGCCACATGCCCAGTCATGGGCACGCAGAGAGGCCCGCGCGCGCACACACACACGGTTATGAAACCCCGGGCCGGCGGGCCACACGGAGGCACGTTCAGAGCCACGTGCACACCTGAACATGCGAGCCCCCTTGTAAACATGCTGACGCCGAGCACATGTTCAGCCCGTTACCTGCAGCCCGCACACACCTGCAGACGCAGGCAGGGCCTCCTGGGCCGGTCGGGGCCTTAGGGGTGACGAAGCAGATTTCACACAGTGGCGCAGCCACACATCCTGGTATTCACCAACACGCAACACGCAGGCCCCAGAACTTACCATCCACTGGCTCTCGGTGACACACTCACCTAAACACACTCACACCGTCACCCAACACACTCCCGGGGACGTGCGTGGGCAAGCTCACGCGTATGCCCTTCTCTCCCACCCACAGATGCACGCCGGACATCAAACACATGCTCCAGGACCCCCGGAAGCAGGGCGGGGGGGACTCCAGAGAGGGCTTTTCGGGGGCAGGGGCTGGGGAGGGACCCTACCACAGAGCTTCCTTCTCCAAAGAGCTCCTCGGGGACAGCAGGGCTTGGGCCTTGCAGCCTGACCCTCTGTTGGGCGGCCTCCCTCTCCTTGTAGGGATGTGGGAGGTGCAGGGCCCTTTCCAAGAGGCAGTGGGGGAGGGAGGGAGGGGATTGGAGGTGTGTAGGAGGTCAGGGCCTGCAGGGGGTCCTTTGTGTGCCAGGCATTTGCATAGGTTAATTTACATACAGATCCAGGTGCTCGCTTAGGTCACCCCCGCCCCCTGTCTTGGCCTCCCCATCCCACCTTGCTGATGGGGGTGGGGGGATTGGGAATGGGGAGGGTCTCTGGCACTTTTGGGGGTGGGGCCTTGGCCTTCCAGCCATGACCCCAGGACCTGGAAGGTTTGAGGACACACTTGCTGACCTGGGGAGGGGGGGGGGGAAGAGTCAGGTGGGTCCTGAGGCCCTTTGGCAGAACTGGGGTGGAGACTCTGGCTGTTCTTGGCCGGTTTTCCAGAGGCTGGAGGGAAGCTGTCACCCGCTTGGGGAAGGTGCCCCTTCCCTGGTGTTCTCTGCTGAAGACCCGGTAAAGGGGGTAAGGGGGAGGGGCACTGGGGCACCAACTACATGCCCCTGCCTTCCCGTTATTCCCAACTCTCATGGCCCCTTCTCAAAAGAAGCTGAGTCCAGCGAAGGGAAGTGTTTGGCCCAAGACCCCTGGCTCAGTGAGAGTGGCCGGAGGCCCACCTGTCCACTGCTCAGAGATGGCCATAACTTCCCCGATGACCTCCCCCCTCCCCCCACATACACACACACTTTCTTCCCTCCGAGGACCCTGACCTCAGCCTCCAAAATTATCCTACCCAGCTCAGCTCAGCTCAGCTCAGCGGGCGGCTCCAGAACGCTGGCTTCTCAGCCAGAAGCTAAAGAGGGGCAAGGGATCTCAGGCTCAGCAGCCCTGGGCCCTCCCCACCCCCCTTTCCGATCTAGTCACCAGGCGTGGTGTAGGCAGCACAGAGCACCACGGGGGGGGGGGCCCCCCAGTGCACCCCCACCAGGACCCCTTCTTTCTCACCACCACCCTCCCCAGTTTGGGAAAAGGAAGGAGGCCTGGACATTGGTGTCCACATGCCACAGGCTGCACTGGAAAGGGCATCCCCTTGGCTGGCTGGCACCTGCTTGCTAACCCCAACTCCAGCCTGCTGGCTGCTGAGGGCCCTGGGCCGGTCACTTCCCCTCAGACCCCAGGGGATGTCACTTGTCCCCAAAGGAACTGGGGTTTTCAGGGGTAGAAAACCACTGTGCTTCCGAGGCCCCTTCCTGCCCTTCTCCCAACAGCTGCCACCAGCCTCCGCCCAGGCAGCTGCAGGGAGCCGGAGGAGGGGCAGGGGCTTTCTGAGGGCCTCTCTCCGAGCCCCTGCAGGGCTGCCGTGGGGAGGGGGCCTCCGCCGGGGACCGGGAGCCTGCAGCTTTCTGTGGCTTTGCTGTGGTGTCAATAAAGCGTTTGTAAATTCAGGAGGCCAGAGGTTTCTTTTCAGCGAGCAGACAAGAGAAGGGGTCGCCTGGCGGCGGTGGGGAGGAGAGGTTCCTGACTGTCAGGCTTCCAGGCTGCGCGGAGAGCATGAAAATGCCAGTGGGGTCCCTTGGGGAGAAGTCGGCACCGTCTGCTGTTTGCAAGCAGACCCTGGGGGCTGGGGAATGCAGGCCTGGAGGAGCCAGGACAGACAGATGCTGCTCTCTCTCTGTGCCCTCCCCATTCCCCTCTCCTCCCCTCTCCACTTCTCTCTTCCCTTCCCTTCCCCTCCCCTCCTTTCCTCTCTGCTCCAAAGTACAAACCTCTGGGACCCCAGAAGGAGCAGGTAGCCCCCACCCTGCACCCAGCAGAGCTTGGCAGGTGGTCTGCACAGGTAGCGGAGACTAACCCTGCCAAGGGAGGGGCTGGATTGGGCTTCCATGGGGCCCAGCCCCGCCCACCGCAGCCAGAAAGCACCCTCAGCTCCTGCTGCCCACAGGCCAGCTGGTTGGACAGCAAGGGAGCTGGTGAGGGGTGCAAGTGTTCTGAGGGAACCAGAGCAATGTTATCTCCAGAGTGTTATCTGCAGCCCTTCTCCAGACACCAGCAGCACCCCAGCCCGCACCAGACCCCCTCGGCCCTGATTACAGACAGGATGCTTGTGCTCAGGGCCCAGCTGGAGGGCTCAGAGGCCCGCCAGTCCTGGGTGTGCACAGCGGGGCAGGCAGCAGCTGGGGGGAGGGCTCGCCCCTATCCTTCTCCGCACCCCAACCCAGTTGAGAATCTCCAAACCTAAGGCTTGGTTTTGGAGGTCTATACACCCCCACTGGTCCTGTCCTAATGGGACCTTACACAGTCAGGGAAACTGAGGCCCAGGGAGGACCCACCAAAGTGTTTGTTTCCTCTCCCCCCTCCTCCCTCCCACCAAACACCCTGCAATCTCCATTCTCCCTTCTGGGGGAGAACTGGGATCAGTCCCCTGGCCCTGCCTGAGGGGGCGCAGCTCTTCCCGAAGGAACTGCTCATTTCTTGGGGCTGCTCGGTTAGAGTGGGGAACTGAAATATCCCAGACAGTGAGTGGGCAGGGGACGCTGCAACCACATCCTGGGTTAGGGGTACACACACAAACAAAGGGGGGGACTCCTTTTCTGCTCCCTTGACTTCTGAGTCCAGCCCAGCCTCATAGCAGAGGCCATCTGTCTGCTCGGGCCTCTCCCAGCAGGACTTGGGGTTGCAGGCCCATTTCAGGGATGAGCACACTGAGGCTTGAAGACCCTGAGACAGCTGAGCAGGGAATGAAGACCAGAACTGGGGTTCAAAACCCGGTCCACGGGCAACTCCGGCAGCAAGCTTTCTGCTCAGCCAAACAGAGCTTAAGGGTGGGAGGCAGGGAGGATAATGGGGAGGCCCTCCTGGCATCGGGGGCCCCAGCCCAGGCTTCTTGGGAGCTGTGAGACTCCTGCAAACACCTAAGAGATGCACACACGTGACCACCATCCTGATTTTTTTTTTTTAGCTGAAGTTTGTCTGAGAGAGAAATTCTCTCTCTCTCTCTCTCTTTTTTTTTTCTGCAGAGGGGAGGGGG
Source organism: Antrozous pallidus (assembly GCA_027563665.1). Lineage (NCBI taxonomy): Eukaryota > Metazoa > Chordata > Mammalia > Chiroptera > Vespertilionidae > Antrozous > Antrozous pallidus. Next base: position 106,832,556 of record CM050515.1, read on the forward strand.
CCAGAGGGTGAAGGAGGGAGGGATGTTGGAGGCACACCAGGTACATTTAGCTTCAAGAACATGAAGGTTTGTTTGGTTTCAAGTTCAATCACAGAGAAGCCTCCTGTGTGGGGCTTGGAGAGGCACACCGTGTCCCCCAGGCCTGGGCGCGGGTCTGCGTGTGACTTGGGGGAGAAAGAGTGGCTCTCGCCCACCTGCCCCTGGCCCAGCCTCAAGTTCCTGGAAAAATACAAGAGAGAGTGGGGAGAGGGGGGAGCGGTGGTCTGAGACCATATTTAGTGTTGATTTCAGCGGGTCGCACCTCTCCCCCCGCCCCAAACAGAATTAATTTCTCCCATCATAGAGGGTAGGATTCAAAAATAGATTTTCTCGCTTCCTTCCTCGCCATTGGAATCGATGTGGATGTCAAGTTCACAAGTCTAATTGTCCACGTCATCAATCAAATTATCTCCTTAAAGGGCGCCACTGAGTCACGCTGCGCGCGTAGAGCTCTGGGGGTCTCTGGGGAGAATTAATGACGGCTTCACGCCCCACCTCCACATCTTGTGGGTACACTCACCCCTCACTCAAGCGGGAGGAAACCAGGATCCGGGGAGAAAAAAAAAAAGGAGTCTTTTCATCACTTAGCCTGTCAATGCAGGCGTTGGCAAAAAGTACAGTAATTCTTCATTCATCACAAATTCCCAGAAGTTAATTTTCCATAAAATGGAGCCACACCTCTTTAAATGCATTCTTTGATCTGCTCTGGCTGAGCTCCTACTGTGTGCCTGGGGCTCTGCTTGGTGGGGGGGGGGGGGGGCGGGGAGGGCAGGGTTTGCAAGGAGAGATCACTTGTACCCTTCCTTACCTTCCAGAGTTCAAGGCTGGGAGACCCAGTGCTTAGAGACCTGGGAGATGCAGGGGTGTGGTGCTGAGAGGGAGGTAAGGGGTGTGGTGCTGAGAGGGAGGTAAGCCAGCTGCCTGGTACCTGGGGACACATGGGAGGGAGACGAAGTATTTCTTGGAGGGGGTCCTGGGATGGGGTGTGCAAGGGTGCCTAGGTGTCCTGCAAGGTGTGCCATGACGGGAGACCTCCTTTAAGCCCAGAAGAAGCACCCCCCCTCCCCGAAAGGAGGACCTCCACCTGGGCCCCAGGGTCGGCGTTTCCGGGGTGACTGTGGCAGGATTGTTCCCGTCTCCATCTGCAGGAGCCCAGGTCTAGGGGAAGGAAGCGGTGCACTGTGGCTGGGCTCACTGCAGGGGTCAAGTTTAAGGGTATGAGAACACGCAGCTCTCTAGGAATTGAAGATGTTCCTGTACTATATTTTTTTTCTCTGACTTGCAAGAAACCATTAGCATCTTCATTCAATTACATGTTTTATAAAAAATGTTCGCTGTTCTCCTTCATCCTGGGCATTAGGACTCCCTTGCAAAGGGGGGCACTGCCCCTGCCGAAGCAGGGCGAGGGGTGGGGGTGGGGATAAGGGGGTCAGGGCCCCCGCTGCTGGCTCCTCTCTCTCTCCTTCCTCCTCAAAAGCCTTCTCCCTCCCCTGCCTGCCATGTCCTGCCAGCTCCCCCGCCCCTGGCCCTGGCCCAGGCCCCAAGCCAGGGAGCCCTCGGCCTCCTCCTCCTCCTGTCACTGCTCACCTCGAGCACATCCTCCTGCCTGGTGTTAATGGAGTTCGCACATGTGTCTGACCTCGGCAGGCCCAGAAGTGCCCCTCGCAGGCGACCTGCAGCGCTGCCACGAGGTGTTTGTGGATTAAGTGAATTGATGAATAAACGAATGAGGCACAAAGTGTTCTCCGAGGGTTACTATGGGCCCCTCGGGAAGATCCTGTGTCCTAGCAACTGGCGGCCTCACATGGCCCACTCCAGCCACACAGCCCGCTCACCACCCCGGATCTCTGGGTTCTGGGGGTGCCGACCCACAAACTGGGCTTGCGGAGGGAGTGGAGGGCCCCTGAGGCGACAAGCGCTCACCCGCCTTGGCCTTGGCCTTGGCCTCTCCCGCCAGGGCCTCTCCGTTCTCGGTTCTCGTACCAGGAATGTGGAATGTGGGCAGCAGCTGCACCGAGACCACAGACAGCATCCCCTGCCGTCACCTGCTCCCACTCCCCCGGTGCCTGGCTCCTCTGCGCTGCTCTCCGGGAGCCCGTTCCTATGGTGACGCTCGGTGCCTCCAGAGGCCCTACCTAGCTGTCTGCAACTGTGCTCCAGCGAGCGATGGGGGCAGGGGACCCCCCGTCCCCCACCCAACATGCATGGGGTTGTTTGATACCCAAACGCAAGTTGGGTCTAATACGGTGAGCCTTAAATTGATCCCCACACAAAAAATACCCCTTCCTGCCTAGCCGGTGTGTCTCAGCGGACGGAGCGTCGGCCTGCAGACCCAAGGGTCCAAAGTTTGATTCCGGTCAAGGGCACATGCCTGGGGTTCAGGCTCAGTCCCCAGGATGAGGCATGCAGAAGGCAGCCAATCAACGATTTCCTCGTCAGTGGTGCTTCCATCTTTCTCTTCCTCTCCCTTCTCTGAAATCATTACATATTTTTAAAAAAATATCCCTTCCTCCTTCCTCTCCACCTGTAGGGCCTCCTTCCGAGCCACAGGGCTGGACCTGGGGCCCAGAGAGGCTGAGCCACTCTCCCCAGGTCACACAGGAAGGCGGCAGCAGAGCAGGACTGGAATGTCGCGGCCGGGGACCCGCCAGGACGACCAGGAAGTCGATCATGAGCAGGGCTCTGAGGGACCCCAGGTTCCCTTGTGTAACGGGGACCCTCTGAGGTCAGACGGGAGAGCCCACAGATTCAGGAGCTATCGCGTCACAAGCCAGGAGGCTAGCTGGGATGGAGGCGGTGCTCCTCTCTTCACTGTTCCCATGTCAGGGAATGTGGGGGAGCAAGGCCGCTTCTTGGGGCTGGACCCCATCTCTCTCGGTTTCCCCCTCCTGCCAGGCCTCTGGCCTGCCCAGAACCTCTCTCTCTGCCTTTGTTACTCCAGAGCTAGTGCCTGCATGGGAGCCCGGTCTTCGCATACCCACCCTGGAGGTCTCTCTGAGTCTCTGATCCCCATTCACCACCACCCCAGCCCCCCAACCCCCAAGCCTCCCGGAGGGCACCCCAGGTGTTTGTGGATTAAGTTGCCAGAGCCAAGCTAGGGCCTCTTCCTGGGCCTCACCCGAGTGTGTGTGCACACGGGCTCCGGGGCCTGGGTCCTCTCTCCCCGGTGGCTCTCCTGCCCACCCGCACACGCCCATCCCGTCACCACCGCCCGGGCCCAAGCCATCAGACCATCACCAAAGGCTGCCTCGGGCTGCAGGCCTCCAGCTCTCTGAGGTCTGCAGGGCAGGAGTCCGAGAGAGGTTTCCCAATGCAAGTCTCTTCCGACCGTGGTCCTCTGTAAGGCCTGCACACGGGGAGGTGCATGGAGGCAAGAGGGAGGGAGGAAGGGGAGGAAGGGGAGGAAGGGAGGGAGGGAGGGAGGGAGGGAGGGAGGGAGGGAGGAAGAAGGAAGGAAGGAAGGAAGGAAGGAAGGA